>VZQC01015136.1:1295499-1429797 GCA_009823505.1 Rhizomys pruinosus
GAGAAATCAATAAAAGCATAACTGCAGAAGTAGAAACCTAAATCAAAACCGCAGATGGATAATAAGGCAAAAGGAAGCAACACAAACCTATCAGTCATAACCTTAAATATTAATGGACTAAATTCCCCAATCAAAAGACATAGACTGGGAGACTGGATTAGGAAACAGAATCCATCGATATGCTGTCTGCAAGAAACACATCTTACCTTCAAGGACAGGCACCACCTTAAAGTGAAGGGATGGAAAAAAATATTCCAAGCAAATGGTACCAAAAAGAAAGCAGGTGTTGCTATTTTAATATCGGATAAAATAGACTTCAAAGTAAAAGAAATCAGAAGAGACAAAGAAGGCCATTACATTTTCATCAAAGGAACAATCCACCAAGAAGATTTCACAATTATGAATATATATGCCCCAAATTCTGGTGCACCAAACTTTATAAAGACAATTCTCCAGGACCACAAGTCACAGACTAACCCCAGCACACTCATAGTGGGAGATTTCAATACCCCACTGAGTCCTTTGGATAGGTCAACAGGACAAAAAATAAACAGAGAGACATCTGAACTGAACGATATGATACACCAAATGGACCTCATAGACCTCTACCGAACATTCCATCCTAATACCAGAGAATACACTTTCTACTCAGCACCCCACGGAACATTCTCCAAAATCGACCACATCCTGGGACACAGAAGAAACCTCTACAAATACAAAAAGATTGAAATAATTTCATGCATCCTGTCAGACCACAGTGCAATGAAGCTCAACATCAACACCAGGACAAGCCCTCCTGCCTACAAGAACACATGGAGACTAAACAACACACTCTTGAATAATGAATGGGTCAAGGAAGAGATAAAGAAAGAAATAAAAACATTCCTGGAACTGAATGACAATGACAATACAACACAACAAAACCTATGGGATACCTTAAAAGCAGTCCTAAGAGGGAAATTTATAGCCCTGGGTGCCTACATTAGAAAAACAGAAAGAGCACAAGTGAATGATCTAACACTACAGCTAAAAGCACTTGAGAGGCAACAACAGATGAACCCTAAACGCAACAGACAGGAAGAAATAACAAAAATCAGAGCAGAAATCAATGAAATAGAAACAAAGAAAACAATACAAAAAATCAATGAAGCCAAAAGTTGGTTCTTTGAAAGAATAAACAAGATAGACAGACCTCTAGCTTAGTTACCAAAAAGAAAGAAGGAACAACTCCAAATCAATATAATCCGTGATGAAAAGGGAAATATCACAACGGACAAGGAAAAGATCCAGAAAATTATATGGGAATATTACAAGAACTATATTCTACCAAGTTTGAAAACCTATATTAAGTTTTATAACAATGGCTAATAGTTTAAGTGAATACATATATTGAAACATCGCTAGTGTTTAACCTTAGCTAATCTCCCTTCCATGTTTTGCACCAAACTTTTTTAGGGTAAAACTCACTCAGTGCTTGATCTTTACTAACCCGTATATGATGTGTGTGTGTGTGTGTGTGTGTGTGTGTGTGTGTGTGTGTTTCTGTCTGTCTATCTGCCTGTATGCCTGTATGTCCACTAAACTATGTGGGTCTCAAGGATAAAACTCAGATTTTCAAGTTTGGTGGCAAGTGCCTTTACAATCCTGCCAAGCCCAATATTACTGTAATGTCAACATTCGTTCTTTCTTTTTAACCAGGAAATCAAGAAATTTCTACCATCTGTTCCCACAGTTTTGTATTTTTCTGAAGAAAACTGCACATTAATGTACCCCCAGTAATAATTAACACTTTACTCAGATGGAGATTATCATAATGGTTTTTCAAAAATCAAGCAATACCATAAACCAATTTTATTTACACTTCTGGTTTTGTATTATTATGCAAGATGGCGCCACTGGGGGCAGGAGAGTAAAAGCGCATAGAACCTGCCTGTGTTTTGTTTTGTTTTTTTTCAACTTCTGGTGAGTTTGTGATTAATTTAAGTTTATGAATTAAAAAAGGAAAAAGACAATGTCTCGAGGTTCTTTAAAAAAATAACCCAAGCAACAAAAATCATATTTACTTTTAAAGTGATATCCTTGCGTGTTTTAATTAAAAAATTACACTTAGCATTTCAAGAGTCTCTGATATAACAGTAATCCACAAATTTATAAATTATCCAAACATCCTGCAAGTGTTAGAAAAAGTAAGCATTCAAAACTGAAAATCCTAGCACTTAAATTTCTGGGCATTTTTAATAATCTGTAATGTTATATTTTCAGATTAATTTTAATTTAATCTAAGAAAATTGACATGCAATAAAATATTTAGGCAAGTCCTTTTTAAAGGTTGGAACATACAATGCATGGTTTAAACACAATCTTACTGAAATTCCTCAAATGCCCATATTCTTTTATCAACTGAATACTATTTTTTCATTATATTTACTGTTGCAGGAGATGAATACTTTAAATGCTTCATATTGCACTATAGCCACAAGTTTTATACTAATTGAAAAATATATCTACATGGATTCATAAAATATGATATATACAAACCATAAACTTCTAAAAGTATTCACTTTTTGACTAGACTTTATGTATTATCATTTGGAAATATCCATGATGCCACAAATACTAAGCTCTTGTTCTATTTACATATGGGTAACATCTCATTACATATATATATATATATTATAATTAATAATTATGATATGTTATATAATATAAGCCAAAGAAAATTACATGTTCTCATTCATATATGGAATGTGATAAGTTGGTCTCATAGAAATAGAGATAATAGTCAACTTGAGAATAGTGAGGAAGGAGAATACAAAGAAGATCCTTATTACTGAGAAAAGTATAGTTACCTGTGGCAAAAAACTATAGTGCATTTGGGAGACTGATAAAGATATATATAATAAATATACAGGGAACATGTTCCAGCACTTGATAGCACAGTGTGGTAATGATAGTTGATAGTTTTTCATATATTTCAGAACAGGTAAAAGAAATATGAATGTACCCAGCATAAAGAAAAGATCAATTTTTGAGGGCATAGATGTGCTAATTACACTGGTTTGATCATTATATATCATATGCATGTAATCAAATATCATACTATACCTGGTAAATTTATGTGATTATATATCTGAATGAAAATTTAAAGAATGACTTCAACTACAAAAAGGTAGCATTTGGTCACTAGCCTTTGAACCTGATCCCATTGCATAATTAACTTTAGCATTATATTCATAAGATATGATCATGATATATTTTTTAATATTTCTGATATCAATTGTGAAATCGTTAAAGCATGATTTTTCCATTTAAATATTTTGTTTATTTATTTTATTTTTCTGTGTATGAGTATATTGCCTACATGTATGTAACTACACCCATGTTTTGCAATGTCCATGGAGGCTAGAGGAAGCAGTTTAATTTCTCTAGGACTGGTGTTAAGGAGGGTTGTAAGCAGCCATGTGAGTGCTGAGAATTGAACCTGGGATCTCTGTGTGATTTTTTTAAGTTAATTTTTATTGAGTGCATATCAGATTTTAAAAACACTTGAGAAAAAACTGAGCACAAGATACAGTAAAGAGACTACCATTCTACATTTTGATTGTTCCAAGATCATTCTGCTTTTATTTCTTTGAGTTTAGAGCTATCAGGTTGTCGATTTTATATATTTTATTTTTTACTTATTCGTGTGTGTGTGTGTGTGTGTGTGTGTGTGTGTGTGTGTGTGTATGTACAGTCTGAGTGGCATTCATGCCACACTGGGCCAGTGGAGGTCAGAGGACACGTTTGTAGATTCATTTCTCTCCTTCTACCTTTATTTGGGCTTTGGGGATTGACTTCTGATCACCAGGCTTGAGTGGCAAGTGCCTTTCCCAATAAGACATGCTTCAAGCCTGGCTTTTATATTTTAGAGATTTTTCTATAACTAGTGGAAATGTGAACTTCCATGGGTAACCAGGAAATCTCTGTGATTTTACTAGATCCTTTAATATGTGTTCAAAGTTAAAAGATACTGAAATAGCTCCAAGTATTCCCTCAATATTCTTTACCAAGTTGACCAGTTTTTTTTAAGTTCTTTTTCCACTCTATCATTGACACAGTCCTTGTATGTATAGATGTGTATGCAGGAATGCATACGTTTTCTTTTTATTATTTTTAATGTATTTCCCGCATGCATGTAAGTGTACCTATGTCATGTAATGTCAGCAGAGCCTAGAAGAAGGTGTTGGATGCCCTGGACCTGGAGTTAGGGATGGTTGTTAGCCACCACGTGGGCCCTGCGAACTAAACCCAGGTCCTCTGAAAGAACAGCCAGTATTTTTAGCCACTGAAACATCTTACCAGCTCCTTTTATTTTAAAAATATTTTATTTATTTATTTTTTTTTTGGTCTTAGTATACATTTTCTGAATTGTTTTAAGTTACTTTCTACCATTGTTCACTAATGTAAAATAGCTATATGTTGTGCTCCAGTTCATCAATTTTTCAGATTTGGCTGGTGAAAATCCTTTACCCCTGCCTATCATATGCCCTGACGTGTTCTCATTACTTGTGTTTTGAATACTTAAGTACTTTCTGGCATAGTCTCAACACTGTACTCAATATACTTTCTTTTAAAATGTTTTATCAATACACCTACAAAGTGACAGGCTTCATATGGTATTTTCATACATATTTCCTTTTGATAAACTCTGTCTGCCCATTACCTCTTGTTTCCTGGACATCTCTTTTCCTCTACAGTATTCTTCATCCTTTGTGTTCCCTTCCCATTTTGTTCTTTAGTCTTTGCTACTCACTTTCCTGAAAACTTCTTTTCTGTCCCCCAGCTTTATGGGCACCTTTCTATTTACTGTATATCTCAGCATTTATTGCCACCTAATACACACCTTTAACAATCAGATGCTAGAGTCTGCATATAAGAGACAACATACAATATTCGTTTCTCTGAGCCTGAGATACCTTCTATAATACACTTCCCAGTTTCATCCATTTTCCTGCAAGCTCTATAAATTCATTTTTATGGCTGTTTAAAATTCCAGAGGCTTTTGCCCAACGTTTTCATTATCCATTCATCTGTTCATGGATCTCTGGCTGGATTTCATTTCCTTGCTATTGAGAAAACAGTAGCAATAAACATGGATGCTCAAGTATTTCTGTAGTAGGATATAGAATCTTCTTAGAATAATCCCCAGAGTGCCATAGCTAGATCATTTGGTGGTTCTACTTTTAGTTTTTGAGAGGGTTTCACACTAAATTCATGGTTGCATTAGTTTGCACTCCTACCCGCAGTAGCATAAAGGTTCTTCTTTCTCTACAGTCTTGCTAACATTTTTTTTTCCTTGATGACAGCCATTCTGATGGGTGAGATGGAATCTCAAAGTACATTTAATTTGCATTTCTCTGAATGCTAGAGATGGTGAACACTTTTTAAAGTATTTAGCACCATCTGAATTTCTATTGATAATTATTTCTGTTCAGTTCATTGGCCAATTTAGTGATTGGCCCTCTTAATTTTTATTTTTTAAGTTTTATGTGTATGAGTATATTGTCTGCGTATATGTATGTGTACTTATGTTATGCAATGCCTGTGAAAGTCAGAAGAAGGGATTGGATCCCCTGGAACTAGAGTACAAATTATTATTAGCTGCCATGTGGGTGCTGGGAGTCAAACCTGGGTCCCCTGTAAGAGCAGCTAGTATCTTAACTCATGAGCTGTCTATCCCTTTTATCTATAAGAGAGACCAGGGTACTCATTCTTGATTATTACAGAATCTAGTATTCGAAGTCTTAACTATAGAAACACATACAGGGAATAAAAATGGAAAAAGTCAAACTGTCCTTATTTGCAGGCATAATTATGTATTAATAAGATCCAAAAGACTCAACAAAAAATAATATCTTTTGGATCTTATAAACATATGAGAAAAGTACAAGGATACAAAATCAGCATAAGAAAGTAGTTTCTGCTGGGTGTGGTGGTGCATGCATTTAATTCCAGCACTTAGGAGGCAGAGTCAAGTAGATCTCTGGGAGTTCAAGGCAGTCTGGTCTACATAGTGAGTTCCAGAACACTTGGAGCTACAGGGAGTCCATGTCTCAAAAAGACCAGAAGAGGGTGTTAGATTCCTCTGGAACTGGAGTTAAAGACGGTTCTTAGCTGCCATGTGGGTGCTGGGAATCAAACCCGGGTCCTCTGCAAGAGCAGTCGACGCTCTTAACCTCTGAGCCATCTCTCCAGCCCCAAAACTAGTTCCTTTTATGTATACCAGTAATTAAGTTGCTGAGAAAGAAATCAGGAAAAATATCCCTTTCTCAGTAGCCTGGAAATAAAAAAACCTAATGACGCAGGCAAAATAGCTCTATAAGGAAGACTTCAAAAAATTGAACAAAAGTAAAATCTGAAGAAATTAAAAATAGAAAGACTGTCCATGATCCTGGGCTGGAAGAATTAATATTGTGTAACTGGTTATACTACCAAAAGTAATCTACATATTCAATGCAATTCCCATCAAAACTCCCTTGATATTCTTTTCAGAACTGTAAGCAATCGTAAAATTCATATGGAAGCAGAAAAGACCACAGAAAGCCAAAACAATTTTAAGCAGAAAGAACACAGGGATACTCACATTTTCCGACCTCAAAGTATACCACAGAGCCTTAGTGATAAAGGCAGCATGACTCTGGGACAAAAATAGGTATGTAAACTAATGGAATGTAAAAGAAGACCAAAAGATAAACTCACAAGCTATGGACAGCTCATTTTTAATTTTAAAAAGTATTTTATTAATTTTATTTTATGTGTATGAATGTACTACCTGCATACATGTAAGTGTACCCATGTTATTCAGTGTCCATGGAGATCAGAAGCGGGTATCAAATCCCCTGGAACTGGAGTTAGGGATAGTTGTTAACCACCAAGTGTGTGTTGGGAACCAAACCTGGGTTTTCTGCAAAAGAGTTCTCTTAACCACTGAGCCATCTGCCTGGCCCCCAACACCTAATTTTATAAACAAAGTTATCCACAATACACACTGAAAGAAAGAAACCTGTCCTAGTTTGCTTTTTGTTGCTGCTGTGACAAAAATAACATAACCAAAAGCAACTTATATGAGGAATAGTGTATTTTATGTAACAATTCCAGAGGAATTAGGCTGGCTCAAACTTGGTCTGAAATAAAAAAATGCATTCTACAGTTTGAGAGAATGTTTCCTATCTTCCAAATATTGGTAGATTTTCTTATAAAAAATCCTTGTATTTTTCAATAATTTTTATATATTTTCCCAATGATAGATATTAAAATCTTCAATCGTAAGTTGGGTGTTTTTTTTTTTTTTTTGGAGTTAATGTGTAAATATAGGATTGTCTGAGTATGGGTTTGTGCATGAGTGTAGTTCCCATGGATGTCAGAAGAGGGCATGATGCCAGTTGCCCTGCAGGTGGAGATATATGAGCCACTTGACATTTTTCTGGGAATAGAACTCAGATCCTCTTCGAATGCATATGTGCTCTTAAGCACTGTTTGCTTTCTTCTGTTGGTCATAAAATTTCCATGGCATTAGAAATTGAACTGAATTGTGTGTACTAATCAAAAAAATTGGTGATTAAAGTTTCCATGGCATTAAAATTGAATTGAATCCTTAAGTTAAACTTAAGAATTTAAGCTACAAATTATCTGCAGCAGTATCCCATAAGCTACCATTGTAGGTGATACTTTAGGTTAGAAAAACATAAATTAGTAATTTGTTATTCTATTTAGCTTTAATAATAGGAATGAGTAGGTCCATGATATTACTACCTGCAAATATGCTTTGCACTTCTAGGTGAATTTACATTTTAATGCTTTCCAGTTGTATTGATTTAACTACTGAATGTATAAATCTGAGGGAGTTAATCTTCATAATTCTTTGAAATAGTTTCTGTGTTTATAAATTTTATTCCATTTCTAAAAATTATCCATATTCCTTGCTCATACCTAAGAAATTACATTTCTTCAAATATCATTTATGCTTAATTAATCAATATTAATTTATGAATAAATAGTCATAAAGTAGCATAATTCATATAAGAGAGAAAGTTCAGAAACTCATGGTTCTTGCTAAAATTCAAGAAATATATTTGCTCCTTCAGTTAGGATGGATGAAAAAAGAAGCATTATTTAGTCATTATTTATTTTTTATTATTTTTTATGTGGATGAGTGTACTGTGTGCATGTAGGCTGGTGCACCCGTGTCGTACAATGCTGCGGAGGTCAGAAGAGGGCATTGGATTTCCCTGGAACTGGAGTTAAAGACGGTTCTTAGCCACCATGTGGGTGCTGAGAATCAAATCCTGGTCCTTTGTAAGAACAGTCAGTGCTGTTAACCGCTGAGCCATCTCTCCAGCTCCTGTCATTATTTCTTTACTGCCTTTCTATGAGGCTATAAAAAATACCATGAAACTTTTCCTCAGAACATTTTTAAAATTTTATTTTTCTATTATACTGAATGAAAAATCGTGGCTAATGAACTTTTAATATTTTACCAAAATTCAATTTCTGGCTCAAATGTAGTTGTATCAAGGTGGACAGTGAGTTACCAATCAGTTATTGGAAGCATTTCTCCTTGTAAATACTCTATATTAGTCAGCAGATGGCATTCATTGTACATTAAGTATTCTGCTCTGTTATCACATATACTTTAGCATAGAAAGCACCTGTTTTCTCAAAAATATAACTCCGTGTATTATCCCCTCATTTACAGTTTAGTGTTAATTTGTGAACTATTTAGTGATAATCAAAGTAAGTGACATTTTCATCTTTATTTAGTAATTAAGTATAAGATGAGGTGAAAATATATTCAGCAGTTCCTTCCCAAGCTTCAGTAAAGGAACAGCCATGAGCAGCCGTTTTCCTCCTTTGCTAGGGGCTTTTACAGTTGGAGACATTTTCTGAGTGCCTTCCATAAACTTTAGAAATATAAAAACCACTTTTGTTGCAAACGGATAAGTGTATAAATTCAAACTTCAACAAGTAAATTGACAAACAAGGAAACCTAAATTTACATGTCAGTTACCTATTGAACAGAACCCTGTAGTATCCTAATTGAGAAATTTCTTCACATATAAGAACATGCTATCATTCACAGGCTTCCTTTTGAGTGGTTTCAAAAGATAATTTGGCTAATAATGCTCTAACATGATGCATAGCTTCGCACATTTCATGTCAAAATGATATCCATCTGTTGGCCTGGCATGATGCCTATTCACAGGCTATCAGGTCACTCTGCAGGGCCTGAGTTGTGTCTGTGAAAGTTGAATACAGAGAGCTAACTTTCACTGCATATGAGAATGAACACACATAGAAATACAAACTGAATAAAGCTCATCAATCAAAATGGAGAGACTAGGCATTTGCCTTCCTGTACATCAGACTCCTATGTGTTAAACATAGAATGATTCTCCTTGGCTGTGAATAGTCTTTTAACTGTGAATTTCAAAAAAGACCAATTGAATTTGGAGGAACTAGAATAATTATGTGGATTTTGTTTTTATTAAAGTCCCTCATTCCTGAATTTAGCAACTAATTAAATGACCATTCATAGACTAATCCTTAGCACTTTTGTTTTATGATTATGAATAAATAGGGTGAAATATATTCTCTTGAAGAAATAAAAGTATATAGGTATAAATATCTTATTTATTATATTCTTTAACACTTTAGATCTATTTTCTAGTTAAAAGATTTGCTTGACTTTCAAATAATAAAATCTTCAAATAGAAAGTGCTACTTTGGCA
This sequence comes from Rhizomys pruinosus, assembly GCA_009823505.1. Taxonomy (NCBI): domain Eukaryota; kingdom Metazoa; phylum Chordata; class Mammalia; order Rodentia; family Spalacidae; genus Rhizomys; species Rhizomys pruinosus. The sequence goes on from VZQC01015136.1 coordinate 1,305,270, forward strand.
TTTAGTTTATTCACTGTCTGTTTTGAGTTGTAGTGGATGGGGAACATTAGTGAAAATGTGATTCAACTTGTTTGATAATCTTCAAACTTATTAAGGAAAAGAAAAGTGAGCAGCCATAATGAAAATGCTTCATTATTTTACTCTTTTGGTAGGCCCTGGGTATGAATGTGGGAGTTTCCATGGGATTGTCACTCTAGCTGCTGGCTTTTAATGATGCTAAGGGTGCATAGTTGTTTCTGTCACTGTTAGATTACTGCATTTAGCTTTCCATTTTTTACATATTATGGTCTGCTAAATGAATCTCACTAGGATGGATTGGGTGCATACTATTTCTGCAGAAAATACACTGAAGAAGTACAACAGAGGCATGGCGTATGAGTTTCCGTAGCTGTTTATGTGTCTAATCCATCTAATCTGTTTAAACAATGAGCTCTCTGTTATAGAGGGCTATGCCCCAAATTTCCACTGTTCATTTGCCTTACATTATGCTTCCTTTGACCTAAAGTAGCAGTAATTCAACAGCTTGAAAAGAAACTATGTCCTAATTAGGCAGGAATTAGTCTCATCCCAGAACTTTGAAGCTAATAAAAAATTCAGGACAAGTTGTTTTCATTGGCAAGAATGCAAGTAATTAACAAAAAACAAGGACAATAATTTCCTTTCTCAATGACAGGAAATAGATGCCATGAGTTACTGGGTGTCTACCTCACTGTAATGACAAGAGATATAAAAATCAAACTGTCACTTCTGCCTGGTAGATGTAGGTGACCTGCGGCCACAGGCAAGTCATTATACCTGTAGGTGCCAGGTACTCCAGGAACTGGCATCAAGCCTGCCTTGTGCTCAGAAGCCAGCTGGCTAGGCATTGGGGTAAAATAGGCTGACTTCAGCTAAGTGGGGGTTAAAATACGGCTCTGTAAAAGATGAATAAAAAAGCAGTATGTCTTTTCATAATTAAAAATAATCATTTTGTTTAGGATAATGAATAAAAACAACAAGTATATGAACTCGCTCCTCATTTCTTAACATTGTTCCCCATCTCCACATCTGCCTTGGCAAGTCTCTTTCACTGCCTGTGCTCAGCAAATGCACCAGGCATCCTGTAATCATGACACTCTGTCACCAAATCTCCTTCTCAATGAAATTCAGGTGTCTAAATAGAAAGGAGTGATGGCAGATTTTTCCCCTCTTTCAGCAGAAAACCAGGGAAATGCTTTCAGAACGATAAAAATGACACATTGGTGTCATCACAAATCATCTGTGTAACACTTGGTGCACAAATATTGACTCAGCTGCTTATTGCTAGGGTTAGTCCTGGGATATGTTTTCTGTGTCAATACTTGATTAGGTGAAAAATTGCCTGCATGCTGAAGCTGAAGCACTTGTGAAAAGATGGTTTATAGCGAAGAAGAAAGAATGAAAGCCCTCATGAGATGATTAAGTTAGCTTGAGACAAAGCAACATTTCAAAATAAATCAGTTACTATTAAGCTTGTAGTTTATACATAATATGTTTATCAAAAACTTCAAGTAATTTTTAGCAGTTATTTAGGCAGTATTGATAAATATATGTCAAGAAATGTCTTTATTTAAAGAATAGAACCATAAATGTTATAACATTACATACAGCCTTGTTGCACTTTTATTTTCTTTTTAAAAATTATTTCTATTATCACTTTTTCCATTTTATATATTCTTTTTTTTAAATTTTTTATTTATTTTCGTATGTGTGTGAATGTACTGTCTGCATGTAGGTTTGTGCACCTGTGTCGTGCAATGCTGCGGAGGTCAGAAGAGGGTCTCAGATTCCCCTGGAACTGGAGTTCTCCTGGAATTGGAGTTACAGACGGTTCTCAGCCGCCATGAGGGTGCTGGGGATCGAACCCGGGTCCTCTGCAAGAGCAGTCGGTGCTCTTAACCGCTAGGCTATCTCTCCAGCCCCATTTTATATATTCTTAAGTGATGGCAGAAACTAATTCAGAGGAATAGATTCCTGCTGAAAATTAAGCAATATTGGGGTTGGAGCGATGGCTTAGCATTTAAGAGCACTGACTGCTCTTGCAGAGGACCTGGGTTCGATTCCCAGCACCCACATGGTGACTAAGAACCGTCTTTAACTCCAGTTCCAGGGGAATCTGATGCCCTCTTCTGACCTCTCTGGGACTGCACAACACGAGGGCACCAACTTACATACAGACAGTACACTCATACACATAAAAATAATAAATAAAAAATTAAAGAGTGAATTATAAAAAAAGAAAATTAAACAATATCTGTACTATTAAAACCAGACACCATGCATTGTGTTTACATAATTTTGTCTAAGCAGTTTACATGTGTTGCTTTAAAACTATGACTGGATTTCAAACTTCTTTGAGTAACATCATTGTTTAAATTACTTCCTAAGCTGTTACAATTTAAATAAGTCCACCTGTGGGAATATGCTAGTATTTTGTTTTGACCTGCTTAGTAAAACATACTGTTTACTTTACTATGGAAAATTAATGCAATGGAAAGGAGTTTATTCACACACATTGTCATATTGCAGAATCTTAAAATGTATTGGGTGATGGCATCTGTAATATTGAGACTTTCACTGAATATTTTATTTATTTGCTTTATTATTATTAAACTTTTTTCATAAGTCATACATCATTTCTCAATCGAATCTAGAGTTGCTTCCTGCATGCTCAAACTTCAATAATCAGCTTCTGAGGACTATCAACATTATTTTTTTTTTAATTTTAATTTTATTTATTTTTGTATGTGTATGAATGTACTGTCTGCATGTAGGTTTGTGCACCCGTGTCGTGCAATGAAGCGGAGGTCAGAAGAGGGTCTCATATTCCCCTGGAACTGGAGTTCTCCTGGAATTGGAGTTACAGACGGCTCTTAGCCGCCATGTAGTTGCTGGGGATTGAACCTGGGTCCTCTGCAAGAGCAGTCGGTGCTCTTAACCGCTAGGCTATCTCTCCAGCCCTGACTATCAACACTACTGACTTCCAGCATTCTTTATGTAGGTATGCCTATCTGGCTGATGTCTTTTAAAATGGAACAAAACCGGGGCTGGAGAGATGGCCTAGCGGTTAAGAGCACCGACCGCTCTTACAGAGGACCCGGGTTCAATCCCCAGCACCCACATGGCGGCCGAGAACCGTCTGAAACTCCAGTTCCAGGGGAATCCGAGACCCTCTTCTGACCTCCGCGGCATCGCACGACACGGGTGCACACACCTGCACGCAGACAGTACATTCATACACATACCGAAATAAATAAAATATTAAAAAAAAAATAAAAAAAAATAATAAAATAAAATGGAACAAAACCTGTATCAGTATATCCATACTATAAAGTATCACAAGGCCCAAAGTATGTTAAAAATGCGTACAAACCCCTTCAAAGTGGGGCCAGCAAGATTTGCCCGCAGGTAAAGGAGTTTTCAGTCAAACTTGCCTCAGTTGTTGAACATATGTGCCACTAAGTATCATGCCTATGCCTTATACGTTGGAAGGGAAAAAAAAAACTCCCACAGATTGCTTTCTGACTTCCATATGCATGCTGTGGCACAGGAGCATGACTACACACAGGCACATACACAAACACACAGATAAGTAGATAAATCAATAAATAAAATGTAAAAAAATATGAACGGCTGCGAATATAGTGCAGTTACAGAACTGTTACCTAGTATGTGTGAAGTATTAAGTTCTATTCTGAGAACTGCAAAATAAATAAATAAATAAATAAATAAATAAATAAATAAATAAATAAATAAATAAATATTAAAAATAAGAAGCCCATGGCCAGGCATGGTGGCGCATGCCTTTAATCCCAGCACTCGGGAGGCAGAGGCAGGCAGATCTCTGTGAGTTCAAGGCCAGCCTGGTCCACAAAGTGAGTTCCAGGACAGATGAGGCTATGGGGAGACCCTGTCTCAGACAAAAAAAGAGAGGCCTTAACATGTGTAGGAAGTTAGGAAGTTTTGGAATTCAAACACAGTGGCCTTCAGTAAGTAAAGATGAAAGAAATCTTTCTTTACATTAAAGAATCCATCATATATTAGAATTTGCAAAAAAATATCAGTAGTGGCACAGTTTCTTCCTTCTCAGATTGATAGGGACTTTAAATCAGAAAGATAAAGTTTTGATTTTTTATTCTTTCTAATGCTGCCTTGAAAAATTTAAATACACGCAAATATTAAGCCTTGTATTCGAAGTAACATATCATTTGCTCATGTTTATAGGAAAATATTATATGTCCATGATTCATGCTCAAGACTGACTTTTTATTTTACCATATTTGTACTAAGTACATCTTCCCAACATAGTAACTGCACTTAGGGCTTCTTTCTCTCCCATGATTCTCCCATTACCTGACATGTTCTACCCACCAGTCCACTCTGATTCTGCTCCCTTTCTTATGTGTTAAAATGTTCCCACATTTTCCTTTTCAAGAGTCAGCTCTTCCAAACAAATTTTGTGTATATTCTCACAAGTGGTTTGTAATCACACTTTCATTTCTAGTCTTTCATATGTACAAATCTTGTATATAAATACTACTACTATGGTTGATATTTTTACACTTGATATTATAGTTCCTATTCTAGCAGTATTGTTCCTAGATTCTATAATTTCCATTTTTTTGAAAATTAGCTAAAGTTATTTTCAAATTATTCCATTTTCTATAAAAAGACTAAAAAAAATCACAGTTGCTGAGTTTGGATATTTCTTTCCATGATCTGGAAATTGTTTATTTATCTTTTGAAAGTACATATTTTCTTGTCAACTCTTGTAGACTTCAATTCCCTCTTGAACCTCTTGACCATGCCTTTTAATTAGAAGATCATGGTCCTTAGGAGGAAAGATTCAATCAAAATAACTGTTGTGAGTCTCTGAATTCTTAGGCAAACCTGCCTGCTTCCAGAAATCATGTTCTATTACGTTCTTGTTTGTAGGGTTCTAGTTTTTGCCCATAGATTAATTTGCTGTGTTTTATTAAGTCATATAAATATTGAGCCTTAAATTTCTCAGATATGTTGTATCGTTGGCATGATCCTTGTGCTTTTAATTAGAATAATATTGGTAATTTATCTTAACGAGAACTTTACAAAAATATTTATTTTATTTTACTTGTGTGTACTGGTATGTGTGTGTGCATGTGTGTGTGTGTGTGTGTGTGTGTGTGTGTGTGTGTGTGTGTGTATGAAAGTAGGTATTTGTGGAGGCCAGAAGCAGATGTCAGATGCACTGGATATGGAATTATGGTCAAATATTTTGTAGTTTGGATGTTCTGGTATGGGTTTTGTTCCGTTTTAAAAGATGTCAGCCTTGTAGGCACACTTATGGAAAGAGTGATGGAATTCAATAGTGTTGAGAGTTCTCATAAGCTAATTTTTGAGACGTCTAAAGTGGGTCCTGAAAACTGGACTTATTTACTCTGCAAGAATAGTGTGTACTTTTTAAACTGCTTAGTCATCTCCCCAGCTCCTTTGAAGGTTTTAAATATTATTATTATTTTTTTTGTCTGTAGCCCGTTTCAAACTATAGGCATTTTCTTAATTTTAGTTGGATATTCTCATCTGATTTAATCAGATTTTTCCCAAGTTTTTAATCCCTTCTACTTAACCACCAGCTTTCTAACGAATAGGATTTAACAATTTTCATTTCTGACTCTTAAACTATTGGAGTAATTGATTGTCATTGAAATTCAAGTATGACCAATGCTCAGCAGATTATTACATTTAGCAGACGACCAACAACTAATTCAGATACAACTGAATTAAGTCCCAATTCTGGGACTTTAAAACCTTCCCTAGTGAAATATTTCCTATGCTCTTTTCTAGAGTCATAGGAAATTGTAGTATTTTAGAGATGAGTCCATTCCTATGCTTAAGAGGCATATCTGGGGCTGGAAAGTTCACTCAGCAGTTAAGAGCACCGACTGCTCTTACAGAGGTACTGGGTTCAATTCCCAGCACCCACATGGCAGCTAAGAACCATCTTTAAGCTGGGAGTGGTGGCGCATGCCTTTAATCCTAGCACTGGGGAGACAGAGGCAGGTGGATCTCCATGAGCTCAAGGCCAACCTGGTCTACAGAGTGAGTTCCAGGCCAGATGGGGCTATAGGGAGACCCTGTCTCAAAAAATAAAAAAAATAAAAAGAGCCATATCTGCCTTCTTTTGATGTTGGTTATCCTCTCTCTTGTATTTGGTTTTCTTTTTCTTTAAATTTTAAGGCATAATCAGGAAATACATTGGTAGCAAATGTCCTTGAATAAGTAGCTCATAAATTCTCCCCTACCAAGAAATTTAATGAAATATGTTATACTTACTGTCCTTATAGTTCCTCTGTAATGTATTTCTCATGAAGAGAAATACAACTATTAGTCTTACATTTTATTTTATTTTATTTTATTTTATAATTATTTATTTTTGCATGTGTATGAATGTATTGTCTGCATGCAGGTCTGTGCACCCATGTCGTGCAATGCCGCGGAGGTCAGAAGAGGGTCTCGGATTCCCCTGGAACTGGAGTTCTCCTGGAATTGGAGTTACAGACGGTTCTTAGCCGCCATGTGGGTGCTGGGGATCGAACCCGGCTCCTCTGCAAGAGCGTCGGTACTCTCAACCGCTAGGCTATCTCTCCAGCCCCTAGTCTTACATTTTAAAGTAAATAACCAACAAATCATTAAGTCCACTGATTCCTTTTTTGTTTTAATAAATCCTATTAAAATATTATTTCCAAGAGTTAAATGAAATTACCCATGTGGTTTCTTTATATCTCTTTTCCAATTATTTTATTTCCCTGAGTAGACTTTTTGTTCTCTGTGCTTAAATTAAGTGCCGCTTAGCTGTGATTCTACCTTTGGCCATTGTCTCTTCTCAGCCTACGTATAATTGCAGGATAATCTCGCCCACACACATAGGTACAACTAGTTTAGAATTGCTGTTGAATTCCCAGTGTGTAAGTATGATTAGGAATTCATTCCTGAGCTCCAGATACCTATATCAATTGTCAACTTGCCTTGATTTTTCAAAATGCTGTTTAAAATGCTCTTTAAAGATGCAGCCTTGGAATCACTGCACTTTCATTTCTCTCATAATTTTCCTTCTGTGTTTTCGCCCTGTCACTCCATTTTCAGTTTTGATCTTGTCCTAGGTATCTTTCTTCCTGACATCAGCGTCTTATTTTTAGTGATTATCTGAGACTATTTGTTATATTTATAATTGGAGCACAATGCTTTCTAGCAGTGTGGAAGCCATGTGGAGCACATGCAGTCACTATGTTTAAGAGCATGCTACATTGATTCTATGTTTTCCACATATTTTCATTTGACTTTTCATCATCTTTTGCAATCAAATGATAGGTTAAATAATTTGTGGAGTTAGAGCACATTTATTCATTTTATTCATTTATCAAACAAGTGACAGACACATATTTAATTCTTCCAAGAATTGTAAAATAGAATTGAAAGCTACTATTGTAAAGATGAAAGAGCATTTGTCTCTTTCCTGAAGAATGCTAAGATTAGAACCAAGGAATATGGGTTTCTGACTCTATTCTCTTGCATTTACAGCATATAGCTAACATATACTTTGCCAACAAAATTGCTATAAGCAACACGTTTCTTAGTAGAGTTGGTCAGTTGTACCACTGTGAGGAAGCTAGAATCACTAGTCTCAGAAATGTAAATCTCTATCCACAGATGAATGTTAATATTTTCAAGTATTGCTCAAAAGCATCTACAAGTAAGGAAAATGGAGCAATTGTATTTTGAGCTCTGAAATTATGATCTTTAACAGCAAAGCTTCTATTTATGGATATGTTAGAATTGTTCCAGGAAAGTTAAGGAAAGTTAATGACTTTCTCCCATAGCTGCCCAACAGTGCCTATTACCAAAGATGGTCTAATAATTAAACGCTGAGTGAAGTGGAATTTGAATCTGCTTCAGGTTTTCAAGTGTCCTTAACATTTTGAAAGTCAGCAGATTTCCTACAAAGATACAAGTTGACCACTTGGAGAAACGGCAGAAATTAAAATAACATTTAGAGATGGGATTAGAATTAGACATTTCAGAGATAAAAAATATTTTGTTACATATTTACAGACTGGAATATTAACTTATGATAAATATGAAGCATTCTGTTCACTGAAACAAAATAAACTCACAAATATTACAATTGGAAATCAAATGAAGAAAGACTGTCTTTTTGTGGCAGATAATTATATGAATATTTTCCTAACAGTCATCACAAATTAATGTTTAATAACATCAATTTTTGTAGTGAATTGTTTAATTTTTATATTTAAAAGTTATCTTTAAATAAATTGCAGATCTGTGTAGAGAGAGTATTTCATAGTGGTTTTGGGAGCTTATATGGCTATTTCTCCACCAAAGATTTAGTGTTTCATAAACTGAATTAGAGATTCAGTTAACCTGCTATAAAGTAAAAATGCTCTTGATGGCAGTAGAATTCTTGTCATACCATTTTCAAGTACATGACATTATTTCCATCGCAGCTTTTTATAGTATATACCTCTGGTGTGTGGGCAGCTGAAAAACACCTATAAGATTAGTGCCTATTAGGGAACATCTAGAGTGAAACTATACTTTAAAACAGTAACAAGTGATAAACCTCAGTTGTGCAAAGTGCCGTCAGCATGTGTTAAATTTAATAATGTGGAAATGGTGACATTCACATTTCCATTTATCTGTGTACTCACTCCAAGTCCACCCTCACACATGGAATTCCTCTAAATAAACTCAATGCTGGCAACCATCTGACTCATTAGCAAGTGTTCCTTCCTGAAACTAAGTGGGTGCAATGGAGGGTAGATTAATCTTTAAATCCCATGGAATACACATCTGCTCTCTTTGCTTTTTGATTTTTATGTCAGTAGCATAATTAGAAATAAAAAATGTGTTGCTATATCACTAGAGAGAAGCTTGTGAAAATTCATGAAAAAGAATATGCTCACAATAATCCAATAATTAATAATCACACTAATGAAATTTTCAATATATGTGCAATTTATGCTTTAGCTAGAAGAAGAAAACCTGCATATAAACTCAGCAAAAATCCTTAAAGTTTTTTACTTTTCTGTATGCACTTTTTCTTCATTTTTATTGGCAGTCCTTACTGTTTCTATGATACCAACTCTGTCAGATAGTAGTTATTTATCTCTCCTCTGAACCTGAAGGTGTGAAAGTATATCACAAACTTGGCACTTGTTTAAACATAGCTTTAGAGTCATCTTCTTAACAGTTCAACTAAATAGTCCTTTTCTGTACAGTGTCTTGATGTTCTGATTACTGCTGTTTGTGTTTTGTTTTTAGCCACTTCATCTTCAGTGGTTATTTGGAAATGGATTTCTTTTTTGTTGAATTTAAAATATTAAATGGTACAAAAACCAATTGCACATGTTAGTAAGCTACCATGCAACAATTTGATAGATTCATTCAACCATTGATAAAATGACTTTTCCTTTACTAGCAACTGCCAATATTTCCTCAAGGAGTGGTGGGGCATCACAATCATTTCTTAGTCTATGATCAATTGTTGACTGGCCTCATCTTGTGCAGGTAACCTCTGCTGCTATGAGTTAGTAAGTGTAGTGCCTACATCATTTCCTGAAGAAAACATTTCCCAGGAATCCTCTCCATGCTTAGGCTCTTATATTCTTTCAGCTCTCACTTTCTGTGATGTTTCCTGAGCCTTGGACAGAGTGATATAAGTGCCCCATTTATGGCTCTCAATTTCTTGATATGTTTCTAGATTTCTTGAGAAAATGTATATAGATAAAATTTAGATAAATGACATCAGGAAAGATAGCAGATAACAATCATATTCCAAATGCTAGACTCTCTGAAGATTCAACTGTGCACACTTGAAGAATAGCTAGTCTATGAAGTGAGTAATGGTAGAAATGAAAGAAAGAATACTTTGGAATATTTCGAATAAGTGCAGGCAATTAAGAATGTGGCTTAAGTGAAAGAGACTTCCTCAGAGCATCTGCAGTGTACAAATAAATAGGGGAAAAGGCAAGGGAGGAAAAGGGGAGGGGGAGAAGGTATAAAAGGAATAAAATCCTTTCTGCAGCAACAATAGATGTTACAAATGCAAAGACAGAGACATTTCTCTTTTCTTCATTGGAGCTCAGAACATAGGAAATGAGACATAGACAAAGAAAACAAAATATAGAGGCTTGACAAATGGTTCAGTGAGTTATAACACTTGAAGACCAAGCATCATGACCAAATTTTGAGTCCCAAGCAAACACATACAAAGCTGGTTTTGGTTGCATATACATATGACTGACTACAGGCAGAGTTCAGGAGCCATCTGGTCAGCCAGGCTAGCCAAAGTATGAGTTCTGGGCTCAGGGAAAGACTCTGTTTCAGCAATATGGCAAACAATGATAAAGAAGACACCACCACACACCTCAAGCCTCTATATGCAGGTGAATGGGCACTACACATACACATCCCCTTTCATATACACAAAAGTATAAAACAAAATTATAAAAGACCCAATTCTATCATGATAGAATTATACAGAGAAATGTATGGCCTTATAAATTATACTAAGTAAGACAGCAAGGGTGCATAGTTACAGGCCATAGATGATAGCTGAAAAAATAAATGAATATAATCTTGATTATAAAGTTATGAAAGCTTTAAATATATTAGCAATAGAAATATAGAAGATGCAGAAATCATAAGTAATACATATCACCTAAGAATTTATCATCTGAGGACATCTGTTGATATTAGTTTTGCAAATTTCCTTGGATATAAATTTACATATATTTTAGGAATTTGTCTTCCTAACATATGCATAATTATTCAGCCTTTTAAAATTACTTTATTTATACTTGTTTTCTAATATAAAATTATCAGTGATAAGTATGCCAAGAATTAAATTATGGTAATGAACTTGAAAGTCAACTTGGTAGTCTTTTAGATATAGCGATCACAGTGTTTCTTCAGGAGATTCTTTAGAACATTACAATACATACCACTATATACACCAAGTACTATAATTAGTTTCAGTACAATCAGGTCCAAATCTGTGTGTGTTATAGAAATAATAGTTCACACAACTTCTGACATGCTCAAATTGGCATGGTTTAGTTATAAGAATAGCCTGGCTGAATCAGATCCCTAGGCTTATGGATAATTGGAAATTTGGTGATTGAAAAATTAGTGGAGAGAAGACTATTTTGACCTGACATTCAGAGATAATTATATAAATTGGCAATTTTGGAAGCAGAACACTTCAACAGCCATCATAGTAGCCCAGGTAAAGGGCTAATGTTTTCTTTACCATCTGTGGCTATGGGTGGGAGATAAAATATTTTTTGAGTCCATGGGTATTTTTCCTAGTGGAATCTTCTTTTTTAATAATTTATTTATTTTTTATTTTATATGTATGAGTATTTTTACTGCATGTATATAAGTGCACCCATGTCTTGCAATCCCTGTGGAGGTCAGAAGAGGGTGTCAGATCACCTGGAACTGAAGTTGCTAGCCACCATGTGGGTGCTGGGAATCTTGAAGATTTACTGGGGATTTATATCTGGAGAGCTAAGGAATAGGAAGAATCAAGGGTGACTCCTAGATTATGATGTAGACAAGATGGATGAAGGCATAGGAAAACTTACTTATCTGTATGTGGCTGGGATTTTTTTCTGGTTTGGTCACTGAAAATTCTGTGTCCCAGAAAAATCCTCAGTTCTAGGAAAATGGGTATAGTTGTTCAAAGTAAATGTGGTTTTGTGTGGAAAAGGCTTTATTATCTTGAAAAGAGCAAGAGCAAATATTTATAATTTGGTCTTTTTTTTTAATTTTATTTATTTCTGTATGTGTATCAATGTACTGTCTGCATGCAGGTCTGTGCACCCGTGTCGTGCAACGCCGCGGAGGTCAGAAGAGGGTCTCAGATTCCCCTGGAACTGGAGTTCTCCTGGAATTGGAGTTCCAGACGGCTCTCGGCCGCCATGTGGGTGCTGGGGATCGAACCCGGGTCCTCTGTAAGAGCGGTCGGCGCTCTTAACCGCTAGGCCATCTCTCCAGCCCATAATTTGGTCTTTTAAAGTATGAGGTGTCTATACTCATCAGAGTTAAAAGGAGGGAGGCATTATAGAACTAGTAGAAAGAATAAAGAAGTACTACTTAAACAATAATCAGAAAAAATCATGGATGGAAAAATCTAGTCAAACATCTTATATTTAAATTGGCCTTGGCTAAAGAGATGGCGCAGTGGTTGAGAGCATTGGCTACTCTTGCAGAGGACCCAGGTATTCATCCAAGCACCATCATAGTAGCTAACAACCATCCATCACTCCAGTTCCAGAGGATTCGACACCCTCTTCTGTCCTCTGAGGGGATTGCACCACATGGACGCACTACATACAGGCAGGCATAACACTCATACACATAAATTAAAAATTAAATTGTCTGGGAAGAAGTAACTTCTGCAGAGAAAAGCTTTAAAGAGACTGAGAAAAAGATACAAGATATATATGGCAGAATGCATGAACTGGGGTGGGGCACATGTAAAAGGGAATGTCTCTAAATTGGACTGAGAAATGATGTATGAAATACACAAAGCATCAATAAAATATTTTGTTAAAAATTAAATTGTCCTTGGGGCTGGACAGTGCTGACTGCTCTTGCAGAGGACCTGGGTTCGATCCCCAGAACCGTCTTTAACTCCGGTTCCAGGAGAATCCGACGCCCTCTTCTGACCTCCGCGGCATTGCATGACATGGGTGCACAAACCTACATGCAGACAGTACATTAGTACACATAAAATATAAATAAAATTTTAAAAAATCTAAAAAAATCAAATTGTCCTGTATTACTGAAAACACTATATAATCATGATCTATTTAATATATTCGAATTTAAGTTAGCTTATAGATATTGATGTATTATAGTTATCTGTACAATATATTTAAGGTGCTTAATTGCTATGGAATTATTCAAAACTTTTGTTTAAACAAAGTTCTAATAGTATAAGTGTAAGAGAGTTACTGACTCAATAAAAAAATTGTATGTTCATTTGCATAAACCTTACATATTCATTAAATATCAGGATGTCCAAAAATCTCTCTTAACTATATAGCTGCTTTTTCTATAAATCCCATATGATTTGCCAGCAATGTTTCTTGATCTTTATCTTCACAGTTTTCAAGCACTTTGAATGTCAGTTAATATAATTTATTCTACAGAAGAGAAATAAAGCTAGGTCCACATTATGTTTTCTTTCAATCATTAATTAAGTAATCCAAATGTGAGATGTAGGAATGGGATGAAAAAAATATTTGTTATCAGGAAATTATTGTAAAAGAGAAAAAGTCCTTCTGATATCTTGTTACATTCGCATTGGTTTTACTTATTGAAAATAAAAAAAAATAAAATTGAATTTTAAAATTATGGAAAGTAGTTGAGATCTATGGTAGTTAGTTTTTGTCAACTTGACACAACCTGGATCAGCTCGGAAGAAGAATCAACTATTAAATAATTGATCAGATGAAATTTGCCTATGGTCATATCTCTAAAACATTGTCTTAATTTTTATTTGATGTGGAAGGGCCTCAGCTCACTGCGGGAGGTGCCACTCGTAGGCAAACAGACCTGGACTGTGTAAGAAAAGTAGTTCAGAAAGCCAGGGAAACAAACCAGTATGTTTCTCCATGGTCTCTGTTTCAGTTCCTACTTCCAAGGTTCTTGCCTTAACTTCTTGCCCTGACCTTCCTCAGTGATGACTGTTCACTAGTAGTTCTAAGATGAAATAAACCCTTTCCTCCCCAAGTTGCTTTTGGGTAGTGTTTTATCACAACAACTGGAGTTAAGGACGATTCTCAGCCACCATGTGGGTGCTGGGAATCGAACCCGGCTCCTCTGCAAGAGCAGCTGGTGCTCTTAACCGCTAGGCCATCTCTCCAGCCCAGCCATAAGTATTTTTAAGAACATCTATGTACATAGGTGTTCAGCCTTCTATATTCATGTCCTTAGTACACAAACTTCATTCATCATTTCATTTGAAAAAAAATAAACAGCTGTATTCATTCTTCTTTGGAGTAAATGGAAGAATTCTGGAAATCTCTCCAAGTCCAAGTATGTATAATATCTGTGTTACGTCCTTCTGCTTATCCTGTGATTTTCCTGAGGTTATATACTTGAATCTGTTTAGTGTAGTAATTGCAAAGTTTAAAAAAAGTTTACATTGTAGTGTGTACAATATATTGGTGAGCAATCATTAGTAAGTTTTGAAAATTTTTAGATTATATATTTGCAACATGTCTAAATATATATTTATATAAATATAATCAGTCTATCTATCGTCCCTGTGGAAAATGTGCCTAGCTGAGCTTATGTGTACACTTGCACGCAGGAGCCTGCAAAGGCCAGAAGAGGGCATCAGATTCACTGATACTGTAGTTACAGGTAGATGCAAACTGCCTGATATGGGTGCTAGAAACCAAACCCACATCCTTCAAAAGAGAAGTAAGGAATCTTAACCATTCTTAACCAAGTCCAACTACCTAATCTAGAAGTACATACACAGTGAAGGCCTAGAACAAATATCCTTTTGATTAATGGTGGAATGAGAAGGCAAGTTTTCAAAAAAAAAAAAAAAAAAGTTTGATAAACCAGGCAGTAGCAGGACGTTGTAGCACACGCCTGTAATCCCAGCACTAAGGAGGCAAGGGCAGGTGGATCTCTGTGAGTTCAAGGCCAGGCTGAAAGGGAGACAATGTCTCAAAAAAAACAAAAACAAAAACAAAAACATGCGAACCAGGAAGTAAAAACTTGAATGAAGAAATAAAAAGGGAAATGTTTTGTGCCCCAAAATATCTATTTTATGTTTCTTATTTTTAGAGAATTTCATACATTTATACAATAAAATATCATCATGTGTTTCCCCCATCAACTGCCTCTAACTCTCCACATACCCCCATCACACAACTTCCTGGAATTATTTTAGGGGCAGGGGCGTATAACTCACTAGTCCAGTTGGTGCCGGATGCCTAGATGTGCACAGCATAAATGGAGTAGATAATCTCCCGGCCCCTTTCAGAGGAGCTATCATCAGTGGATAGTTTCTGGTGGAGGGAGGATCATTCTTTTTCGAAGAAGTGGCCCCTGGTAGGATCCCCAAGTACCTTTATATTTTAATACTAGAAATTAAATCCTATAAACAAAGTAAAAAATGAAAAATATGGAGATATATTTTAATGATGCAGAAGTTAATTCTAATTTGTGTTCAGATGTACTTAAATTAAATTTGGACTGAAAAGAATGATTTTTCTTGCTTAAGCAACTTTGACAAATTTATAATTCAGGGGTAAATTGAAACTTACGTTTTGTTATGGAAAATGTTTCATATAACAGCCATATCATGTTGATAGTGGATGAGAAAAGCCACTTAAGTTATTTAAGGGTTAAGGCTAAGTAATTTATAGTTTTTGTCTAAGATTTATTAATGTTTTTATGTGCATGCTTTGCCTGCATGTAAGTGAACCACATGCATGCAGTGCCCCCAGAGGCCAGAAGAGGGTGTTTGATCCCCTTGAAGTGGAGTTGCAAACTGTTGTCAGCTACCATGGGATTTCAGGAAACTGAACTGGGAACTCCACTACAAGAGCTCTTAAGCACTGAGCCATTTCTCCAGCCCCCTGAGGTTTGGGGTGTTTTCTTTTTCCTTCTATTTTTGCTTTTTTTTAAATCAATTATTATTTTATTTATGTGCATGTACTGCCTACATGTTTGTAAGTGCACCTGTGTCATGCAGTGCCCAAGGACAGAAGACAGTATGGATTCCCTTGGAACTGGAGTTAAGGACAGTTGTTAGCCACCATGTGGGGCCTGTGATTGAACTTGAGTATTCTGAAAGAGCTGCCAGTGCTCTTAATTGCTGAGCTGTCTCTCCAGCCCCTCTTTCTATTTTTATTATTTTTAAACTTCGGTCATTCCACTGATCAGAGAGGCAGTTAGCAAAGAGCATTTTTTTTTTCATTTAGAAAACTTTTGGGAAAAAATGGCTACCTCAGTAAACTCTTCTCTGAAACTTTCCTCAATTGTCCTTTTTACATACAACTCTGGACATTTTCTATTCAAGTGTTTCCTTCAAAAGATAGAAATTGGGGCTGGAGAGATGGCTCAGTGGTTAAGAGCACAAATTGCTTTTCTAAAAGCAATTGGGTTTCTGGCACTTGTGTCTGGTGCTTCACAGGCGTCTGTAACTCCAACTCCAGGTGGGTTGGATGCTTCTGCCCTATGTCTAGGTGCATATTCTCAGACACACACACTCGTAATTAAAAAAAAAAAAGTCAATCTGAAAAGTATGGGAATGCTTTGTGGATCTTTACATCACACTCTTGTAATTCTCCCATTGTCATCATGATGACTATGAGAGTTCCTCCTAGCAGCTTCTTTGATCCTGTTAGTGAAGTTACCACTCAGTGTGACAACAGAGCTCAAATCTCCCCTTTTTTATATTATGTAACATACTTACTTATCAATCCAGAACCATTTCACATTCTGAGGATTTTGCTTAAAATTTGCTCCTAATAGCCCTAATGTAGAAGCAGAAGCTAAATCTTGAATTGTGTACGTTGGTAAACACAAAGAACTTTTGCTAACTTCCTTTCATATATCAAATATTCTTTAGATAACAAGAGGTTATTGAAAAAGTAGTAAGCAAATGACTGCCAAAAGGTCCTATCAGATAATCAATCCCTTTGCTCATTTTTTCCCATGGAAAATGTGAGGTTAAGTCTTTACCTGTGTTTGTGAGCACAGTTTTGGAAATAAAACAATTAACCACGTCAGAAAAAAAATCTGGGTTTTAAGGTATGTTGTCATGCATTTGTTATATCTTCTCTCTGGCCACTTGAAGGTTTTTTTTGTTTTTGTTTTCCTTAAGGCAGGAATTACATACCCTGGGAACCAAACTCAAATTGCAAACTCAGCTTTCAATTCCCTCAATAAAAATGGGGTTTAGCTTGAGTGACAGTGGAATCCCCAGCCAGCCAATTAGAAGGTGGTTGAATAGAAGGAAGGCTGAGAGATGCAAGACAAAAAGTCATGCTGGAATGGATGGGTGGGAGAACAGCTTCAGGAAGTGAACTGCAGCTGGCAGAAGTGATTAGGTTTTATGTAAATTGAGTTTCCTAACAGTGAAGCTAGAGCAGAGAGCAGAGAAATTTGCATGGACCATACAGATATTTCTGAACAGTAACTGCCATAAAGGCAGAGTTAGAAATGAGTATGATGCAAACCATTGCGCAGGGCTCATTAGCTACACTTCACGTTTATGACATTCTGCAAATGGCATCCCACAAAGCTTTTGCCTGGCTTTCTTGCAACCTCAAATCAGTGTTTCGGTGTGTAATAAATGTACCTCTTTTATAATTGGTCTAAAAGAGTTTGTTTTAAGGTATTTAATATTTCTAAAAAATTGTAAAGCTTCTAATAATTGCATATCAGGATGTTTACTTTGTTCTAAACAAAAATGGATATATCTTATCTTTATTTTCCTTCTACCCCAAGCTGCAAAAGTAGAGATTACTGGTATAAGGGAGCTCTTTCCATGAGTAACTATAAACGAAACATTGTGCAATCATTTTTGTACTTCAAGTAATGAGTTACTGACAATGTGGTCAGAGATTTTATTTTTTTGAAATGTTATTATGTTTATGTAGTGTAGATATGTGCACATGCATGTGTGTAGGCAGATACACCACAATGTCCGCTGTGGGATCAGAGCACTACTTACTGGAGTCAGTTCCTACCATCCACCATGTGAGTCCTAGGGAACTGAGATCAGGTCATCAGGTTTAGAGGCAAGCTTCATGACAGGCTGAGTCATCTGAGTCATCTCACTAGTCCAGAGATTTTATTTTTGTCTACTAAGTAGTCATTTTCTTGTTTTACTATCTTATTAGAAAGTTTAAAATAATTTCCTTAAAATGTGATTCATGTATTTACCAAAATGATGTAAAACAAAGGTTTATTTTGTTTGACAGAAACATACCATTGAATTTTTCTTATCATCATGATTAAAATAGTAAAGCTTCCATATTTTCCTTATAATTCCTTCTTGTCAACAGCTGAGAGAGAAGGTAAAGCTGTCACAGCTGTTTGGACAATTATTTTGTGCAATCAAGAGAACAAGTTCAAATAAATAAGGAACAACTACCCAGACATGGAAGAAAACTGAGCAATATGCTATTTTTTTTTCACTATCAGTACCTCTAAAGTTCTTGAAATATAATCTCCATTGTGGGGGTATGAGGAAAGGTCTTAGGGAAATAAATCATGACCAGTGCTTCACTCTCAGCTACATATTCATATTTTAGCTTAATGTAAAATTAAAGGGGAAAAATGTGAATTCCCTAAACATAGTTTGGAATTAACATACAGTATATTCTTGGAGGTCATAATTTTGATACATATGTAATGGATATATAGGCATATGTTGGAGCAATACAAAGGGGAGGGAGCAACAACAACATAAAGACTGGGTCAAAGAACTGACTGATACAGTTAAACTCTGCCCAAAACAACAAGCCTCTGCAATGAAAAACTAGAAAGACTGAGAGAAAGATGCAAGACATGTATGGCAGAAGGCATGAACACGGGTGGGCTGGGGGAAAGGGAGAGGGGAATGTGTCTAAATTGGACTGAAAGATAATGTATGAAATAGACAAATCATCAAAAAAGTATTTTTTTTAAAGGAATGGATTAACGGCCTTATAAAACAGGCTTTGAGAGTGCCTTGACCTTAACATATTTTCTGTAATATGAGGGCCTTCAAGAAGCAGGACATCAATAGAAGAGATCTTCAACACAGGACAGATTGTCCATAATTGTTTTGGACTTTCTATTCTCAGGAACCGAGAGTAATAAATTATTATTTACAAATCACCCAATCTGCTGTTCTTTTAATAGGTACACAAACAGAAGAAAATAGGCATGTATCTTTTTATTGCTTGATCAATTATATACTGCTTATGTTTAATGCAGTATTCTCACTAATAAAATATCACAGAATGTATAAGGAGCATTTAGGATATTAATATAATAGATAGACTGAGTTCTGAATTAAAGAAAATGGTCTTACCCAATTTAAGAACTACTACATTCTAACAAGATATACAAAATTATAGTTTCAAAACCACATCTTCAAGAAGCCAGCAAATGGTTCAGCAGATAAATGAGCTTGTTGCCAAGCCTGATGATCTGAGTTTGATACCCAAATTCCACAGGTAGAAAAAGAGAATTGATTCTACCAAGATGTCTTCTGACCACCACACCTACATTATGGCATGTATGCATTTATACACAATAGATGGATTTAAATAAAATAACTTCATTCCTGTTTTCCTGTCTTATAATATTCCCACTGAAATTAATCTATCATTTGTAGCTATTAGAAGAAATTTGATGCATAAATCTACTTCATTTAGCTGAATATTGCTGTTTATCCCCAAAGCATGAACACATAAACATATACATTATTTTGGTATTTTTTTTGAGACAGGGTCTCCCTTTAAGTCCCAGCTGGCCTGGAGGTCATTCTGTAGACCAGTCTGGCCTTGAACTCACAGAGATCCACCTGCCTTCTGAGTGCTAGGATCAAAGGCATGCACCACCATGCCTGGCAACATACACATTACTTTTTTTTTAAATTTTATTTATTATTATTACTATTTTTGTCTTTTCGAGATAAGGTCTTCCTGTAGCCCCAGCTGTCCTGGAACTCACTCTGTAGACCAGGTTGGTCTTGAACTCACAAAGATCTGCCTGCCTCTGCCTCCCAAGTGCTAGGATTAAAGGCGTGCGCCACCATGCCCAGCTTATTATTTTTTATGTGTATGAGTCATGTACTGTCTGCATGTATGTTGGTGCACCCCGTGTCATGCATTGCTGTGGTCAGAAGAAGGCATTGGATTCCCCTGGAACTGGAGTTAAAGACGGTTCTTAGCCACCATGTGGGTGCTGGGAATCAAACCTGGGTCCTCTGCAAGAGCAGTTGGTGCTCTTATCTGCTGAGCCATCTCTCCAGCCCCCATATACATTACTTTTATCTTTCTTGTTTTTTTTTTGGTTTTGGTCTTTTTGAGACAGGGACTCCAAGTTGTGTGTGTGTGTGTGTGTGTGTATATATATATATATATATATATATATATATATTCCAGTGACAATGAAAGTTAAATAACTAAAATAAATACATTATTATTAATACAATGTTAGCACTTAATAAATTACTACCATGAATTTAAATTTAGATCTGGGACTTATGTAACTTCCAAAACTCACAAACATATCTATGAATTTAAAATTCCTTTTCCTCAAGAAAACAATGTCTAATAGTTCAGAGTAGGAGTGGGAATTAAAGAATAAACAAATTGATAAACCACACTTTTTTATAGTCAAATAAAGTTACTAATAATGTGATAACATGAATGAATCTGAAAGATATTTTACTCAGTGATAAAATCTGGGCTCAAAAGAGTAAAAGACTACAAAAGACAAATTTCAATGGTGAGGAGGAAAGAATCACTGATTGTCTTGGATATAAATAAGAATTAATTATTTCAGATAAAATGCAGTGGTTTTACTTTTTAAAATGGTCTTGCTGTGTACAGTGATCCTACTGTAAAAGAATCCACCAGAGTTTTATGGTTCTATCGGTTTATAACTTAGTGGCCATTGATTGCTTTTTTTCCTAGTGCCTCTCAGTCTACTCTCCCTTGTTTTCCCTAATCACCAGCATAATCTCAATTTCTATGAAATCAATTTTGTTAGACTTCACGTGTAAGATCCTATAGTATTTATTTTTCTGTACTTGGTTTATTTTACTTACCATAATGTCCTCCGTTTCCATCCAATTGTATATAAATGTTAGGTTGTTAATTTTATTACTGAACAACATACCATATTTTCTTTATCTATTTATCCTTTCCTAAATAAATGTTGCTAGGAATATAAATTAGTATGGTGAATAGTCCAGAACCTTTTAAAGAAACTGAAAGATCTATTGCATGATTGGCCCATAAATATCTAAAGGAAATTGTGTGTATATAAAAATGATATCATTCTATCAAGTGATATCCCATTAGTTTGAGAAAGTTTATTATGTCAGCCCTAGGAAACTATCAGAGAAACAACTGGAATCAGTACAGTTGTCTAATAAGTAGCTGATGGGTTCAAATAAGATACAATAAAGAACTAACAAACTATTTTTTATAAACAAGATAAACCTATGTTGCTGATATGAAAACCTATTCAAAATACATTAAATTAAATGAACAAATTAGAGAACACATCCATTGGATGGTGAAAGTTATGTAAAGGAAATTAATACATGCTTGTTTCCAAGTTTCTCTATGTAAGCAAACAGTACAGATGTCAATAGTGAAATCATGAGAAATCATTTTTACATTAGCTATTTTTTTGTTTTTTTTATAATTTTTTGTGTATGAATATATTGTGTGCATGTGTGTAAGTTCACTTGTATCCTGCAATGCTAGAGGACTCAGAAGAAGGCATCAGATTAGCCTGGAACTGGAGTTATGGATGGTTGTTAGCTGCCATGTGGGAGCTGGGAATTGAACCTGAGTCCTCTGCAAGAGCGGCTGGTTAGTTGGTCCTCTAAACCACAAAGCCATCTCTCCAGCCTCCATATTAACTCATTTTTATTTAACTTTTATTTCAAGTATTGCATAGAGATTCTTTCTTTCTTTCTTTCTTTCTTTCTTTCTTTCTTTCTCTCTCTCTCTCTTTCTCTCTCTCTCTCTCTTTCTCTCTCTCTCTCTCTCTCTCTTTCTTTCTTCTTTTTGAGATATGGTCTCATTCTGTAGCACAGGCTGTATGTACTGTAACTAATAGCATTCCTCCTGCCTCAGGTTCCTGTGTTGTGTTCACAGATATTTCCCCAACTGGTTGGTACCCTTTGTAAGATGACAGCCAAAATACAAATCCAGGACCTGTCAGGCTGTTTTTTTTCCCAAATATCTCTGTCTTTGGCTTTACGTCTGATGTATGTGCTCTTCTTTCTTCCAGAAAACATTTTTATTGTTATTAAACTTTTTCCATAAGTCATACATCATTTCTCAATAGAATCTAGAGTTGCTTCCCTTTCCATGCCCCCCACCCCACCCGAGTCCCTGCACTCTGCCCTACATGTCCTGTATCTTTTTCTGAGTCTTTCCAGAGTTTTTTTTTTCTTTTTTTAGTTCTTTTGTTGTTGTTCTCTCCAGCTTGTATTGCTAAAATAATATACATATATATATATATATATATATATATATATATATATATCACTTGAATTGGAGGACTTTTTTTTCCCTAAAATATGTCATGCTTTCCTTAAGAAAGTGCTTGAAGATTCCTCCTTGGCAATCCCAAACAATCCTCAATCCTGCACTTTTGCTCCACATTGAGGTCTTTCCCTCCTATGCTCCCCCAAACTAAGTCCAGTAAGCACTCATCCTATCTTGATACCCGTGTACTGGCCTCCATGATACAGCCCAGGTAGTCTAACAATGGCAGTCTATATTCTGACGAGGCTGAAATCCCCTTAGCTGTTTAGTCCACAAGCTGGGTATCTCAGTAGTCTCCATCTGTCATTGAAGGTTTGGAAGATTCTTGGAGAGACATGAGTCTTAAGTCCATATTGGAAGGTTAAAAATCTGTGTCTCATGTCTTTGAGGAGTGCCAAAAGTGGTGGCAGCCACAGGGTAGAGCACTTGCCAGTAAAATTTGAAGACAGGCCAAACCACAGTACTCTCTTTTTTTTTCTTTTTGTCTTTTTACTAAGATCTCAACTTTTATGTCTGCAGTACAGTTTCTCTGGTCTTACTGATTATTTATTTCTGGTTGTATTTTCCTTTTGGATGCTTAAGGCCACACAATTAGCCCAGATTAACCAAGGTTTTTATTTTCTCAAGATCAGTTGAGGATCTGGTCCTCAGGGGTCTCTTGGGGTTTTTTGGGGGGTGGTGGTACTGGGAGTGCCTTGCTCCTTTCAGCTTTTCATTTACCAGTTCCACCCACTCGAGGACAAAATCAGGTCTTGCTAGACCAGGCTTTCTTTTCTGAAGCATGAGCAGACTTTTCTCTTTTACAGACTGGACACTGGCTGAAGTCCCATTAGTGGTTTTCCAAGACCTCTCTGAACAGAAAGACTGGTGACCCACATTTGCAGGACATTTCAAGAGACGCCCCCATGCATAATCCCCTAAGACTTGGTGGACCTCTGAGGACAAGGAACAATGTTATCCCTTAGGTCCCAGGGCCAAATTGGTATGGACACTAAATATGATCGTTAAGTACCCAGAAAGGCTAAGTTGCACCAGCCTGTTACATTGCACCTATACTAAAACTGTATCCTTTGGAAACCATATCATATTTCTTGATTTCTATCTTTCCATTTTAATCCCATATTACTCTAAAAGATGCACACATACCCTCCATCATATACCAAAAACCTAAGGTCTGAAAATAAATGTTAGGTCAGCTCTAGAACCTGTTTAGGGATTCACAATGCACAATTCTCTTTAG
Source organism: Rhizomys pruinosus (assembly GCA_009823505.1). Classification (NCBI taxonomy): domain Eukaryota; kingdom Metazoa; phylum Chordata; class Mammalia; order Rodentia; family Spalacidae; genus Rhizomys; species Rhizomys pruinosus. Next base: position 1,328,850 of record VZQC01015136.1, read on the forward strand.
ATTATAAGGAATGTAACATTAACGTTGCTCAATTTGTCTTACAACTAGGTACTTGGTACTAGCATCCACAGATGAGGGATACCATTCACCTTTTGTTTTTCTGGGATTCTGTTACTTCATTTAGCATAAAATCTTCTAGTTCCATCCATTTACCTGCAAATTTCATGATATCATCTTTCTTTACTGCTGCATAGAACTCCATTGTGTAGATGTACCACATTTTCTCTATCCACTCGTTGGTTGAGGGGCACTTGGGTTGGTTCCAGCTCTTCGCTATTGTGAAGAGAACTGCAATAAACATGGCTGTTCATGTAACTCTACGGTAGGAAGATTCTGATGCATATATTCCCAGAAGTGGTATGGCTGGGTCAGGTGGTGGGCTCATTTTGAGTCTTTTAAGGGTTCTCCGTACTGCTAGAAAACATTTTTTTACCATCCTGTTAGACTACTAACTCCATGTAAGTAATTATTTCATCATTATTTGCTATATCTTTATACCTTAAATAATGCCTAAACTGTGCCTGGAAAGATACAGAAACTTTCTTTTCAACCTACCTACATTAATTAACTATTCATTACTCCATACAATATAATAGGTCAACACCTCCTTCTCCAAAACACTTTACATTTTTCTATCTATCTCTTTATGGGACTCTGTTCAAGTATCACTTCTAAGAAAATTTCTTGACATTGCTAAGTTGGGTGACTACTTGGATTTCTGCTCTTTTGATGCCTTCATTTTCTTCAGCTCAGCACTCTAAAGATGCTAATCATATACTTATAGCCAGTACCAAACCAAACAATATTTCCAGCTAACTAAATGCTTCTACACACTCATATTTTAACTATGACTGAACCTGTAACATACTTCTAGGACATTAGTATTTCTATACATATATATTCATATGTACTATGTTTTAAGGTGGATTCCAGAAGCTATTGTACCAAATTCTTGGACAACATTAATTTACTTGCCTGGCAAAATGCCACAGTTAACATGACCTCTCTATCTCATTTACGTTTTTCCTAATAGATTAACTCCTTGGAGTGGGTTTTCTTTTGTCAAGTAACATCAATTATTCCATTCTTAAAAAAATTTATTGGCATAGAAATATACTCTGGGTGCTGGAAAGATGGCTCAGTGATTGAGAGCACTGGCAGCTCTTGCAAAATACCAGGGTTTGGTTCCTAGCATCCACATGGCACCCAACAACTGTCTGTTACTTCAGTTCCAGAGGATCCAATGACTTCCTTTGACCTCTATAGGCATTCCATGATGGTAATGCATTGCATGCAGGTAATACACTCACACACATAAAACAAAAATAATAAATATTTTAAAATATATTTTTTGCAAAAGGAAAAGTACTGTGATGCCTCCTAAAACAAAAATATCTTATCTTACCAAGTCCTCATCTCATTCTACTTTACTTTTAGCTTCAGCTTTATAGCAAAAGAACAGGTATCTACTGTGACAATCTCAACTGCCTTACCTTCCATTCTCTCCAAATCCAGTCTATCAAGTTTTGTTGACTCTTCTGCTTCATTGAATCTTCTACTCTCAGACCAACAAGAACATGCATGTTGGCTGTCCTTACCCAGCAACATTTAATCTAAACATCATATCTTTCCTATTTCGGAAACACTTTCTTACTTGGGGATATAAAACACTTTCCCTCCAACAGGCACATTCTCTGATTTCTTTTTTGGTGTTTCTATTGATTTCTTATGTGTTCCATACAGATTTTTTTTTCGGCCAGTCTTAATCGCCATTATAATTACTTCTCCCTTGCCACCGCCCCAGACTTCATAACTTCTGTCATTTGTGCTAGAGTCCATTGTGCCAAATTACTGTCACTGTTCACTCCTCAGTGCCAGCTCGTTCCCTCAGCTCTAGTCAGTCTATCTGGAGTCCCTTAAGAAGGCCAGGGTTTCCTTACCAGAACACCATCATCTGCCAATATTTTCTCAACCAAGTTTGGGCCCTGCTATCCATTTTTGCAGTTCTGTGCTGAGGTTTTGTCCAGCTGAGCTTGCATGGATCTTGTGCATTGTGATACCAATGCTGTAGGTTCATATGAACAGGGTCTCAGGAGCTTGTAGGATTCATTTCTGTTTGAGCTTTCATCACCTCACTGGCTCTTACAATCTTTATGCTCCCTTTTCTGCAATATTCCCTGAGTCCTGTGTGGGTGAAGCTGAATATAAGCAGCCTGTCCATGGACCTACATTTTGTACACTCCTAATCTCTACTGTTTGACCATTCAGGCCTTTGTCCAGCCTTTAAACATGGGTTTGTTGTTTCTTTTCTTACTTTTGTCCCCCTTCTTGACTTCATGTATAATATTTGCTCAGACTCTTGTGATTCAGTCCAAAGATGTTGAAGACCATTTTTTCTGTTTCCTTTACCTACCACCGTGACTTACTACTGAACAAAGTACTTGAATTTATGTGTGTGTGTGTGTGTGTGTGTGTGTGTGTTTTCTTTTTTTTTTTTTTTTCTTTTTTGCCAGGCGTGGTGGTGCACACCATTAATCCCAGCACTCGGGAGGCAGAGGTAGGTGGATCTCTGTGGGTTCAAGCCTGGCCTGGTCTATGGAGCCAGCTTCAGGACACCTGGTACTAAAAGGGAGACCCTGTCTCAAAAATACCAAAAAAGGGTAAAACTAAAAAGAAAAAAAAAACCCACATACACAAGTACTTTAATTTAGATGTGCCTATTTAATACCTACTAATTTTAAGGCTCTTTGTTATTTTTCAATCCCTCTTCATTTTAAGAAGATATTGATGACTAGAACCCACCCCAAGATCATCTTTTTGTGTTTTTCTTGTCTACCACATTCCGTAAGGGACAGTATTTCAAAATTATTTTTTTGTTTTAGTCCCTTAAATTAGAAAGTTTTATCATTTTATCTCCAAAATAGACCAGAAACTTGATTTTTGGCATCTTCTGTTTTTTTCTCAATAAGCTATCATCTGTAACCAGAAATACAGTAATAGTTTCTTAACTATTTTAGTTTTATTATAATAAAAATCCATTTACCAATTTTTTTTGCAAAGAAATACATTGTTACAGCCCAGAAATAAACTGTAACAAAATGTGTCAATGTTTCCTTTTTTCTTCAAATCTTGTTTTCAAATCTGTTCTTAATTTACCTGTGTTTTTACCCTTCTTCCCCCCCCCCCTTCTTCTTTAGTGGATTTCGACTGATTTTCCAAGGGGAAATAAAATATAGTGGGTTGGTTTACTGGAAAAAAATCCCAATTATATTTTAGCCTGGCTTTAGCCTTCTTTTAGCTTGATTTAGAAATTCCCATAGAAAAGATTCTGACTGACCCAAGCTGAGTCAGGTTTCTAATCCAGTACTGATTATTTTTCTCTTCCAGTGTACCCCAGAAGCTAAGTTTTTGTGGAATTTTCACTTATTTCATTTCCTTTATTTATCTCCACACAGTATGCTTTGGTACAAAAGGAAAAAGTGAAAGTGTCAGCCTGAAGATTTTGAGATAATTATTACCTCTTTTCTTATTGTATATATTTTTAATGCTTCCAAAGATATAATATTGCAATTTTAGGTTAGTAATTTCTAAAGAAGTATCATTTCTCTGATTACAGAACCTGTTATTTAAGCTTTGGATAAGGCTGAATGAAGAAAACATATCTCTCTTAAGGAACTTGATGAAATAACTGCAAGAATTACTGTTACAAGAAAACTGGTTTCAACTTACACACAAACCCATATGGATGATACCTTACACCAGTAGAATAGTGTGACTTTATTTATTTGTGCCTGAGATCACCTTTCACATAATTGCTACTTTAGTTTTTCGGGCAATAATTTATAGAGTTCTATTAGTCTCAGTGCAGGCTGTTACAAGGGGCACACATCTCTGCAAACAGTCAATTATAATTCTGAACTCCCATGCTAACTCACACTGGTCTCAGGGATGTAATGTCCTGTCTAGACACAGTCATGTTGAGCATTCCTGCTGTGGAGAGTTGTTTCAGAATGGTTTGCCCTTTCCTATGGTGATAATGACCTCGGGTTTCTAACAAAAGTATTCCCAAAGCCACCCAACCTTTGAAATGTAGAAACAATACAACAGAATTTGTTTTGTATCCTCATTTGACTGCAAGTTCAGAATCTCAAGCACATACTTATCAACTGAATCTTTGCTTTTTACTGTTTTTCTCTATATAGACTTGATTTTTGTTTCAAGCCATGTCAAAAGAAAACCTATATGGGATATAAGCTTTACTTGTTTGAGTCAAAGAAGATTTAGGGTAGTAATTCCCGAATAAACTTCTATTCCTTCCACTCTGATTACTTGGTGCTATGTTTTGACGCTACCTCATCTCAGTAATATTTTTCAAACAGGGAGACAAAAATGACCGGCAAGGAATAAAATTATCACTTGAGAATCTGCCTCAAAAGTAAAGTGCTTACTGCACATGAACAAATTAAGCTTTGTGTTTACTCTCTCTTTTAGAGAGATGACCATCACCTTCCTGGGGTTGTTTGTAATGAGTTTTCTGAACAGATATAAAAAAAATCACTGCTAACAAAATTCTCTCATCTAAAATAATATACCTGTGAAGTTGAGAACCAAATTGGTTATCAATTTTAGAATGATAGAAAAGTGCCAAAATTACTTTCTTTGGATGTTTCAGATATTTTTCATAGTAGGAAATTCTTTTGAATACCTGACCTAAATGTCTAATGGTCCACAAGTTGTAAGTAAAATCTTCTGTGTGTCAAATAAACCCATCTTTCATATAAAATCTAAAAGGAAAAAGTGACCAAAAGGTTCCCCATTCTTGGGATACCCATGTACCCCAGACTTCCATAACTTTCTAATATAAGCAGAGCTCCTTAGACATATATTTCCTAATCCTGGTATAAAAAAGAGGGAATATTTCATGCTTTAGTTTTTGAAAACAGTTATTCTTCTTAGGGGTTGGTGAAATGGCTCAGTGGTTAAGAGTATTTGCTGTTGCAGAGGACCTGGGTTCAGTTCCCATCACCCACATGGTGGATAACAACCACCTGTAAATTTAGTTCCAGGGGATCTGACATCATCTGACCTCCACGTGCATTGTATGGTATGGGTACACCCAAATACATGCAGAGAATACACTCATAGATATAAAATAAAATAAAAATGAATAAAATATTTTTTTACAAAAGCATCATTCTTCTCAGTAGCACTTCGCTCACAGGTTTGTCCTACTGGCTATTTTCACCAGTATTGTCTAGTGTCCCCCTTCGTTCCGTTTTTCCTTCATTCAGATTCCTTGCAGGATAGCTCTTAAACTGGAAGTTTTTATAAAACAACAGTTGTAAAGATACAACTGTAAAGAATAATGGGATAAAATACTGGGGATCTGATGATATAGTCTTTGAATCTGTAGTTCTGTATATAAACAATACAATAACAACCACGAAAATGTCCTAACTAACAGATAGCAAAGAAGATACAGCCAATTAAGTCCTTATTTGCCATGGTAAGTTCTAACTTTCCAGACACAGGAAAAATCATGTTCTCTTATTGCTAGTTCCTAGCAGGGTAACATTTCTGAAAATAAAAGCATTCTTGTATACTTCTAAAATTTCATGATCTCCAAACCTGTTTCCAAAGGTTAACTGTTACTTCTTCAATTCCGATCACTGACATTTAAAAAGTCTGCAGAGTTTTATTGGGGATCCTGCCATAAATTATTCTGTTCTTGTATTTTTCATTTTGTTTCCTCACTTCCAACCAAGTTTGGGTTTCCTACCTAAACTCAAATGGACATGTCCAAAAGGATTTATTTTGTTTAAGATGGTGTCTCATAATTTGTTCTATCTTGGTTATTCAGCCAGCAATGCCTAGAAATATTTTACGGTTATCCATTTCGATATCAAAGAAAAAACACTGATAGAATCTCATAATGAGTTAGTACAGGCCACAGGTATCACTGAGACTTAACAACAGTGTTACTTAAAATGAATGTATATGATAGTCTGAGAAGTACACTGTAGTTCTTTGTAGGAACCAAAAGTGGGTCATTAGGACCAGGATTAAAATGTTCCTGGTGATAATATGATACCAGCATTCATTTGAAATCAGTATCCTAAAGCTGGTACCCAATCTGATATTGTGCTGACAGTATACAATTCTTAATCACCACACAAATCCTGAAATTTAGGAAGCACCAAGTTTAAATATTGCGATTGTAGTGGTTTTATACTTTTATACTTCAATGTTCTTGAGAAATGCAGATTCACAAGAACTAGGTAATCTGATTCAGTAAGTTTCTAATAGGACCAAGCAAGGGATCCCATTTTCAGAGAAAGAAGCCCAGGGAAGCTTTTTTTTTTTTTTTTTTTTTTTTTTTTTTTTTTTTTTTTTGTCTTTCTGAGACAGGGTTTCCCTGTAGCTCCAGGTGTCCTGGAACTCACTATGTAGACCAGGCTGGCCTTGAAGTCACAGAGCTCCACCTGCCTCTGCCTTCTAAGTGCTGGAATTAAAGGTATGCACCACCATGCCCAGCTTTAATATAGCTTTTTAAGAGCAATATATTAAGGAACTCTGGCTTCCTGAAGTATAATATGTCTTAAAATCTAAAACATCAGATAGCAAGAGAGTTTCACAAAGAGAATAAAGCAGAATGGGCCATGTAATAACTGTGTGAAATTTGTTACAAGTAATTTTAATACATCTATTTAACTTTCCTTAGGGTTTGTGTGTTGGCCCACATGTTTCCAAGTGTCTATTTTACTTTCATTTCTTCATACAATTTCTAAAGTAACTTTTAATTTCTCCTCCAATCTTCATTTTATACTTTTTTTTTGGTCTTTTTGAGACAGGGTCTCCCTGTAGCCCCGGCTGTCCTGGAACTCGCTCTGTAGACCAGGCTGGTCTTGAACTCACAAAGATCCACCTGGCTCTGCATCCGGAGTGCTAGGATTAAAGGCATGCGCCACCACGCTTGGCCCAATCTTCATTTTCATTGGTCACCCATAAATGCCTTCCAATTGAGACAGTTATTATAGAAGTACCTCTGCTAAACTGAATGGCCTCAGCTTTTGAGCCTTGCACATTCAGCGCCAGTAAAAACACTATCAACCACAAAAAGATTCAGCAGAACATATCCCTGATTTGGCAGTTGTCAGACATTGTCAGTGGTATTAGTACCCGGTGTTGTGACCAACAGCAGACCATGCAGTCAAACAAGGAAACATTGTCCTGTAATTGTAGAACAATCTGCTTTTATATTGGTGAGGAAATTTGAGTGCTCACATAATAAAAGTCTTCACAAAAACATTTTAAAAATAGCAATCATGTATTCCTCAGCTCTTCAAATGATAAATTTCTCACTACATGCTGGTTCCAGTGATTTCCGAACTTTGGGCACAGTTTCTGCTATGAGTAATAGTTCAGGAATCATAGAGTCATATCCACACACATTCATTCTTTGTGTTGCTTCCTTGCAAGTAAATAGTAAATTAAGGCAATTAAGACTCTAAATCTTCAGTCTCACTGAACCTTGAATATAGATTAATGATTGTAATCTGGAGGTTTCAAGACGCATTATTAACACATACTCTCGAATAGTAGATGAGTTAATTATTCCCCATGATTTTTTTTTCTTTATGTGGGTAGAATTATTTCACCTTTATAGTTTAAAACGCCTGTTAGGGAAAAACAAGGGAATGTAGGTGCCTGGAGACAGATGGCTTTTTAAAAGAAACATTGAATCGACCACCTTACTATGCTGTTAGTGAAGTTTTCATTTTCAGTCACGGTTTTCATCAAGCTACTGCCATTTGCAGGTTCCTATGGCAGTTCTCAATTGGCTCTCAAGCTGAATTCAATTTCTTGATCCTGGGTGGTAAGGTTCTCAACTTCTTTATTCACCTTTATCTAAGAGTTTCTATTTTTACTCTGCTGTGTGCACCCACCACCTTGTGTTATTTCAAACATAATCACTTTTCAGAGTTCCTTTCTTAAGTTTGCCTCTGAGTTTTCATATTTACTATTATTTATTTTTTTAAAAAACAAACTAATCATTTTTGCTATGCTAATTAACATTTTCTTCACAATTTTCCTAAGAAATGGCCTTCAAGACATATTTGATAATTAGTATAATACTCCTCTTACCACAATGATTCCCAACCTTCACTACCCATTAGAATAATTTATGGAACAACAGAATAATATTCCAACCACCTATATAAAGTCACCAGGGCTAAAGTCTAGTTAATGCCCTAATGTAGTACAAAGGTTGGCAACAATTGTCTCAATAGTTCATTGAATATTACTGTGCACATGACAGAGTAAAAATATTGAGATGTGAAAACTCACTCTTCTGGCCACCAAGTGCATTGTCACATCCCTCAGTGCTGGAGTAGAAGGAATTTCTGGGACTGCAAGCATTATTTTTTTTTATTAATTTTATTTATTTCTGTATGTGTATGAATGTACTGTCTGCATGCAAGTTTGTGCACCCGTGTCGTGCAACGCCGAGGAGTCAAAAGGGTATCGGATTCCCCTGGAACTGGGGTTCTCCTGGAATTGGAGTTTCAGACGGTTCTTAGCCGCCATGTGGGTGCTGGGGATCGAACCGGCGTCCTCTGTAAGAGCGGTCGGCGCTCTTAACCGCTAGGCTATCTCTCCAGCCCCGACTGCAAGCATTATTAAGTGGGCACTGGGATCTGAAATGCAGTCCTCATGATAAAGCAGTAAGCACTCAACTTTCTCTCTAGGCGCCTTGATCAATTGTTAAATTGGATTATTAGGGGTTCTTTATAGAAGTTGGATTATTAGGGATTTTGTTATGGAAGTTTTTTATATTATTTATTTAAAAATTAATTCTGCTTTGAACTTATAGTTCACCAATATTTTTTAGCACTCTTTAGGTTGCTTTTTACATTTTGCAAATTGTTTCATTTGACGTCTAGGGATGCAGCTCAGAGATGGAGTGCTTTTGTGTCATATGCAAGTTTCTAGTTAAATCCTCAACCCTACGAAAGAAGAGGTTCTATCTCTGTGCTGAGCCTTTTTACTTTGATGTAGTTCCATTCTTCTATCACGCTTTTGTTCCCTATGCTTTTTATGTTAAATCCATGAAACCAATATTAAGAACAATATTATGAAGATGTTCTATTTTCTTGAAAGAATTTCATAGTTTCAGGTCTTATCATTAAGTCATTTATCCATTTGAATTGACTGTTAAGTACAGGGTCCAATTTACTTGTTTTGTGTGTAGCCAGCACTATTTTGAAATAAATTTCTTTCAACAATTTAAATTATTGGCATCCTTCTTACAGATCCAAAGTATGCTTATTTCGAATAAGCATTTTAGGAAAAAGTCTCCTGTTCTACTGATCCATGTATCATTTTTTATGTCAGTACTATATTTGTTTTCAAAAAGTGTACAGAAAAGTTGAACTACAGTAGCTAAACTTGTTTTCATCAGCAAGATGGTCCCATTTGAATTTTGATACCGATGGCATTGAGTATGTGAATTGATTTGAGTAGTATAATCATTTTAAATGTATTGTTTTTTTCCTGTCCTTTACATTTTATTTCACTGATGACTTTTATTTTTACTGTACACATCCTTCTCTTTCTTATAAGTATTTGATTGTTTTGGATGTTATTACAGAGTGAATAGTGTTACTAATTTCTTTTTCAGATAATTTATTTAATGTATATAATTGCAAATGATTTTGTATTTTGACATATGTTCTCCAACTTTTCTGAATTCATTAAAATATTGATTAAATTTGAATAGAAATGGTTTGAAAAAAAGTTTTAGCTTTATTGGTATTGTACTTTTCAGACAGGAAAATTGGAAAATAAATTATTCATTTTCCATTTTCCTCACAATTTAGATTAGCAAAGCCTGGTACATGGGGATCCCAGACAACTCTCCTTCATCTCTGAGAGGCTCATACTAGAATCAGTGAGGGTATTTCAGCTGAATATAGGACTTCTTTTATTTTCTAAATGGTACTATTTATGCAGTATAAGCTTTTATTTTGATAATTTTTTTTCCAATCACAGTTTCCATTTTCCTTCTGGTTTTGTGTTTCTGTCTCTTGGATAAACCTGTTTCTATATATGCACTGGCTTCTCTGTGTTATAGTCACTCATAGGCACTGTTATGCTCATAGGCCAGCAGGGTAATGGCTCAAATGAATTTGTACTTGTGCAGATGCTGGATTTGCTAATGAAATGCTGATCTATAAATTTTATCTTCTTCCTTGAATTGTTCTACAATGCATTATGAATATAGCTTTCAGATTGGATGCTACTTCTGTCCTGAGTCTTCCTGCCATCTTAAACCCACACACTTTTGCTGCAGTTTATTTACTCTTCATTAGCTTTATTCACTATTTTATGTATGATTTATGGATGCATCTATTAACTCAGTATTATTTTAAGGTATTTAAACTGAGAAGTTATTTTAAGATAATCAAAATGGAGGAGGACCAAAATCAACTTTAAGTCCACCTTAAGACTGTATATTTGAAACCAATTTACTATGTTAATTCATACATCTTTGTGAGATCACTCGTAATCTTTTTTTATAGCAATGTCCTCAATGTTGCAACTTTCTTTCCCATGACCCATTGTCCTCAATGTTGCAACTTTCTTTCCCATGCTCATCTGATTCTTAGTTGTTGTTGTTGTTGTTGTTTTTAATTTTTCTGATGCAGTGATATCACATTGAGAATATTTTTTAAAGGTGCTTAAAATTAATTCTTTCAAAGAAACACATATTCCGTTTTGCCATATTAATCTGATTATTCACATTTGTTTAAAAATTGGCAAGGTTACTGTCCTTATGCTTCTTAAGGCATTAAGAAAATAGAAAAGTTTGTTCTTTTTAACATCTCTAAGAGATTTTTTTTCTCTTGACTGAGATTTCCAGCCCCATAGGATTAACTAAAATTCTTTGTTAGGGGCTTTTCTTACTACCTATGAAAGCTTTGTAGTTTCTCTCTTCCTAGAAACTATCCATTTGGAAGTTTTGAAGCTTGAATATTTCAATGGTGAAAGTTTTCTTTAGCGTTTGTCTTTGCTGATATAGGTGATCTGTTATTTCAGGCATTGACCATTTGCAAAGCAAGCAGTTGAAATAGAATTCAATGCATTTAAATAGTGCCTTTACCTACTACTCAGATTGTATTTAGTGATTTATAACTGTATATTCTAATTAAGGAGAAAAACATATTGTTGGAGTTATAAAGTTTATAAAGATGAAATTCTAAATTTCCCAAATGTCAAGGGTGCAAATGGTGGAGCTAAGAGTAAAATTTAATAAAATAAATAAAAACATGTCTTTTTCAAAATAAGTTTATGAGAAAAAATATGCCCTCAGTAATTGACACTGGATTTCATTGTGTTAGCTTTATTCGTATTCTTGCTAAATCTGTTAGTTTTAAATTTAAAAGAAGTGGTAAATACTATAAGCAACTCACTGGGAATTCTAGGTTGTATTCAAATTGCTAGAATAAAACCTTGAAATCACTAGACTTTGGCATGTCAGTATGATTCATTAGAGAACTAGTCATGGATCATGTTGGAAAGCTAGAAAATCCTCATGTAAAGACGTTGGGGATTTAGGGATATTTGTTACTATGATACAATTCATTATTCACAAATATTTATTGAGTGGCTATAGCTATGCAATCATAGCCACAGAGAGATAACAGAAGAGGATAAGTCATCTGAGAAAGGAAAAAATGAAAACTAGCTGACACTGATTTTGTATTACATTTATTATTGGACAATGTGAATTTACTAAAATACATAGAAAAATATAGACACATACCCACTCTGAGATATGAGAAATAATTTCTTCCCTTCCAACTGATGGGTAAGGTACAACTTGTATTTGTTTTGGGGTGCCTACTCTGTCGTTACAGTGTTATTTCTAGGTCAACTGTCCTTAGAACATAGGTTCGGGAAGGAAAATGTATATTTAACTATTAATGATTTGTTTAAGAATACTATGTTTGTTTTTATTTGGATCGCAATAAAAATTTCAGTACTATAAATGGTGCTTTTTAAAACTCGAACTTTTGTGGATTAAATGCTAGTAACAGGAATTATTTATTTTCTTCTATTTATTTATTTTCTTCTAAGTTGGATCTAAGCCTGATATTGGAGCATGTGACATATTTTGCCAAATTACTGTATTATTTTCAAGTAGTTGTTACAGTAATAAATTTCTCCTTAGATTTTTATTTTTTCTATTACTATTATTTCATTCTTCAATTACATTGTTTTATGAATATTTTATTTTGGTGATGCTGAGGTTTGAATACAGAAACTTGTACATGCTTGGTAGGTACAGTACCACTAGGCTACACTGCAACATATAAGAAATACAATTCTTGGGGGCTGGAGAGATAGCCTAGTGGTTAAGAGCACCGACTGCTCCTGCAGAGGACCCGGGTTCAATCCCCAGCACCCACATGGCTGCTAAGAACCGTCTGTAACTCCGATTCCAGGAAAACTCCAGTTCCAGGGGGATCTGAGACCCTCTTCTGACCTCCGCGGCATTGCACGACACGGGTGCACAAACCTACATGCAGACAGTACATTCATATACATACAAAAATAAATAAAATTAAAAAAAAAAGAAAAAAATACAATTTTTAAAAATACAGAATGGCCTTTATTTGTTTTTCAATTTCAAAAGTTCTGACAGATTTTTTTATGTTTAACTTTTTTTATTATTATTAAACTTTTTCCATAAGGCATACATCATTTATCAATTGAATCAAGAGTCGCTTCCCTTTCTATGCCCCCCACCACACCCGAGTCCCTGCACTCTGCTATACATGTCCTGCATCTTTTTCTGAGTCTTTCCAGAGTTTTTTTCAGTTCTTTTGTTGTTGTTCTCTCCAACTTGTATTGCTATACACACACACACACACACTCACACACACACACACANTAGCAAACACACCAAGGTGGGCAGGGGAATATCACAGGGCCCTCCTCAAGATGGGAGGGAGGATCAGTTTTCTGGAGGGACTGGCTTCCTGAGAGCTTTTCTAATCCCAATGGGCAGCCCTAACATCCTCTATCTCTGTTTCTGTCTGTCTCTCTGCTCACAGAGACCAGAAGAATGAATCTCCTGGAGCTGGAGTAACAGGCAGTTGATACACTGGACATGAGCACTGGGAACTGAAGTCAGGCCCTCTGGGAAAGCAGGAAGTACTTTTTTTTTTTTTTTTGTCTTTTTGAGACAGGGTCTCCCTTTAGTCCCAGCTGGCCTGGAGCTCACTTTGTAGACCAGGAGGGCCTTGAACTCACAGATATCCACCTACCTCTGCCTCCTAAGTGCTAGGATTAAAGGCATGGACCACCAAGCCCTGTGTAGGAAATGTGAGGGCGATCTGGCTTCAACATCTGTCACCCCATTGATTGCCAGGGTTGATTCGTCTAATCTGGCTGGCTAGGCGTGTGTCCCCTTCCTGCCTCAACGCCCCATGTGATTCCCTCCTGAAGCTGTGCACTCGGTGGAAGAGGACAACTTTCCCCCATAGAGGAGGACTGGTCCTAGGTTAAGGGTATACGAGTAGCTGCACTCCCCTGCTAGAATCTCCAAACAAGCTCTCAAGAAATAAAATTCTTAAAAGGATAGTCATATTCAGGATTCAGTTTGTGCATATAATAATTCTCCCTACAAACAGGACACAAAAGAAAATATTTCTTTATATAGTTTATTAATATTATGTACCTCCATTAATTACTATATTGGAGAAATCATATCCATATACACTGGGGCCATTCTGCTTGGGTTCAAATATGAGCACATACACTCTTTATCAATATGAAATATTATTCAAGTTGATTAATGACATTTTTCTTTTTCATTGATTTTTTTTATACATACAAATTTTTCAGTCAATCTTGAACTCTTTTGTACCCAGTTCTCCACTGGCACCCTCCAGCAGGTCCCCCGGCCGCCAGGGGTATTCATACATTCTGTCATTTTTGTTAGGCTCTATTTGCCAAGTTACTCTCCCCAGCCATTCTTCAGTGTCAGTTCAACTGCTGAGCTCTAGTCAGTTTATCCAGAGTACTTCTCTTAAAAAAAAACAGTTCTTCCTCACCCAACCAAAATTAGCTGCCATTATTTCTTCAGCTAAGATTGGGTTCTGTTACCCATTTCTGTAGTTCTATGCTGGATTTTTGTCTGGTTGAGTTTGCATGGGTCTTGTGCATGCTAGCACCAATGCTGTAGGTACATATGAACATGATTGCAAGAGCTTTGACATTTTTCTTCTCTGTAAAATGTGTAGAAAGAAAAACACCTTCCTCAGAATTCTTCAAGTATTCAAAATATATTAGCATTATAGAGTAATATATATTATTTGGAATGTATATATTTCCAAGTCAATCATTAGAATTTTGTGTAATAAATAAGATTTTTTTCTTATCATATGGAAATCTACTACTATGAAAGCTTTTAAAATTGTATAGCTAGACAATATTAGAAGTGTCTAACTCTAGTCACCCTATACCAGGGGACATTGCTCCTAGCAGACACCATAGGTTAGCAAATAAGATATCCAATGCCAGGAATGGACTTCTTCTTTGAAGCTGTTGACCAGGAGTTCCACCGATACTCAAACAATAATGACCATTTTCTCTGCTCTCAGTTACCCACCAGAACTTGACTGTAAGACCCTAGTGTTGAAGACATTGCCAGTCACTTTACAATTGTATTCAACATCTATTTCATAAGATGGAGCCCATAATTAACACTGATAACAGGTCTATAAACATATAGCTAAATAAGTCACAGGTCACAGGGGAGAACCTACTACTATTATTCTGCCAAAGGTTCATAGTATTACACTGACTCTAAACAACATATTGTTATACCCATAGATTAATGCATCTCCCAAGTCTCACCAGACTACCAAACATGTATTTTAATTTTTTTGTTGTTTTGTTTTGTTTTGTTTTTTTATGTGTATGACTGTACTGTCTGCATGTAGGTTGGTGCACCCGTGTCCTGCAATGCCGCAGAGGTCAGAAGAGGGCCTCGGATTCCCCTGGAACTGGAGTTAAAGGTGGTTCTTAGCCACCATGTGGGTGCTGGGAATCGAACTCGGGTCCTCTGCAAGAGCAGTCACCTCTCTTAACCGCTGAGCCATCTCTCCAGCTCCCACAAACATGTATTTTTAAACATTAGATTTTCTCTGACAACAGAAAGAAGTTTACACAAATAGAATAAATCTGTCATAAGTTGGATTTTTGTGTCACATTTGGATGAATATATGACAGAATAACTATCTTAATTTTTCATCTCTCATTCCTCTATTCTTCACAGTTAGCTGTTGAGACTTTGTAGATACAACGATCTTGTCATGGCCAGAAGACACTAATTTGCAGCAGTCCTTCTGGTCCTCTGGTTATTTGAATCTATTCCCCACCCTTTTCTGTAATGTTTCTTGAATCTTGGCTATTTGACAGTCACTTATTTTCTGCACTTACACCTATTATAGTTCTCTGTAATAATCTCTGTTCAGTGCTAAAAGGAACATCCCTGATGAGGTGTTGAGCTGCACCAATCTATAGGTATAAACATAATTATTTATAAGAAAGTTTGAAAATATATCAATTTAGCAAATTGACGGTAATAGGTTCTTTTTAATATTTTATTTTAATATTTATTATTTTAATAATATTTAATATTCTATCTAAATGATTATTCATTTTTATTTTATGGGTATGAATTTATTGCCTGCATTCATGCAAGTGTATCCATGTCATATATTGCCCACAAAAGACAGAAGAAGGTGTCAGATCCCCTGGAACTAGAGTTATAAATGGTTGCTAGCCACCATGTGGGTGGTGGGATTCAAACCTGGGTCCTTTATCTCTCTAGCCCCTGTAGTAGGTTCTTATCTAAGGTCTATGACCTTTCCAGCCAGAAGTTTGAGACAGGTTTATAGTTCCAGACACATATTCTCTCCTTAAATTCAGTATTCAGCTATTAGTCACAAGACACACCTTTGAGCATGTCTCACAGTGTTTATCATTATTGTAGTGTTCAGGGTGTAGCTGGGTAGAACTGTTGATATCTTTTCTTCCCAAGAGCCTGGATAGTATCTTCTTTTCTGACACTATGAAAGCTAGCCACCAGGAAGTTTTCCAGCTTGAATTCTCCTAGTACTGACACTAAAGTATGTGTTATCTTCAGCAATAGGGTCTTACCTTCAAATTACAGCAGACATCCAAGAGCCATTCTAATAGCTTGCATTGTTTTGGGGGGATCTCTTGAATCCCCATGTCCTATACCTTGAAAGGGAATACACCACACCTGTCATTGAGACATTGCACATTGTATATTTTTCTGTACTAGTCTATTATTTAAAATATAAATCTAGTTATTATTGTTTTGTATTTTAATCTTCATATTAAACATACGGTATATATAGTACATTCACAATACTAATACATACTGAAACTGGGTAGTTAAATTTTTATTCATTAATATTTCTTTCAGTTGAGAAAATTTCACTAGCATTTCTTATGGAACAGGTCCGATGACCATATATTTTATCAACTTTGTGAAAGTCCTTCTGTCTCCTTCATTTCTAGAGGATAACTTTACTGGTTACTCTTTGTTTAACAAGCTGTTTTTTTCCCTACAGTATTGTGAAAATAGTATACCACTTTATCTTGGGTCGTAAGATTTCTGACTGTATGCTGTTCTTTTCAATTGCAGTCTTTTAAATAACATTTATTATTTTTATGTGTCTGAGTATATACCTGCATAAATGTTAGTCCATCCATGTCATGCAGTGCCCACAGAAGTCAGAAGATGGTGGTGGATCCCCTGGAACTGGAGTTAGAATAGTTGATAGCCACCATGTGTGTGCTGGGAAAGGAACCTGGGGAGGCTGCAAGAACAGCCAGTGCTCTTCCACTGAGCGATCTCTTCAGCTCCTTTCACTTGCAGTGTGGAGAATCTTTTCTTTATCTTTCATTTTTGAATTCTTGATTATGAATTTTAGTGGTGACATTTGATCTTTCTGTGTTTTATATTTGAATACCTCTGTATGTCTGTCAACTTTTCTATTACTTTCTTTTAAATAAGGTTTCTACCCCTTTGACATTTTCAAGTTTTATTGAAACACTGATAACTCAAATACTTACTCTTTTAATATTATCCTAAAGATTTTTAAATGAGTTTTCCGTTTTCCTCTTGATTCCTTTTCCCTTAAACTATATATTTTCGAATACACTTTCTTCTAGCTAAGCATATTTTTGGTTGCCTCTAAGTTACTAGTACCTTCTGCTATAGTTCTAATATCATTGACATTTTTATTCAGCTCAAGAGTTTTTTATTTGATTTTTGTAAATTGCTTCTATATTTTTCAGTGTCTTTGTTAAAGTATGGAGGACTTTATGTTTTCTTCAGTCTCAGTGATTTTTAAACACATATTTTAAGGAAACTCCAGAGTTGAGTCAATTTCTGCTCTGGTCTGTCTGAGGCAGCTCTAGTGCCTTCACTTCAAGGAATAACCTGGTTTAGAGGCTGTTTGGCTTGTAATTGAGACTGTTAATTTCTGCTTGGTCCTGGTTAATTCTTGGTCCTGACTGACATTAGGCTCTGAGACATATCCCTCTGCCATCTTTTGTGATGTGCTTCCCAATGAGCAGAATTTTGCCTTCCTGTCCCCTGGGTTGTCAAACAGCAGCTCTATAGTAGAGGTTGTGGGGCTCTACCCAGCATTACATTTTATCACAATGGGCCATGTTTTAAGACCTGGGTGTAATTCTGTCATGACCCTCAACACCCCACTCCCAGCAAAGGATGTATATTTCTCCTCTCTACATTGGGCTACTTGGAATTGGAGTGGTCAAGAAATGTTTTCCTTCCTGTCCTTTTCAAAGTGTCTTTTCATTCATTCATTATATTAAAAGCAAGCACTATTGTTTCTGATCTGATTTCCTTAGCTTTTTTCACCTAACCTCATCAGCTCTTATTATGGTAATTTAGTGGTTGAATATGTATAAGAATCAGTGTGTGTTTGGTTAGAGAGCTCTCAGGAGCATCTTACTAAGCCACCACTATGTTCTACCCTTCCACAGTAGAGTTCAATTCTTGAAAAGACAGACAAAACATTGAATAGAGAGTGATAATTGATTGCTTCATTTATTTAAGGGTAATTAAATGTTACTGATTTCTAACACATGGACCCATATTTTTTTTAATTTTAACCTTAAGTCATTTGAGAACAGCACAGATTAATACACCTCAATATCTGTCAAGGTTATAACAAGGAATAAGCCATGCAAAAAGTATTTATTAAGCCCTTTTATTTTTTAGATTATTTTGCAGACATTCAGAAACTGTGATGATTGATGACAAGTCCATTTCTTTCAGATCTAGTGGCAGTGAAAGATTAGTCCGTTTTAGTCTTGGTATCAACTACTTCTTTAGTAAGAAATCTATGAATAATAAATTGCATTCTTTTATATATGAACAATTTTAGGAACAAATTAAGTTTTGGACTTTTTAAATGAGAGATTTATATATTCAGTAAAATTATACCTGTGTTGTATAGATCAACGTAGAATCATAGCATTTTATAATTAAGAATAATACAGGAGTGTAAAAATAGTCATTGCTTATATAACTTAAAAAAAAAAGAAAATGCCAGGTGTGGTGGTGCACGCATTTGATCCTAGCACTTGGGAGGAAGACGCAGGCGGATCTCTGTGAGTTCAAGGCCAGCCTGGTCTACAGAATGAGCCCCAGACCAGCTGGGACTAAAGGGAGACCCTGTCTCAAAAATACTCCCAAAAATCTATGAAATCCCATTAACAGCACCATAATAGCCCTTATCCTTATGAGGAAAAGAAGTTTCAACAAAGCATTGTGATGGAGACCCAGCATGTACTATTAATTTAAACTGTTTCTTTCAGTGATTTGATTGTTTTATGATACAACCTATTCAGAGGAATGGAAATGGAGAAAATGTTTCATTTGATTCCTAAATGAGGGATAATGAAGTTCATAAATGTCTATTAAATATAATAAATTGTTATTGAGTATTTAAATATTTCATCAACTAAAGTAAATGTCTCTTGAGAGACAAAGAATTATTTGAAATCTACAATGATGGTTTATGGCAGACTTCATATGATTAAATGTATTGTCCTTAATTCATATAGATTAAACTTTTCTTATACATTTAAAGACTTACATAAAAATTTTAAAACAGAAAAAGTTATAATCACTTCAAAAACCATTTTAGATATAAAACGAGTAGAACCATTATCTCTTGATAGTGAGAATTTTTTTGACATAGTTCATTTGGGAATCTTTATGCTAATACATTCTCAGTACCAACATATGTGTACTCTCTGACACAGAAATTTAACATTTAACAATATAATCCAAAAATGTGTTATATCTGTGAAGCAAATCATGACTGCAGTGGAGTAACAGATTCTCCACATGTCTCTCCACAGACACAACTAAATGAGCAATTATTAATTCACTGAATTATCGGCTAAGAGCTCAGAAAATTTGATAAGAAGGGTGAAGTATTTCACTCACTGGTAGCCTCCCACAGTATCAGAAGTTGGAAAATTGAACCCATGCCCACCACAGTAAAACCTGTTGCTGGGCAGAGACAGAGCCCGGTGACCCTCTACCACCCAATCAATCAGTAGCTGAGGACATATGGTAGGCCAGGCAACTGTCTTTAAACTTCTCTTACACTAGGTACAGAATAAGTAATACTAGGAAGTGGGGAATGGATTTCAACTTAAACTAAGTGTATAGTGTATACCTATTGAGTGTGACCCAGGCATTTTCTAGAGTCTGTAGCTCTCAGTAAAGAATTTATAGACAGAGACTATAGAACAACTCTCAAAGGAGAGACCTGAGAGCTTTGGGGACAATTTGCAGTTCCAGCCAGCATGAAGTTCAGGCTTGGATAATACTTAGGGTCTGGCTTCCTAAGTTGACTGTGTACGCCAATATAGCTAAGGTGCAGATGCAATCCAGCTTACTTAGCAACCAAGGGAATATCATCACTTCTGAACCTTGAGCTAGAAGAGTGTGGTTTAAGACCATATTCCTGTAAATTAAACAGAGCGTAATCATAAGATTTGCCATGATTTAGTCCTGAGCTGGTAAGAACTAGCATTTGTTTCCAATTCATAGGCTTACATGTATATGTAAGGTGCTTCCCAGATGGCTTTAGTGCGAGGGAAATCCAAGCAGTCCTACTTTATCAAAATTCAGATTGCAGCTGCCTTAGTTATGAGTCCACCTCAACAATAGACAACCTATAATATCATGGTTGTTGATGGGCTGTAGGTTAAAGGCATGGCATGAGTCAGGAACTGACCCAATAACATGACTTACACAGATCTGGCAGAATTTCTCAGTGCCAGTAGTTTTGGATGAGGCATTAGGGCATACTCTGCTCCAAGGAAAAGCTTTATGGGGACATACTACTCTTTCTAGGTACTATCCTAGTTCTTTCTAAAGAACACACCAATAGCAAACACCTACAGAATGTGAATATACATGATCACCACCACAGTGCTAAAATAGTACAAGTAACTACAGTTTAAGAGAAAATGAATTCCTGAAAAAATAGACTCGAAGTCAGATTAGAACCTGAAATAAGTGATTCACCTGTCAGAGTCCAGTTGATAGCACATGACAGTAAGCCTGAACAGATCCTCAGATAATAAGACACACTAGGTAGTATTAAGGTGGAGGAAATCTTGTAGATATTTTGAAACCAATGTGTTTGAGCTTGAAGAAAAGCCAGTGAATATTTTTAGTACTCTACTAGAGAAATGCATCACAACAAAGAGATGGAAACAATAAAATGTACTATATGCAAGAATGAATTAGGTTGAAAACAGGCTATATGAAAAATTAATTAGAGGAGGAAATGAATAAAGAGGAATGAAGAAAGCTCACAGGAGCTTTTGGACAATGTTAAAAGAACAAGTGTTAAGGTTATCAGGGTTCATTAAAGACCTGTGACAATGTCAAAAATGTAGAAATATTTTTCACTAAACGGTAATAGAAAAATTGGCAGCCATAGAACAGAATACACATATCTAGGTACAGGAAAGGCATAGATCATCAGCTAAACTGAATTAAGTCTAGTTAAACTCAAGATACCTTTTAATGAAGCTCTCAAACATGATAAATAAAACATTCTCAAATCTGGAAAGTAAAAGCAACAGATAGTTCCTAGAGGTGTCCTAGTTACAAACTTTATAGGCCAACAGCAAGAAAGTAGTGCATTTTCAAAGTACTAAAAGGACTTTAAGAACACCATCTGAGAATAGTGTAACCAGGAAAGCCATATATTTATAAATGAAGGAGAAATGATGCCATAAAAGGAATGAGAGAAACAAAATATGAAAGCATATCTGATACAAGTGAGGTGCCTCAGTGGGTGAAAGCACTTGATAGCAAGCCCAAGGATCAGAGTTAGAGCTCCAGGACCCACATGTTGGAAGAAGAAAACAGACTTACCAAGGTAGTCCTCTGACCTCAACACAAGCACTGTGTGGCATGCATTTTCTTACACATCTATACATAAAATAAATAAGTGTAATTATAAAGTTAAATGTTATTTGTAT
This sequence comes from Rhizomys pruinosus, assembly GCA_009823505.1. NCBI lineage: Eukaryota > Metazoa > Chordata > Mammalia > Rodentia > Spalacidae > Rhizomys > Rhizomys pruinosus. The sequence continues at coordinate 1,350,504 of VZQC01015136.1, forward strand.
GTGTCAATCCCAAAGTTCTTGCTCTACAGATTTTATGTAAAGCAAATGTGGGCAACAGCGAATTATATCTCCATTTAATTCAGATGCATTACCATTTTTATTAGATTCTGTAAACCAATGTTGTTTAATATACACGTTTACTTTTACTAAGTCCTAAAACACCATGTGTCCTGTAGACAGTGTCTAGGCGAAACTGGGTACTTGCTGAGCTCACGTCAATTAAATATGCCTTAATCGAATATACACCCGTGTCCCTCTCCCACCCATCCCCCCTTTCCAATTCACCATTTCAGTCCATTTTCTGATGCAGTCTTTCTGTTGTTCTTTTACTATGCCTCCCTCTCCATGAGAAATATTTATATCTGGGTTGTTGGTACTAGCATCCACATATGAGGGACACCATTTGTCGTTTGTTTTTCTGGGACTGTGTTACTTCACTTAACATAATGTCTTCCAGCTCCATCCATTTACCTGCAAATTTCATGATGTTGTCCCTCTTTACTGCTGCATAGTATTCCATTGTATACATGTACCACATTTTCTCTATCCACTCGTCAGTTGAAGGGCACCTGGGCTGGTTCCAGCTTTTTGCTATTGTGAACAGAGCTGCAATAAACATAGCTGTGCATGTATCTTTGCAGTAAGTTGTGTCTTGTGGGTATATACCCAGGAGTGGTATGACTGGGTCAAATGGAAGGCTCATTTTGAGTCTTCTAAGGGTTCTCCACACTGCTTTCCATAGTGGCTGTACAAGTTTACATTCCCACCAGCAATGGATGAGTGTTCCCCTTTCCCCACAACCTCTCCAGCACTTGGTNGAGTGTGACCCAGGCATTTTCTAGAGTCTGTAGCTCTCAGTAAAGAATTTATAGACAGAGACTATAGAACAACTCTCAAAGGAGAGACCTGAGAGCTTTGGGGACAATTTGCAGTTCCAGCCAGCATGAAGTTCAGGCTTGGATAATACTTAGGGTCTGGCTTCCTAAGTTGACTGTGTACGCCAATATAGCTAAGGTGCAGATGCAATCCAGCTTACTTAGCAACCAAGGGAATATCATCACTTCTGAACCTTGAGCTAGAAGAGTGTGGTTTAAGACCATATTCCTGTAAATTAAACAGAGCGTAATCATAAGATTTGCCATGATTTAGTCCTGAGCTGGTAAGAACTAGCATTTGTTTCCAATTCATAGGCTTACATGTATATGTAAGGTGCTTCCCAGATGGCTTTAGTGCGAGGGAAATCCAAGCAGTCCTACTTTATCAAAATTCAGATTGCAGCTGCCTTAGTTATGAGTCCACCTCAACAATAGACAACCTATAATATCATGGTTGTTGATGGGCTGTAGGTTAAAGGCATGGCATGAGTCAGGAACTGACCCAATAACATGACTTACACAGATCTGGCAGAATTTCTCAGTGCCAGTAGTTTTGGATGAGGCATTAGGGCATACTCTGCTCCAAGGAAAAGCTTTATGGGGACATACTACTCTTTCTAGGTACTATCCTAGTTCTTTCTAAAGAACACACCAATAGCAAACACCTACAGAATGTGAATATACATGATCACCACCACAGTGCTAAAATAGTACAAGTAACTACAGTTTAAGAGAAAATGAATTCCTGAAAAAATAGACTCGAAGTCAGATTAGAACCTGAAATAAGTGATTCACCTGTCAGAGTCCAGTTGATAGCACATGACAGTAAGCCTGAACAGATCCTCAGATAATAAGACACACTAGGTAGTATTAAGGTGGAGGAAATCTTGTAGATATTTTGAAACCAATGTGTTTGAGCTTGAAGAAAAGCCAGTGAATATTTTTAGTACTCTACTAGAGAAATGCATCACAACAAAGAGATGGAAACAATAAAATGTACTATATGCAAGAATGAATTAGGTTGAAAACAGGCTATATGAAAAATTAATTAGAGGAGGAAATGAATAAAAGAGGAAGAGAAGAAAGCTCACAGGAGCTTTTGGACAATGTTAAAAGAACAAGTGTTAAGGTTATCAGGGTTCATTAAAGACCTGTGACAATGTCAAAAATGTAGAAATATTTTTCACTAAACGGTAATAGAAAAATTGGCAGCCATAGAACAGAATACACATATCTAGGTACAGGAAAGGCATAGATCATCAGCTAAACTGAATTAAGTCTAGTTAAACTCAAGATACCTTTTAATGAAGCTCTCAAACATGATAAATAAAACATTCTCAAATCTGGAAAGTAAAAGCAAACAGATAGTTCCTAGAGGTGTCCTAGTTACAAACTTTATAGGCCAACAGCAAGAAAGTAGTGCATTTTCAAAGTACTAAAAGGACTTTAAGAACACCATCTGAGAATAGTGTAACCAGGAAAGCCATATATTTATAAATGAAGGAGAAATGATGCCATAAAAGGATGAGAGAAACAAAATATGAAAGCATATCTGTCTAAGTGAGGTGCCTCAGTGGGTGAAAGCACTTGATAGCAAGCCCAAGGATCAGAGTTAGAGCTCCAGGACCCACATGTTGGAAGAAGAAAACAGACTTACCAAGGTAGTCCTCTGACCTCAACACAAGCACTGTGTGGCATGCATTTTCTTACACATCTATACAAAAATAAATAAGTTATTAAAAGTTAAATGTTATTTGTATGTGTCAATCCCAAAGTTCTTGCTCTACAGATTTTATGTAAAGCAATGTGGGCAACAGCGAATTATATCTCCATTAATTCAGATGCATTACCTTTTTATTAGATTCTGTAAACCAATGTTGTTTAATTACACACGTTTACTTTTACTAAGTCCTAAAACACCATGTGTCCTGTAGAGACAGTGTCTAGGCGAAACTGGGTACTTGCTGAGCTCACGTCAATTAAAATATGCCTTAATCGAATATACACCCGTGTCCCTCTTCCCACCCATCCCCCCTTTCCATTCACCAGAGAGTGTTACCAAAGGCCACTAAACCAATAAAGCAAATATGGGTCTCCCTGAGTCAAGCAAGACTCCACCGTCAGCCAGCTACACCTCACCTGCCTGGAATATGTGCAGCAGAGGCAGCCATGGTGCCTGTATATCCCAAATCTAATTGGCTATTGGCTCTCCCCTTGGAGAAATAACCCAAGGCTGATGCCACAAGCTTACATCCTCTACAGGTTAGGAGATGTTATAAGCCACAGTAAGACCCTGTCATATTACAGAAAAAAATGTTTAATCATGGATTAACATATCCAAACATGTGTCTATGCTAAAGTAACCTACCATTAACTATTAGTGCTGCTTAAATACCTATTATCTAATTGCTTGTGTCTTCATTAGTAGGATCGAAAGTTATTCCTGGACAAACTGTCAGCCCATGAAAGGAAACAGCCAGAATTGACCAGAGTCAAGTCAACAGCTCCAGAGAGAGTGGACTGTTTTACCTCTCATCCACCTGTGCCCCTTTTCTAAGCCTAGGGAACAACCTGCGGAAGAGGGGGCGTGGTAGAATGTAAGGGCTGCGGAGGGTGAATTGTGAAACTACAGCAGATAGTCTGGACCTCATTTGATCAACTTGATTGAACAACAAACCTGTCACCCCCCACTGGATGGTGGGGCTGTAGGTGTTTGGGCAAAACAGCTGCAGATAGGTTTTGCATGAAGGATGCTTGTACTCATGGATTATCACTTATAGCTAAAAATGAAAAAAAAAACTGAGAGAAAGATGCAGGACAGTTATGGCAGAATGCATGATCTGGGATGGGGTGGGGGGGGGAGGGAGGGAAAGGGAAATAAGCCTGAACTGAATTAGAAAAAATGTATGAAATGCACAAAGCATCAATAAAAACTAATTTAATTAGAAAAAAAAATAAAGTTAAATGTTATAAGAAAGACTATATGTCCACTAACCATATGCTAAAAGAAATGCTAAAGGCAGGTATTGTTAATGAAATAAAATGACATTAATTCATGTGAAGGCATAAAATTAATTTGTAATAGCATGTACATACAAAAATTCAAGAGCACATACTATTATAAGTATAGTGTGTCAGTAATTAATATACTTAATAGTAAGAATATAAACAAAACAAAAAAATTAAGAAATAGTTGATATATTAAAAATGGATCATGAGAATAATGAGCAATGAATCAAAATACACTGCCCGTTTAATCCAGTAGAACATAAAGAATTATTATAAGAAAATGGGGGGAGTATAAGAAAAGTAGATAGATAGATGATAGATAGATAGATAGATATTATAAGACCTTACCTATCAATAAATACTTTGAATGTAAATGGAATACAATTAAAATTAAAAGATAAAATGAATGACTAAAACATCAAAACAGTGTGTCCCTTTTATAAGAAACATCACTCCCAGAGTATGTAAATGCGAGTAGTAATAACCATATCAGTGAGTATCAGATGAAAATAGACTTTAAATAAAAGAATCAAAACAGGATAAGGATAAGGAGAAGCATCAGCATAGTATTTAAGGAAGAAGCCATGCTGAGACTACACATCATGTAGCTTTTTATTTGTGATGTTACAGGCAAGGCAATATAATTCAAAGGTATTAGAAATCAAGACAGTGGTTACATTGGCTTTTGGATTCTGGAAGTGGGCATCAGAGCAGGCTCAAAAGAGCTTGGCCTTTTTAATGATTATAAGGATGTGTTTACTGAATGAGGTTTAGAGATTCACATGCTTAGTTCCTCAATGTGATAACTTCCTATAATCCTACTTTTTATGACTTCCAAAATATCTGGTCCAAGATTCTAACATATTGTTACAAATTCTCATTAGTTTTTATTTTTCAAATAACGGAAGGATTATGTTAATCCTTTTAATTTCTTCAACATATTCATTTATCATTAATTCTTTGTGTTGGTAACAGGCAGGAGACAGAATTTATAGAGCCTCTTTTCATGCTTATATCTAGCAAAAAAACTTCTTGTTATAAGCATTACTTACTGACTTTCTCTGTGACATTTATAATAATATCTTCCATTGGAACTCTCCTACCACCTTTACGCCCAGAGTAATTTATAACAACATGGAAAATTTGAAATTAGATTGGGGACAGTCTGTCCCAAACCACATGCTTCTTGTAACAGGGAGATTTGAGTAGTGCGAGAATGTTCTTAATTCTGACAGTAATAACCAAGAATAACAAAATGCTTAATAGGTTCATACATTATGTCCATTTTTCAAATATAAGGTAAGCTTTTCTTTTTCCATGCAAAGTCAAGGTTAGGTCTGTCTCTAGGCAGGCATTAAGCAATGAACATGAGTTCCAAGTAAATGGAGACCTCCTACGGTAAGCAAAGGGCATATTCATTTAGTTGGAAAGCCTTTTAACAAATGAATTGCTGCCTCATGAGTAATATTAGTGCAACCTTCCATTACTAAAGCATGTTAAATTATCTCATGGGCATTTTGCTAATCTTTAGGCCGCATTACAGACTTCTGTATGAAAAATGTTTTTATCTGAAGTTGCTCAAGTATGTTCTTCTTGCTCCTTTCTTCCTGATCCCTTACAGACACCATCAAAGACATGCAACTTCAAACATAAATTTCTTCTTTCAGTCTCATGAACAACCTTCATATAGGCAGACACTGAAAAATCTAAAAATCTGATGATACAGCAGAGTAAATTTATGACCAGAAGAGATGAGACTGTAAACACAGGAAAATTTCATTTTTTCCTTATACTAAATTATAGCTTGCAGGATAAAGAAAATCTACACACAGATCATCAATATTTTGTAGTCTCACATCACATTTACCCATGGCTACATGAAAAGCATTCATTTAAATATGGATTCAGTGGTATAAGTGGCCAGATGGCATATATAGTATAATGGGTTTAGGTGTTAGTTGTCTCCACTTAATCTGTTGTACCTTTCTCCCAAGTCACACAGTGCTACTCAACATGTTATAACCTTTATTCTAACCTGCTTCTTAGGCAATTATTTCCATTTAACAGAACTCTTGCTAACAAAATATATGTCTGGCACCCTACCTTTGTAATCATGTGTCTTCAAATTCATTTACTTTCAGCTCTATCCAATTTTTTAACCATTATATATACATATATAATGATTATATTTATATATACATTTATATACTATATACTATATATATAATAAATGTACATATATAAACAATATATAAAAATGTATCTATAAATATATGTGTGAATAATCTTGAGATATGTATATACCTCAAGTACATTTATATATACTTATGTATTATCTATTACCTATTGTATATATGATATATTGTGGAGTCGCCACCGGGATTTGTGGAGGGGCCCACTTTGTCCCAGGACGACCCATGTGGAAAACTTGCACAGGAAAGTACACCACGTGTACACAGGTTGGGGTCTAAATGCAGAGAGAGAGATTTTATTCCAACATGTCTGCTTAAATATCCATCGTGACTCAATCCTCAGGAATGCTAAATCTTTTCCTCACTACACTCCACCCCATGGGTGTGGCCAGGGAGGTACCATTGGCTTAGAACCCAACCCATCTTAACTAAGTTTTCCCATATCTCACCCTTTCAATTTTATTTTTTTAATTTTTCTGAGAGGCAGGGGAGTCCATGGGTGAGGCTAACAACCCAAAGGAACCTGAGTTTTGATAGCTAGCTGCTCAAGCCTGTTTTGAGTGCTAGGCAGTGGGGGACAGGTCAGACCTGAAACTTTATTTTCAGACTAAGGCCAATTAATATCTAAAAATCCCAACCATGAAGTTAGCTGATTGTCAAGCATAAGTAATGTATGTAAGTAACATTCATGTAAAACCAATTAGCACGTATCTAAGCTCATATTTTGAACAACCCAAGGTTCCCATAGTCCAATTGGAGAAGCTTGTATTCACAAGCATGTTGATCAAATAAGAGTCCAGTCTATATTGCTGTAGCCTCACGATTCACCTCAATCTCTCCGCAGCCCTTACATTCTACCACGCCTATTCTTCTGAAATTTGTTCCCTAGGCTTTGGAAAAGGGGCACAAGTGGGTGAGAAGCAAAGCAGTCTATTTTCTCTGGAGATGTCCTTTTGCACTGTTCAGGTTGTTTCCCTTCATGGGTTGACAGCTTATCCAGGGTACCTTTTTAATCCTACTGACAAAGCACAAGCAATTAGATGTACAGGAGTTTAAACAGTACTAACTATTATGTCAAGCTAAGCTGTGAGCATAGACACAGATGCTTGGATGGTATGCTAATCCGCAAACTGTGGTTTCTCTATAAAAGATGACAAGTTCTTATTGTGGCTTATATCATCTCCTAACCACTAGAGGACATAAGCTTATGGCATCAGCCATAATTATTCCTCCAAGGAGAGAGCTAATAGCCAATTAGATTTGGGATATATATATATATATATAGCTATATCAATATATATATATATATATATATATATGGCTGCCACTGTTTCACAGTATATGCAGGCAGTTGAGGTGTAGCTGATACTGACAGAGGAGTCTTGCTTGACTCAAAGAGACCAATATTTTGCTGTATTGCTTTAGTGGCCTTTGGTAATGCTCTCTGGCATTTCGGAGGCCAACTGTATATTAGTAAGTGACCTCTCAAAACATTTTTTCATGCTTACACCAGGTCTTTGACAACAGGGACTTACTGCCTTTCTCCTTGCAGATATCCCATTTTTATAGGCAAAAGGCCTTTATAATTTGGGGGGCTTGGATCTCCTAGCCAACATCTCCTTGGCAGAATAATCCATTGCTGATATCAGAGCTCTCCTGTATTAATATATTTTGCTTAATTACACAGCTTATAAAGACTTTACTATTATATTTGGCTCTAAATAGAGAATTATCCTTTCACAGTTCCTATGTCTATCAGTCAATTAAAGAAGGCAGTTATACCTGTTTTATAAGAAATTACCACTATAACAGTTGGCTCTATTCTACAGTTAGGGAATGACTTCATTACCATCATATTTTTCTTTTTCCTATAAAGGGGAGAGGTAGGAAGGTTTCTCAGCATCTGGAAGGTAAACTTCTTTAGGGCACATTATAAACAGTTATCCCAAACAGAATTCAGAGAGATGCTCAGTGTTTGTGACTCAGGCAGTCTGAGGTTCCTTTTTCTTTAATGTTCAGATGGGTCAGTCTCTCTGCTGGCACTTCCCAGTCCATCCTGCATAGCCAAAAGTTGTACGTTTTCAGGCATTTAGGTTGGTGTTTTTACTTATGGGAACATACAACTCTCCTCCCATTTTTAGTTTCAAGACCTCAAAATTGAAAATTTATCAAAAGGTTTGGAATACAGAAGGAATATTATACCACCTCCCTCTTTTTATTTTTTTAAATTTTTATGTTTTGATCTATAGATGCCTAAGTTGTATTACACAAACCCATAAACAGGAACCAAGCTGCAAGTTTTTATCAAATTTATCCATACTGTTTTTCACTGACTGTATGCTACTTATTTGTGAAGTGAACTTAAACTTAATTTCTTTAAATTATCCTACAAGTAAAGTAAAAATGTTACAAGGTGATACTGTATAACACAGAAAAATATAGAGACCATTTGTGTACCTTAACCGCAACGTTATTGTTGGAAATTCAACACAGATTACAAATAAAACAATTAACATATTATATTCCCAATTAGTTCAAATGTATTACCATTTTAAACTGCAAACCTTACAAAGTATATTTTGATAACTATCATCCTCCAAGCTCTTGGCCTTCTTCAGGCCTGGCATGAAAACCTGCTTTAAAGATTTTTCAATATCTAGCTCTTAATAAAATTTTCTTTTACAGTTCTTATGTCCATCAGTTAATTAAAGACTAGTTAGATATGCCCCATGAGATGTTGTTACCATCATAACCATCTTGATTTTTTTTGTGTGGGAGCTTCTAGGAAGCTTCCTTTGTCATGAACAGGTGTATTGCAGTCCTGCTAAGTGGAGAGGAACACACAGTGCCCACTTTGTGGACATTGTGGTGAACTGGCCTCATTGCGTAGAGGTCAGTAGGTCACTTCTGTGACCTGACCGGAGAGTTAACTTCCTACACGGGTCCTTAGCCTGGGACAACAAGACACATTTCCCACTCTTGGCCATAACTTTCCACCTGCCCAAGTCCAGGACAGGAATTTCACACCAGCTTCCCAGGTTGGTGGTCCGCAAAGGGAGCCTTTTTCCAAACCAACTGGTCACCCAAATGAAATGCAGGCCTCAACACCAGCTACCCACTGGTCATCTGAACAAAATGCAGGCTTAGCCTGTATGCATGCAAAAAATTAAAAAAAAAATTGTGGCCGTGAATTCCACAATGATGTTAATTGGAATTCAATTTTTTTTTTTTTTTGGTCTTTTTGACACAGGGTCTAGCTCCGGCTGTCCTGGAACTCACTTTGTAGACCAGGCTGGCCTTGAACTCACAAAGATCCGCCTGCCTCTGCCTCCTGAGTGCTAGGATTAAAGGCGTGCTTCACCACGCTTGGCTATGAATTCGATTTTTTTTTATTTTTTAAATTTTTAAACCTTTTACTTTTTATTCCCAAATACCCAAAAACTTATTAACACTTTAATACAATGAAAACCTGGTTGTACCTTTTAGATGTTGAAAGAGCATAACCAGTAGGTGGCAGTGTAGATCCATTATTTAAAAGTTTTTAACAGATAACCCATAACCTTTGTTGAAATTGAGTTATGTTTTGGCTGTTTAATATAAATTTGCGTCTTGAGAAGGAAGGGCCACGTTCCAACTCAGAGGCAATGCTTTTTCTGGTATCATGGCTGTTAACATTATAATATACTTAGAACACATGTACACACATTCATACACACATGTGTGCGCACATACATATATACGCACATACATACATAAGAAAGTTTTGTTAGGTTGACCTGTAAGAGAAGAAAGCCACATTATTGTTTGATGTTCAATGAGAAACATGAAATTTTTATAATTTGTTATAGGGTTATTTTTACATCATTAGAATAAATATCCTAGTAATGCATGAAACAGCTGAGATCCATATGCCACCTCTTAGGCCCATTTGCAACCACTTGCCTTCAATGAACTATACCTAAAGTTTACTATTCTTTCCCTATCCTGTCCCTTCTGGTTAATTACTCCTAAGCTGTCCCTCTGCTAAGGCTAACTGTCCCTATGCTATTTACAAATCTAAAGATGGAGGATTCCCAAAAATAGACAGGCCAAAGTTGTTTGTAGTCTTGGAACAATCCATCTTGTCTTGATATTAAGGACTTTGGAAGAATAATAATTATCCGTAATTACAACAATTATAACCATTATTAATTATTATTAATTGTCAATAATTATTATTAACCATTACTAGTCACAACAATCATTAATAATTATTATGAATAATTGTCAATAATAATAGCCAACAATGAACAATTTGCCATTAGATTGAATTTTTATAAATTATTATCAATAATTATATTCAATAACAATAACTATTAATAACAATTACTACTAATAATTAACAACAATCTATCTTTTTTTACAGCAACCTATCATTAAACTGAATAATATGCATACTATAAACCCAATTAAAAACTGTTAACACTAAGGGGTATAACACAAACATTTTCTATGAATTGAATCTATTTTTGTTTATAGTCAGCTAAATAGATTTAAACCTGTAAGATTATAATGAATTAAAAACAGGAACTCGCATTCACTCACACATACACACAGCTTGAAGATGGGCTTAAAGAAACATAAAACAGTTTTATTCAAAAAATTTCTCATTTTAATTGAACCAAAATATCAATTTACATTGTTAAAGAGACTTTTACCAGGCTGGAGAGTTGGCCTAGCGCCGACCGCTCTTGCAGAGGACCCAGGTTCGATCCCCAGCACCCACATGGTGGCCGAGAACCGTCTGAAACTCCAATTCCAGAACTCCAGTTCCAGGGGAATCCGACGCCCGCTTCTGACCTCTGTGGCATTGCACGACACGGGTACACAGACTTACATGCAGACAGTACATTCATACACATACAGAAATAAATACAATTAAAAAAAAAAGAGACTTTACCAATGTTCCTTAAAAAAGACAATTTATGAGAACAAGTTTGTTTTGTTAGAACTCCAAGGTCTGTAAATTCTGCTAGAAATCCATCTGTCATTTTTCCAAAATGCTGAAATGAAAAGGATGTTACCTAAGATCAAAATTTAGTGGGCATGATTTAGATACCATGTGCTGAGTCTGCAAGCTGGTATGCATGCACAGCAGGCAGGCTTATGGTGCCAGGCCAGAGCTCAGACCACTTGTGATCAAGAATTCTGTGAGAAGACATTTTTAAGGTGAAACACATTTAAAAGGAGAAAGATAAAATTAAATCAACCAATTAATCTTAACTGTGCACATATATTTACTCAAAGGATATCTAGGGTACCCAGGGGTTAAGTAAAAATATTACACTTTAAGTTAAGCATGCTGAAATGGATTTGAATTACTTAAGTGATACAACTTGGTAGGGTGGAGGTCCACAGTCTGTCTCCCAAGTATTGGAATCAAAGCTGCACCTTTAAAACACAATGAAAGAGGAAGCACTGCCCTGGGCTCTTGCCCAAGACTTTATGCTTCCCAGTGAAACACAGAATACTGTAAAGCCAGCCCTTCCCCCACCAGCCATCTGCTGTTTCCAGAGCAGGAGAGGGGCACAGAACAAACATTGGACTAGATTAACCAGGGTATTTACAAACAGGCACAAACTGAAAAATGTAACAGCTTCATATTTTGCCTTTGGTCATTTCAATGCAGAGCTTTCTTACAGTCAGAGCCGGTGGGAGGTCACTCTGTAGACTAGGCAGGCCCTGAACTCAGTGGGCCACCACCAAGCCTGGAATTTACAAGCCAATTTGCATCATAGAAAGCTGGCCTCAAAAAAAAAAAAAAAAAAGAAGACTGGCCTCTAGAAGAGATCTTGGGGGAAGTTTAGCAGACAAAAGGAAACTTCAGCAGAATTAAGCTCTGTTTTACACTATTTACAGAAAAATTTTTAAGGAGGATACGTTTTTAAAAACACATTTAGACTATGACTGGCTTTTCACAAGCTTCTATGCAAGCCAATGTTGGTAGTTTAATTCTTGGGTGGTTGCGTCTACAATCCAAGCCTGCCCGTGCAAAGGTGCAAATGAACACCTGTATGGAATGCTTGCTGCAAAAAGCTTGCTTGCTCTGCAGGCATGCCTGTCCTTCCAGTCTCTGTGACTTTCACCACCTGAACTGTGGCCAGAAGGCGGAAACCAGGACCTGGGGCTGCAAGGCAGGTTCCAAGCACATTTCAAAACTTCTAGAAGGCAAATGGACAGGAGAGGAAGGGCTCCTCTCACAATTTCTCTGAATACCCACCCCCTGGGAAGGCTGAGGAAGCAACAGATGCCCCCAATCCAGGACTATAAACTACAAACTTGCCAAAAGAAAACTCAGTTGACAAAAATACATATCATAAAAAGCTATAATTAAAAACTTTGAAAATAGTCATGATTTTTATAGATAAAATTGTAGTTGGGATACAGACATGACAGAAAAAAAACCATAGAAGTCTGTTACAAATGTGAAAATATTACCAAAAGGACCAATGATTGAATTGCAAACCTTAGGTGTTTACTCAGGTTAGCTGAAACTTAGATCCACCCCAAAATTTTACATAAACATTTATAACAGCTTTGTTATAAAAAATGTATATATTTTAAAAAGCAAGAAATCTCTTGAGGTAAAATATAAAACAATTTAGTAGATATATACATGGGATTATCATTTGCTGTTAAAAATAAATGTATTATGAAACCATGAAAAGACATGGTAAAACCTTATATGAATAAAGCTAAATAAATAATGGAAAGGTATGGAATGCCTTTTAATTTTAATTATATGACATCCTGAAAAAAGCAAAAGTATAGATACAGTAAGACCACTGGTTATCAGAAGTTGCAGAGAAGGGAGGTAGGGAGGTTTGAATAGATACAGCATGGAGTAAATTTAGGGCAATGTAATTATTCTACATAATTTGGCAAAGGTGGATATATGACATTATACATTTGTAAAAAGGTCCATAAATTATAGTGTGAGCCCTAATATAAACTATATAACTTTAGTTAAAAGATATATCTGTATTTCCTCATGAATTTTAACAAATTAAGCAGATTATGATATTAATAACAGTAGGAAATTAGAACTTATTTTGTATACCTTAAGAAATGATCAATATGTCTACCAGAAACGTTATTTTAAAGTGGAATATTTGATTTGTGGGGAATAAGTAAGGGGAATGGGAAGAGTGAAGAATTTTGAAGACATGAGTTAATTCATGCCCTCACCACTTGCTAAGAAATATCTTGTAAGAATGGTATATGGGTGGAGGATATGTAGGCATATTTTAGAGTAATACAAATTTAAAAAGAAAAAAAATGTGAATCCTGAAATACAATAGGGAAATGAAAGTTTGTGTACAGATGACATAAGTTTAGTAAAGGTGTGATATGCATATGTTGAAGCAATACAGATTGGAAGGAACTACAACAGCAGAGTAACTGGGATTGGGAATGGACTGAAACAGTAAAGTTCCTACAAGAACAATAATTCTCTGCTTTGAAAAACTTTGAAAAGAATCAGAAAAAGATAAGGGGCAGGAATGGTGGGTGCATGAGCTCAGGTGGGGTGGGGGGCATGGAAGGGGAATGAGTCTAGATTGGAATGAGAAATGATGTATGAAGTGCGCAAAACTTCAATAAAAATGTTAAAAAAGAAATACTCTGTAATAGTCAAATTTTTTGTTCAAATTTTTACATTTCTTGTCTAGTGCAAATAGCATAGAAAATAAAGTTTCCTTAATCATTACTTTTCCTGCATCATACAATATTGAGAAAACTTTTATGCTTTTTGTGCTGGATAGCTTTAGTGTCAACTTGACACACCTGGGTTGAGGGAGCCTCAATTGGGGAATTGGCTCCATTGGACTGGCCTGTGGCCACATCTGTGGAGTACTGTCTTGATGGTCAGGCAATGTGGGAGGGCCCAGCCCACTATGGGTGGTGCCACCCTGGGTAGGTTGTTGTGTACCATATAAGAAGGCAGGCTGGGCATGAGCCAGGGGAGCAAGCCAGTGAACAGCATTCCTCCATGGCCTGTGCTTCAGCTCCTGCCTCCAGGTTCCTGCCCTGAGTTCCTGCCTTGGGCTCCCTAAGTGATGAACTGTGACCCAGGAGATGTAAGCTGAATAAACCCTTTCCTCCCCAAGTTGGTGTCAGTCAGAGTGTTTTGTCACAGCAATGGAAGACAAACTAGAACACTTTTCTTTTGTATATATAATTAAATTCAACTTTTTTAGGATACAACTTAATCTTTTCTTTGTCTCCCATTCTAAAAATGAAATATTTCTACAGCCTTTGCAGCCAAGGAAACAAAGAAATGAGTACACACATTCTAATTTGCTTCCTTTTGGTTATACCTGAGCTAAAATAATACATTTGGAAGAAAAGTACTGCTTCTGATAGTGATCAGTTGTTTTTGTAATGTTTTATATAACATCAATTTCTTCATATGATAAACGAAGGGAATACATACTTTGATGTTTTGTCCTATCCAATTCTCTACTGGGGTCAAACCTATCATTCAACTTCTGTACAAATTTCTAACTCATTTTGTTAGCATTGCAGTTGTACCACAATTGATATTGTATGGCTTTAGTTGCCTGCATTTGTAAATTCATCCCACAAATAATGCATACTGGAAAGCAATTTGGAAATGCCTACAAAGACAAAAAATATGTCTACTGGCCCTAGGTACTTATTATTTAATTGGAAAAAGCAAAAATATATGACACAGTAATCACCCTGATTAAAGTGCATTTGCTCATGATTCTAACACTTTCTGCCATACATTTTATATGCTCAACACTTAATATAGACTTGTTGATCAGGTTATTCAGAGAAATATAATATGGACAAGCAGTAAAGGAGCCAGGTTCACAAATAATTAAAGAATTCCAATCACCATTTTAACAAAAGACTAAATTAGGGCTGAGGAAATTATTACTTTTTTCTTGGCCTTGCAGTATAATCTAGATTTTTGTCATTTACAAAGCAATAATTATGCATAGCCTATAATGCCCATAGAAGCAAACAAAACCAAACTAAAAGTTGAAGAAACAATCTGTTTTGGTGATATGTTGCTAGCTATATCTTATACTAATAATGCCTTCAATTTTCCCATTTCTTATTGTTTAGAAAATTTATGTGCTACAGTCTTTTACTTGATCATGTAAATGTGATATAAATTTTATATAATTATTTGTGAAACAGTGATATGCTGCTATATGCATATTTTTTACCTTTTCTTCAAAGCTACTTACTACATTCTAAAATTGATTATAGGAAGTATTAAATGGCTGAACCTCATGTATGAACTTCATCTTGACCATAAACCAATATTATCCAAATCGTTCTTCCAAAATCAGTAAATAAAATAATATTGAATTTAATGATTATATGATTATATCAAAGGGTATATATTTCTTTGTTTTGCGTTTTATTACTAAAATCCAATATCTCCAAAACAATTCAAATTGATATGGGGGTAAATGTGATCCCCCCCTAGAATGTCCATAATCTCGTTCATAAATGAATTTAACAATGGACTCTAACCGAAGCTTTAGGACAATTTTATTGGGAATTTAAGAAAAATCCAGAGGTCAGGCAAGCTGTGAATCTTAGCAGCTGCCTTGAGGAGGAAAATGGGGAGGGAAGGAAATGAGCCATAAAATCATGCTGGTTTACAGCCCTCAAGGAATACGAAAGTCAGACACACAAGTGGCAGACTATCAGCCACATTACTAGGAAAGGGAAGGGAGCTTTAGACAGAAAGTAAAGAAATACAAGATGTTTAGATAGCACGAAGTGGGAGGGAAAGCATGATTAGAAAAAATATGAAGACAACAATGAGAGATTATCCTTTTCTGAAGGTTTCAGAAAAACAGGCAAGACTCATGGAAAGCCAAATGTCTGTGAAACCACAAGAACTGCCCTGAGAGGTAAGGATTACAGGCTGGAAAAGTTTGCCATCTCATTAATGCCCTAGGTATTCTGCCCATCTCTTCAGCATGGCTTAAGGTGACTCACTGCAGTCCTAAGGGTGGCCCTGTGACCTGGTGAGCTGTCAAAGCTAGAAAGTTGTGTTTTCATCCAGGGCTGAGTTTCTCTTCCCACGGGACTTTTTGCTAATATAACAAAATGACTACTGGTTTTCTAATATCTTTCTTCAACTATAGAAAAAGGAAAAATTCAAGGGAATGGGAAAAATAAACACAGACTATATATCTGACAATGATTTAATTCCCAGAGTTTATAAGGAACTAAAACAATTCAGTAGCAAAATTTTTTAAATGCAAGAACATATAATTTGCTTTAAAATGTACATAGGACTTGAGTGGAATTTTACAAAGAAGACATAAAAACAGAAAAGCAGTTTTACAAAAAATTTCAGTGTCACTAAATACCACGGCAATATAAATCTTAAACACAATTAGATATCACCTCACCTCAAATGGTACACAAATAAGTACTGGTGAGGATACAGAGAAAAGGAAAATGTTTTACACTCCTGACAGCAGTCTAAATTACTGCAGCCATTCTGGAATAGAGAATAGAACTAATGAGAATATCAAAAGCAGAACTACTAGGTAATGAATGTAACAAAACTAGTACTTTATGTACATTCAAGGGAAATGAAATGTATGTCACACAAATACACATAGCCCTATGTTCACTACAACCCTGTTCACAATTCCCAAGCCTAGCCCAAAGTCCAGCATATGATACAAGGATAAAGAAAAGGATATATATATATATATATATATATATATTCATTGGAGCATTATATCCTAGTGACTATACTTAATTATCATGCATTGGAAAAATGCCAAACAGATGATTTTAAGAACTCTTATACAAAATGATAATTATGTGAAGAAACACATTTGTTAATTTGCTAGATTTACCATGCTATAATATATACATATTTGAAAATATCATTCTATACACAGCAGATCCATTATATTTTATCTTTCTATTTCAAATTAAAAAGATAATCATAGTGTATCCCTTGTAAGAAACATAGTCTTCTCAGTTTATTTTTAAAATAAAATTGTCATTCCCTAATATAGCACATAATGCTCGATGATATGTCTTTTTTCTGTGACTATCTGAAAACTCATTAAAAATTTAAAAATTGCCTGAAAAGTTTGTAAGTCCCCTGAAACTAGAATAACAGTTGATAACTACTATGTGTATACTGTCAACCAAACCCAGGTTCTCTGCTAGAGCAACAAGTGTTCTTAAGCACTGAGCCATCTCTCCAGCTGGATCCCCCAAATACTTTACCCTTGTCCTTAGACATCTCCAAGTCTAGCACCTTTCTTTCTTTTACTCGGGATATTGCAGTTAATATACTGAATAACTATTTTTGCTCAGATAACCATATGACTTTCTCAATAATTTTATGTAGGTCTCTGTTGAAATATCACCCCTTCAGAGGATCTCCTTCATTGAGCTAGCTAATTAGTGAATACTTAATAACCAGGTGTAGGCCTGTGTTTTCGAACATATGTAAGAACAGTTTTAATGATGGAGTTCTGTGGACTAGAATTAGTCTGTTTGATATTAGAAAATAATGATTTAAAATTTAAATTACTAGTTAATAACAAATCCTCATTATATCACAACATAAGGAACTCCCATGTAGGAGAGTTGAGAAAATTGCACAGGTCACTGCTTCTCAATTTATCGTGCATCAGAATCACCCAGGGACCTTTTCAAAATGAGATGACTTCTGTGTTTGCTGGTATCACCCATAATCCTAGCACTCAAGAGTATGAGACAGGAGGATCTTGAGTTTGAGCCTTTCCAGATCTACATCATAAGACTGAAGTTATCCTGGGCAAAACAGAATAACTCTATCTAAAATGAAAATAAAGATTTAAAGAAAGAAGAAAAGAAAGGCCTAGAGAGATAGCTCAGTGGTAAAGAGCACTGGCTGCTCTTGCAGAGGACCTGGGTTTGATTCCCAGCACCCACATGGTTGCCAACAACCATCTGTAACTCCAGTTCCATGCCCCCTTCTGATGTCCCTAGTCTTTGAATGACACGGGTGCACACATATACATGCAGGTAATACACTCATACACATAAATAACAATAATAAATAAAAGAAAAAGAGAAAGAAAACAAACAGATTTATAAAAATCAACAACAACAAAAACACAAGGTGACTAGACCATAGATTCTGATCCAGTAGTTATGAAATGGGGTTTAATAATTTGTATTTCTAACAACTTCTTGGATGATGGTAATGCTGCTGGTCTGGGAAATCACACTTTGAGAAACACTATCACAGAGTCACAGTTTTCTGTCATCAGGCAAAATGTTCCTTAAAATGTTAAAATTTAAATCCAGATGTACTGTAATAGCTATGAGACTAAGATGCTTCTTCATTCTTGTCATTGCCAGTAGGGCAATTTCACACTCTCCTGAACCTGCAAGAGATGTAATCCTTGCATGAAGTGTTAATTAAGCCAATCACTAGTGAGACAGTGAAAGTAGAGAAAGAAGAAACAAAGAAATGTGGTTTCTAAGTCTGTGTCCTAGAAATACAGTTCAGGCTTTTATGAGAGGAATATTTTTAGACACTCAACTAAACTCTTATTCCCCACATCTGTTGTCAGCCTCTAAAATGATCAGGTCAGATTTGATGGTTTAGCCTTAGGGAGTCAAGCTAAGTGGATAGAAAAACTGTCTACAGGCAATTTCTCCAAATGTTTATGCTAATCACGAGCTGCCTTCACTCACATTTAAATATAAAGTTCAACTGACTTTTTTCAAATATTAAGGGTTTTGTTCAGAAAAATGTAATAGAGAAGCAAATCTCTTTGTCACTTACCAGTCCATTGTATGAGAGATATTTTGCTGATATTTTTGCCTACTGTTTTAAAATACAGTACTCTTTTCAAAAGCTTGTGATTATTACTTTCCATTAAAATACTCCCATAACAAATTTGTAAATACCATACCCCCAAGCAAATTATAATAAATTAAATATCATCTTCTTTCAAGCAACTTTCAGTAATGAAACATGTACAAGGCTTGTGTAAATACCAAGAACAAAGTAGGTATTTCATATCTCAGTGATAGGCTTCATGGTTCAAGCATTAGGCACTATTCAACTCATTCCTATACATGTTTGTTTCACAGAAGAATTGAATCAAGTAACAGAATGTTTCTATTAGGAAATTAGCTTCAGAGAGTCGTCTAATAATTCCTGAGCATAACAGCACAGCATAATTTTGAGGGATATATATATATATATATATATATATATATATAACCTTCATATAGGTGAAATCAAATGTCCTACTCACAAAGATATATAAACCCAGCTAGTATTGGTGGTATAATCTTGTAATCTCAGCACTTGGAAGGCTGAGACTGAAGGGAAAAGATTCTAAGAAGTGTATTGCATTAGCATATTGGAGAATGCTAGAATTTAACTTTAAAATGAGCACTGACCTTTGTGATATCGTCTTCGGGCTTTTCCTACTTTTATTGCCTGTATTTCTGTTTTAGAAATGTTTCACCATCCCTTTTTGCTTATAAGATCAGAAAGAATTATTACAGACTCAGGCCAAATGTAATACACATTGTTATAAATATGTTTAGGTGTAGGAGAAGAGATGGAGAGTGTTTTAAGAAGTCCTGTGCTTCTAATAGATCATTAATCAGCATTTATCCACTGTCAATGGGAGTGCAATCTACTGTAACCACTGTGGAAATCAGTGGGAGGGTTATCAAAAAAGCTAAATATAAAACTACTTTATGACCCAGCTATACCACTTTTGAGGATATTCCCAAAGGGCTATATTCTGCCACAGAGATATTTGCATGCCCTTTTTATTGCTGCAATATTGACAATACTAAGGAAATGGAGTCAGCCTAGATGCCCATCAACAGATGAGTGGATAATGAAAATATGGTGTATATATATTTTGAATTTATTTAGCTGTAAAGAAAAAATAAAATGATGATATTTGCAGGAAAATGAATGGAACTGGAAAATAGAATACCGAATGACGTAACTCAGGCCTAGAAAGACAAAAAAAATTTATTGTGCATATGCACATCCTAGCCTTTGAATATTAAATGTATTTCCAAGTAGGAGTAGCTATGGGTAAAGACAAGAAAACTAGAAAAGTTCTCATTTGACTGGAAAGAGAGGCTTTAAGGGAAAGTAGGTAGGGATTACAGCTGAACCAAATTGCTGGGGAATAGTGGGAACACTAGGGCACAGCAGGGGAAAGGAGCCAAGTGGATGAGGAGCTAATGAGAAGAGGAAGCAACCAAAATAGACTATGTATGAAAGTCCCTGCTGCTGACTAAGCTAATTAAAAATTACTAAAAAATGTTACTATCATGCAATGGTATTGCTTCTTAAATTTCAATAATCAATTTGAAGGTAAATTAATTCAATTCTTTAGTGAAAGGGACAGTGTGGCTGAATGGTTAAGTAGTAAGGTGGGTTGAAGATAGGGCAGGGGGTCTGAATATGATAAAACATATTGTATGAAATGTTCAGAGTCAATGAAATAACTTTCACCAAGGGTTATTAGAGTACAAAATCTTGCCTAGATAGGCCTTAATATATATTACAGACTGCATGAAATTCGAAAGGGGGGAAGTTTCTGGAGAAACAAAAAAGCCAAAAAATCTAGCAGGCTTTGAAGCATAGAGAATGCATGTGGTGTATTTCAGAAACCAAACTGTTTCCTTTGACTCTTAGAAAGCAACCTGTCAAGTAGGATGGCTCACACCTGTAGCCTCATTGTTCATGAGGTTGAGGAAGCCAGCTATGTGTGTGACGCTAGCCTAAAATACAAAATGAGACTCTGTGTACCCACCCCCTCTCCCCCCAAAATGGAAAAATGTAACCTGTCATTTGAAAAAGGAAGCAATTTATTGCATAGCTGAAGGTTTATTAACTATATTTGGTAGAGATTTGGCACAAATTGCTAGAGCTTTACTATTATTCTTTTGCTTTTTGTATCACAATCCTGGATTTAATCTAGGATGAGGCTATATAATTCAGTTCATTCAATAGAATATGAGTAAATATATGTAACTTCAAAGTTAATTTTAAATTGGATATGTTTAATTTATAACAATTATGGAAATCTAAGTATAACTTTTGCATTGCTATCTGGATTTGAATGGCTAGAAGTCCAATTGAGATTCTAGCAAATGTACATACTAAACATAAATGCCATATAAATCTCCCCCAAATTCAGTAATGTTCAGGATTAAAGAGTTCCTTACAAAGTTTTGTGTTCCAAAAATTGTAAAACATTTTATCATGGTACTGCTGTGTTGAAAAATATTATTTCTATGTATTGTTTAAAGCCCACATAAAACTGCTGCAACACGGTCTTCCCCTCAAACAGTGGCTCAAGGCTGGGCGTGGTGGCACACGCCTTTAGTCCTAGCACTTGGGAGGCAGAGGCAGGTGGATCTTTGTGAGTTCAAGGCCAGCCTGGTCTACAGAGTGAGTTCCAGGACAGCTGGGGCTACAGGGAGACCTTGTCTCGAAAAACAACAACAACAACAACAACAAAAAAAAAAACAATGGCTCAAATATGATAGAATTATTTTTGTCTTTAATACTGAAGATCTGAAAAAGGACTGAAAATAATTCCAATGAGAACATCCAGGAGCTAGGGTTGTGAGGAAGCTCATTCATCCTTACTCCATAATTTCCAAGCCCTGGTGTAATTACCATACTCATTCAGTGGGAAAAGGGAAGTCCGAGGCAAACATCTTAATCATTGTTTGGATAAGGCTTATGCTGTGCACACTTACAGTTTAGATTCTGTTCCATTTAAAGAAAATAGATGAAGCAAATAAAAACTATGGAACAATTATTAAGAGAAGTAATGATTTATGAGATAAATATAGCAATGAAATTTCCAGTATAACTGTCTTTATGACAAGTATTTATAGCTTGAATTTGGATATTAGCACTGTAAAGGAATAAAGGAAACAATTTAAAAAATATTGAATTAGAAAATATGTTTGTAAAATAAAAGTCACAGGTCTCGAGTTTGAAAATTCAGTTACTTTGGATGATGGTATTGAGTTTATTTATAGAAAAATTGATACAATTTTGAATTGAAGATTCACAAGATATCTCAAGTTTATCTCCAGAAGACATATCTGATTTTTTTTCTTTCTTTTTCCTTTATTTATTTATTTATTTATTTATTTATTTATTTATTTATTTTTTGTCTTTTTGAGGCAGGGTCTCCCTTTAGTTCCAGCTGGCCTGGAGCTCCCTATATAGACCAGGCTGGCCTAGAACTCACAGAGATCTGCCTGCCTCTGCCTCTGCCTCCTGAGTGCTGGGATTAAAGGCATGCACCGCCATGCCTGGCGTAAGATAGTTCTTAGCCGCCATGTGGGTGCTAGGAATTGAACCTGGGTCCTCTGCAAGAACAGTCAGTGCTCTTAACCACTGATCCATCTCTCCAGCCCTACAAATCTGATTTTTTAATGTATATTATTTATTTTTTATTTAATTATGTTTTATTGACATTTTGTATATTTCATACATCATTTTTCCAATGTGGATATAGTCCCCTCTCCCTGACCCTCCCCCTCCCCAGTTTATGCATTCTGCCATACATGTCTTGCAAAATGTATATTATTTCTTCACTGCATCATTTTATACTCTCAGCTTTCTCAACTTTATGGAATATCTTAAAGCAAATTCAAGATATATCATTTTTCTCATAAATACTTTATTTTAGTATTTATCTCTGATATATACATGAATATATTGATCTATTATCCATGCAATTACATGTATTTGTCAGTTATTCCTGAAAAGTTCTTCATGAAATATTTGTAGTCTTTTATTTTGATGATTATCTCAAATCTCTTTCTCTTATTGTTTTTAAATAGCAAATTAGCCGGGTGTGGTGGTGCATGCCTTTAATCCTAGCACTTCGGAGGCAGAGGCAGGTGGATCTTAGTGAGTTCAAGGCCAGCCTGGTCTACAGAGTGAGTTCCAGGGCAGCTGGGACTACAGGGAGACCCTGCCTTGAAAAGACCTAAATAAATAAATAAATAAATAGCAAATTAATAGGTTTCACTGTGGCATTTCCATAATTCTTTGTTTCTGTTTATCCCAGTCCTCAATTTACCTCCTCCATTCCCATGGTATTTCCACTTGTATGTTTCTGCCTCCAGTATTCCCCTCTCTACTTTCATGTCCTATGTATTCCCAATTTTGAGGGGTTTTTTTGTCTTTTTGAGACAGGGTCTCCATGTAGCCCCAGGCTGTCCTGAAACTCACTCTGTAGACCAGGCTGGCCTTGAACTCACAAAGATCCTCCTGCCTTTGCCTCCCAAGTGCTAGGATTTAAGGCGTGTGCCATCACACCTGGCTTTTTTTTTTGTAAGTGTATTTTTTGTTGTTTAATTTCTCTACCCCAATGATCTATTAACCATATTTTTAGCTTTGTAGCTAAATCTTTGTAGTTGCCAAAGATTTTGTCCCATTTTATAAGCCATCCATTCACTCTTCTGATGATTGATTTTGCTGTAAAGGAACTTTTAAAATTAATTTATCAGATTTTGGGTTTATCTCCTATGTTATTAAGTGCTCTATGTTCTTGCTTGTGTGGAAATCTTGAAGTATGTTTACTATGTTTTCCTCTTGTAATTTCAGCATTCTATGTTTTAACTTAAAGTCTTCGAACCATTTTGAAATGATGTTTGTGCTGTGTAAGTTATATGGATCTCATGGCATTCCTCTGTAGGTGAATAACATGTTTACCCAGCACCATTTGTTTAATAGACTGTCTGTTTCTAGTGCAGGGTTTTGACAACTTTATCAAAAATTATGTGGTATTGTTTTTTTATGGCTTTCTTCATTGGTCTACATGTCTGTCTTGGGGTCCAGTGACATGTTGTCATTATCTCTATGGCTCTGCAGTATTACTTGAGGTCAGGTGATGTGAAATTTCCAGCAGTGTCTTTTCTTCTTAAGATTGCTTTTGATAGCACCTTTTGATCTTATAAATACTTTCAGTAAAGTTGTTGGATTCAAAATCTATAGCCTTTCTGTATACCACTTATGAACTTGACAAAGAAAAAAATTATTAAAAATAGTTCAGAAATAGTTAGCAATAAACCTAACAAAGGACATTAAGTACGTCTACACTGAAAACTTTGGTACACTGAATAAAGAAATTACACAAGGGAATCGACATTGGAAATGACACAATGAATATTACAAACATGGCTGTATTATCAAACATCGTCTACAGATTTAATGCAGTCCTTACCAAAATTTCAATGACATTCTTCACGGAAGTACAACAAAAATCTTAAAATTCATATGGAAATGGAAAAGACAATGGATATCTCACTCTGCTATTTTATAGTCTACGAATCCCTCCAAAGCTCATATGCTGTACATAAATTTAGAGGTTAAATCTCTAATACCATATTCTATAGAATTCCTCTGTCCAACATTCTTCATGCTTTTGAAAAGAAAGTTATCAGCAAATATTTTCTTGCCTTTCTGAAAATTTCTGGAGTTAAACTCTTGCTCAGTCACCTAATTGTGGAAGATTCCTTTTTCTTGGTTGATATACACATGATGCTTTTTTTGTCATGCACTAATCATATTCATGTAGGACAAACCTCCTTCAGACTAACATTACTCACTTATTTACTGATGTTTCTCCCTCGTTTAGTTCAAATGCTGAACTTATTTCTTATAGAAACTCTTAGATAAGGATAAATGTTATTACATATCTTAGCTTTTCACTCAGTTATTGAAAGATTTTGTTAATACAATATTGGAAATTTTTGAATGTAATAATTAATTGAATGACAAAATACAAATATTAAATGTAAAAAGATGTTTAAAAATATAAGAGAACAAAGAATTATAAACCAATACTGGAGAGATGGCTCAGTGGTTAAGAGTTCTAGCTACTCATGCGAAGAATCTGGGTTTGGTTCTCAGCACTCACATGGCAGCTAACAACCATCTGTAACTCCAGTTGCAGGGGATCTCACACCCTTTTCTGCATCCAGAAAATACAACATCTGTGTTGTGTTTACATATAGGCAAAACATACACACACATAAAATAAAAATATATTTTTTTTGCGGTTCTCAGCCTCAGCCTTTAACGGCTGTGCTATCCCAACAGCCCATAAAAATATTTTTTAATTTAAAAAGAATTATAAATGAATCGAGACTTTCCTCAGTATTGGAAACTAGGCCATCTGGTCTTATTTTTTAAATTGTTGATCCTTCAACCAAAAAATTTTCATAATAAACTCAAATAGGTTATATACCAATAGTGTCCATTATATTATTGCATATAATGCTGATATTTCAATATATACATCTATCTAATAGTTGAAGTTCTTGGCTTTTAATGATGATTTTTATTTTTTACTGCTGTTATTGTTTCATTTCCCTTTATTTCTGTGAAAAATACATCCATTTGTTTCATTTATTTCTCATCTACTGAAAAATCTCTGGTGATAACAATTAGCAAGTTAGCAAGGACATATATTTTCAAAGTTGGCAGCTATGAAATAATAATAAAGCAAACTCAATACTTTAAATTTTGGATCAAGCAAAACAAAATTATACAATATTTAGTTTCTTTAAAGGATAGTGTTGTTATATTTGCCAATGACTTCATTTATCATGATCTCAACTCCTATGTGTGTAGGATAGCATTAATACTTTCAGGTGATCTAGTAACTACTAAAATTAAATTATACCATGACCAGTAGAACCTCTCCTAAGAAAGAACTTCTGTATTTAGACCATTAGTTTTAAATAAGTAATGAGAGTCTATTTTTACATTTATGTGTACCTCTTCTGGGACAGATATTTAGCATCCCTTGAATGCATGGGTGCATGTAGAATATTATCAAATTCACAACTTAAGTCAGAAACTAAGCTTATGTACTAGATTTGTTTGCTATATTTCAGAAATGCTAACTAGTATAGGAAGAAATACAGTGATTTCTATTATGAAGCAAAGAAGATCAAATAGGAATACATATATATATAGCCCTGTGTTCCTATGCCAGGCCTTTATTCTTCTTAATGAATAACTAAAACTCCATCATGTGTGTTTATATGTGAATACACATATACATACACATATATCACATTTTCTTTATCCACTCATCTGCCTATTTGGCTGTTCTTCCTTAATCTGGCTATTGTGATTTCTTTATCAGTAGATACTGGTACACAGGTATTTCTTTAGTAAGTTGCTTTGAGATATATATATATATATANGATCCCATGTCACTACCTCTCCAGTGCTGTCATTACACGTGGTTCCTATATCTGTCTGGATTCTTAGGTAGGCTCTCAAACTTAGGTGCAAGAACTTTATTCACTAATACATGTGCCCAGCCCCTGGAATATATAATTTTAAAAATATTTTTATTTATTATTTTTATCATTTTATATTTTTGAATATATTCCCTGCATGTGTGTAAGTGCATCCATATTATACAATGCCCATGGAGATCAGAAGAGGGTGTCGGATTGCGTAGAACTATAGGTATGGATGGTTGTTAGCTGCTGCATAGATGCTGGGAACCAAACCCAGATCTTCTGCAAGAGTAGCCAGTACTTTTAACCACTGAGTCATCTCACCAGCCTCAGAATGTATAATTTTAATTCAATGAATAATGTATTCATTGTATATGTTTTTCCACAATCTAAAGACATGGAAAAGAACTATTTTTTCTCATAGGCTTTAAGACAGAGATATACTAAAAAAGAGGGTGACAGATGTTATGATTCCAGATTCTCTGATCTCAAAGTAAGTGTAATTCCATACTCCATATTGAAAAGGAATAGCAATGTCTACTGTTAGAAACATGAAATTTTCTCACTTCAATTTGATAGGTATAAAAGTTACCAAATGAATAAAGTTATAAGCAAACTCTCTTCTCCATTTCTAGTATTCTATCCTATGAAATGAACATTCTAGAAAATGGATGGATTTAGGCTGTACTTTGGATTCTTAAAGACTCCCTTAAAAATAAAAACTATGTTGCCAGGCCTGGTGGTGTACACCTTTAACCCCAGCACTCAGGAGGCAGAGGCAGGACATCTCTGTGAGTTCAAGGACAGCCTGGTCTACATAGTGAGTTCCAGGACAGCTGGGGATACAGGGAGAGCCCATCTCAAAAAGATCCCTAAAAATCCAAAACTATGTCTAGCCCTGTTTATTTGCTTCATTCCCTTTTCAGTGCAAACCCTGAAGCCACATGGCGGCCAAGATCTGTCTGAAACTCCAATTCCAGGAGAACTCCAGTTCCAGGGGAATCCCACACCCTCTTCTGACCTCCGAGGCATTGCACGACACGGGTGCACAAACCTGCATGCAGACAGTACATTCATACACATACGAAATAAAAAAAAAATTAAATTGTGAGTCCAGCTGTTCCTCAGAATGGTTTCCATTGTGCTGCACTTCTGGAGGGGGAGTAAGTTTTGTTGGAAACACGGTCTCTTGGTTTTTCATATTATTTGTGTTTTTGCACTTCTTTCTGTGCATATGGATGTCCTTTATTGGTTATCTAACCAGTAGGTATTTCTGCTTAGCTTTTATTTAATTGAGTTTTGGTATGTTTAGAGTGTTAATGTTGATTGGTTACTTTTTCTTTTGAGTTCTAGGTAGGCATGACTGTACAGTTGATCAAAAACCAAGGAAGATGGGGGCTGAGATTACCCGAGGTGGTGCTTAACATCTATGCTGGGGTGGTTGGAGACTCAGGGTAAAGGACTTAGTCCAGAGAAGGGATTGGTGTTTGCAGGGATCCTAGTCTGCATGAGAACAGGGTTGGGGTGGGAGAGAGTAATTGAATGGGGTGGCTGGTGGGAGAGGTCTGATTTAAAAGGTCCTCCCTGGGGCAGGTCTGTGGGGCAGGTCAGCACTAGAGAGGTTGGGGGGAGGGGAATGACCACCGGAGAGGAGAGGGTGTTTAGTGGTCTATACTGAGGTATTTAACAAGTTTCAGTTAGGGTGATGGACCAGAGGTATAAGGGGGAAATTAGGTTCCTTCCTGTGTCCAGGCTGGCAGGAGGGTGGGGAGGTTTTGAAGAAATGGAGAAAAAAGCGAAAAGCAGGTTTTGACTGACAGGTCAGGAGTGCCAGGAAAAATGGAGTTTGGAATACCTGAAAGGGGACTGAGCCACCTATGCTAAGTTGTTTGGCATTTTAGGTAAGAGAGTTAGCCCAGGGAAGGGATTGGAGTCCGAAGGGATCCTAGTTTGCTTGAGAAAAGCTTCTGAGGACTTTATACATGATAAATTTCCAGAGTCCCTTACATCGCTTCTTTCAATTGTCTTTTCTTCTTCTTCTTCTTCTTATTTTTTTCGTGTGTGTTTTTGAGACAAGGTCTCTCTTTAGCCCCAGCTGGCCACGCTGGAACTCACTCTGTAGACCAGGCTGGCCTTGAACTCACAAAGATCCGCCTGCCTCTGCCTCCCGAGTGCTAGGATTAAAGGTGTACACCAACACACCCGGCTGCGTAGATAACTTTTTAACTCCTTTGGATAAATATCAAAGAAGATGGTAATTAGATCATTTGGTAAGAGCATTAGTTTTGCAGGAAATCACCAAGCAAATTTCCAAGACAGATGTGGCACTTTACATTCCCATTCTCATTGCTCCTCATCCGTGGCAGCACTGGTCCTATTAATTGTTTCAGATTTTAGCTACTTTAACAGGTGTGTAGTATCTTATTCTTTAAAGTTGCATTTCCTTAATGACGTATGATGTAGAACATCTTTTTATACACTTGCCATTGTTTATGTATATTCTTTGGTGAAATATCTCTCAAGGTCCATGGCCCATTTTAATTTACTTTTTTGTTTTCTTATTTTTAAGTGTTCTTTTATATTTTAAGCAATAATAAATTATCATATATGACATATATACAGATTTCTCCAAGTTTCTGGCTTGTGTTGCTTTTCTGGTATTATCTTTAAGTTTTTTTTTTTTATAATTTTTTTTTTTAATTTTATTTATTTCTGTATGTGTACGAATGTATTGTCTGCATGCAAGTTTGTGCACCCATGTGCAATGCCGCGGAGGTCAGAAGTGGGCGTCGGATTCCCCTGGAGCTGGAGTTCTCCTGGAGTTGGAGTTTCAGACGGTTCTCAGCCGCCATGTGGGTGCTGGGGATCGAACCCGGGTCCTCTGCAAGAGCGGTTGGCGCTCTTAACCGCTAGGCCATCTCTCCAGCCCCTATCTTTAAGTTTTATTGTAGTCTAGATTATCAGTAATTTTTTAATGAATCATGACTTTAACATTGTAAACAAAAGACGTCATCATCTCCACTATCACCTAGGTTTTCTCATGTTTTCTAGGAATTTTATAGTTTAGCATTTCACATCTAAGTTTCTAACTCAAGGAAATATTTCTGAAAATTATAATCTTGTTCCAATTTTTACATGCGGATATGTAGTTGGATGTCACTTTCTAAAATACTGGAGTTTTGCAGTTAAGTCCTGTGGCTTAGTGATGTCCACTATCCAATTTGTTCTTTATATTTAGTTGTATATTTTGGATCCTGGAATATTTATACAATTTTTTTGTCTTTTTGACAGAGGGTCTCCCTGCAGCCCCAGATAGCCTAGAACTCTCTATTTAGACAAGGTTGGCCTTGATCTCACAGAGACCTGCTTGCCTCTGCCTCCTTTAATCCTGGGATTAAAGGCATGTGTCACCATGCCAGGATTAGAATCAGTTTTTTGATGTATTCAAATTTACCTACTGGAATTTTAAAAAGTATTATATTTTATTGTTTTACTTGACAGAATAATTATATATATGCATGAACTATAGTATGATAATTTGATATATAAATAAACTATGTAATGATGAGGTAATTAGCTTTATCTCCCTTATATTTATCAATTGAATTTGGAAGCCTTTAGTTCTTGTTTTATAACTCTTGATAAAATACGTACTAAATTATAAATTATTGTCATCCTATGGTGATGTAGAAGATTAGAACTTATTCCACTTATGAAACTGTAAGATGGCACCTATTATCCAAAGCACTTTTATATTCCCTACCATCTACATCTCTTGATTTCCATTTTCCAGGGTGTGGAACTCTAGGTTCTGAGACCCGGACCACCACTCTGATAAAGGACACAGTCAACCCACTCGAAGGAAGGCTGACAAAGTTTTATTTCTGAAACTTAAACTTTTATATCTCTCACAGCTTGTAGAGGTTACCCCAGGACAATTACAGAAAGCTACACAATGTACATGTGCTAGATGTAAGGAAAGCTTTAGGAGAAAAACAGAATCCAAGGTTTAGTAGGCCTAGCCGTAAAAGTAAACAGGCATATAGTGACATTGGGTTTCAGCAATGATATGGCTAACAATTCCTGTGTTTACATTCCATGCACAAACATTCAAGGGCAGAGTCTTTACCAAACTCTGCAGGCTTCTACCAAGCCTAAGCATTCAAGCACAATCATACTAAGCTTGCACTACACCAACTCTCCAGGCTTCTTTCAAGCCATTGGCATTCATAAAGCAGGAAAATTCACAATGCCATAGTTCCCCATTTCTTGTTAAGACCGACAGCAAGAGCTATAAATTTCTCATGGGTTCCTGAAGAGTGTCGCAGGCCCATCGAAATCCTATGCAAAATAAAAGAATTGAGCAAAGTCCAATTATAAAAGGGAGTACTGAAGTCCCAGAAAACCAGTTTACTGGGTTTAATTTAGACAGGGTAGATGACAGAGCATCATAAAAATCTGAGGAAAACAATTCAGGGGGAGTATAAGCAAATATCTGTTCTATGTCTTTTTGTAACTCCAAAATATCTAAGGAGAAATTATCCTGGAGGTCTAGAAGGTGATTCTTTACCTTTTTCCA
Organism: Rhizomys pruinosus; assembly: GCA_009823505.1. Lineage (NCBI taxonomy): Eukaryota > Metazoa > Chordata > Mammalia > Rodentia > Spalacidae > Rhizomys > Rhizomys pruinosus. The sequence goes on from VZQC01015136.1 coordinate 1,381,490, forward strand.
AGGGTGTTTAGTAGAGTTGTAGAGGGTATTAGCTAAACAAAAGGTAGAAAAGTTTTAACGGCAATGTAATTTTAACTATTGATGCAACTTATCAACATTATCCCCTAACCAGATAATAGCATCTTGAAGTTCAGAAATTTGGGCAGCAAATTGCACAAACATTCAAGGACAAGAGTCTTTACTCTGATTAATCTGTTGTTGCTGAGCCCAAAGTGAGTATGATGGGCTGTGCCATCTGGTAATGAAATCATGATTTTTGTGTAGAGTTATGTAGGGCCATGCCTGAAACTGTTCCTACTGTGATAATTGCTATAAGCCCAATAATGTATGTTATGATCCAATCAATGAAACATTTTGCTCTACAGAAAGGTAAAAAAGTAATTCACGCAGTAACAAAGAATCTGCCCAAGGTTCTGGTAAATGAACAGGTAACCATAATTCTAACCTCTGACGTAGTAAAACAATACTGTCAGAAGTTGAATTAAAAGGAATAGTGTGGTTGATACATGAATATAAAGAACAATCTGTATAAGACAATATCTTTAGTGAATCATTTAAAGTAAATTTTCTAATGGCTATTAAGAAAGGTTTAACACAGGAATGTACATATCCAGAGAAATTATAAATTATGGTGTAGTTCTCAGGTATTATAAAAGCTGTTTAGTCAATAGTTTTTATGAATTCATATAAATCAGCAGGAATATTCCAAATATGGCATTGTTTAGGAACTAGGGGGTGAACCATTCAAGGACAGGGAGATGTCAAACCTCCATTTATCTATGAAAACCACATCTGTGTTGCTCCACATGCCGGAAGTTGTGTGAGTTAAATAAGTCCTGTTAAAAGTAATATCTGAAGAGTCATTGCAAGAGAAAGTATTACAACTATTAAAGTACCCATGTGTTCCCCAGTCAATAAAGCTGTAATTATATAATGTAGCAATGAGCCTCGACAGTTGCTCCACAAAGGTATCAGGTCCTCATGTCCATGAGTCCAGGATACTGCTTCACATGGTCCTTTGGGTGGTAAAAGTTCCCTGTAAGTCCTGTTACCTACTTGACCTTTGACATATTTTCTCTTAGTAGAACTGAACAGAAAAGAAGCACTGGCATGAAAGCCTATGTGAAATCCAGTCTGATTGGCACAATTGTATCCCCACCATTGAGGAAATATTTTTAGGCATACATCCAGCATCCCAAAGCATATAGGGTGAGTAGAGAATCTCGAAGACATATAAAATTTAGTTCCTTTCTCCTCAGGTTTGGGGATAGGCCCCATTTCCCAAGGAGGGGGAAAATGAAAGGAGTCATTGGTGTGTATTAAAGGACCATAGTCAGTCCAATCCAATATCTGCAAAAGAGGGGGCGGCAAAGGAATGTATGCCCAATAGGTGTAATTTCAAGCACTCACCCCTGAAGCACAGGTTAGGATTGACGTCATGGCAAGTAGAAGACAATCAGGAGTCAGGGGAGTGGGGTGGGGTCCTGAATTGAGAAGAGTAGGTTTAGCTTCTCTGCATAAATTTTTTTTTTATTTGAGCCTATGTGGGATATGGAGATGTTTGTGATTTGGTGGAACAAGATCTCTTACAAGAATGACTGATGTATGGTCATATCTTTTGTTTTCTGTGTCAACGTCATCATGTTGTTGACTCATCTTTTCTCCTGTGTCTGGGGGTTGGTGGCTGATAGAACAGAGCAGAGTTCAAACTTCTGATCCTTCACCTAAGGTGATAAGAGCATATCCCTTTCCCATTAATTTTAATTGACCTGGTTTACCAAAACTGGAATAGGTTCTGGTAGAAGCGGTTTTGAAGAGGAAGTAAAATGTGAATTAGTGTGAATTGAGGAGTGGGATTCAGGGAGAAGTAAAAGTTGATAATAAATAATGCCAAAGGTAATTGTGGGAAGGGACCATATGTACTCGCTATTCCCCCTTTGTGTTTTTTTATGGGTACTGTTCAAATAAAGGATGAATGGGTATTAATAACCACGAAAAGAAGATTGGCTCCTGGTGTGGGAAAGTGTGTAAAATTAGTTTGCCAGATGTGATTAGAATGTAGAGTCTCTGGGGGTAATAGAAGCACGAAGGGGGACACAAATAGAACAGGAGCATACAATTGAGTGTGCTTGGGAAAGAGGGATATCATAGGCATTGTGTAGATGAAAAGCATTTGAATGTAAGGTAGAATGTTTTTGTCGAAGTGTAGAAAACATTAGCATACTTAGGGCATTAGCCAAGGCATTACCCTTAGTTAAAGGTCCAGGTAGGTTTGAATATGAACAAATATGAGTAATATATAAAGGACAGATACGATTTTGTAATAAAGATTGAAGTTGTGAAAAAAGAGTAAACAGTGTAGGGTTATTAGAATGTAAAGAGGCTATAACTATATAGGGGAAGCGTTGGACGGCATACTGAGATGTTTAACAGTTTGTGTATTTTAGTTAGTAATTGAATTAGTGTAAAGAGTTTAGAACATTGAACAGAATAATATGGTCCAACAGAGGATTTTTGGATGTCAGGACCAACGATGGCATACTTACCATTTATTGAGTCATCTATAAAACAAGGAGGATCATTAGGGACTGGAGAGGAAGAAACAACATTGTTAATAACAAATTTAGTGTGTTTAATAAATATCCATAATTTCCCCCCCCCATAAGAAGTTTATAGTGTAACTGTTTTATATAATTAGTATGACTAATTTGTAACCAAGTAGTATGGGGAAATGCAAAGGAGAACTCCTTTTTAGTAATGGGTAAAAATATAATATTTGGGTCCTTTGTCAGCATGTATATAATGCGTCATTGAGAGGCAGCTAAGAGCCCTCCTATTAACTGGACATAAGATAAATGTTTTTGTTGTTTGGAGTGAAGATAAACCCATTTTAATGGTAATAATTTTTAAGCAATAATTGTAGTAGGAGTATGTGTAGAGGAAATTATCACAAGTTATACTGGCAGGTAATAATCAACTCTGTCAAGAAAGGCATCCTTAATTTGTTGTTTTATTAGTCGTAATTTTAATAAGGCATTAGGAGATAGCACTCAAGGGCTATTAAGCGCTGAATTACCTTTGAAAGTAGAAAACAAATTAGTCAGTGTTGAAATAGGAATGTCGAGAGATGGTCGAAGCCAATTAGTATCTCTTAATAATCTTTGAACGTTATTGAGAAGTTTTAGATTATTATGTTTAAAAGAAAGTTTTGAGGGTTTGATTTTAGTACAGTTTACTATGTAACCAAGATATGAAACAGGAGTGGTACTTTGAATTTTTTTAGGTGTTAAGATAAGTCCATGTTGTTGTAATTTAGAAACAAGTTCTCAGAAAAGAGTGTCTAAAGTATCCTGTTTTTTAGCAGAAATTAATATATCATTCATATAATGAATAATGTAGCAAGTAGAATATTTGGTTTTTAAAGGTTGAAGAGTCTGATCTACATATCATTGGTAGTGGGAGAGTTTTTTATTCCTTGAAGCAGGACAGTCCATTAATATCTCTGTAAGGGGGCTTTGTAGTTTGGCTGGGGTAAAGAAAATGTAAATCTGGGGCAGTCCTCAGGGTGGAGAGGAATAGTGAAAAACCAACCTTGTAAATTAATAACAATAAGTGGCCATTTATCAGGGATGCAGGTGGGGGAAGGCAAGCCTGGTTGTAATGGGCCCATGGGAATCAAACTGTTATTAACATTTTTGAGATTAATAAGTATGTGTCATTTTTTATATTTTTTATTGTAAATTTAGAGGAATTCCAAGGTGAGGTAATAAATTTTAAATGTCCTTCTTTGAGTTGTTGTTGTACAATATTATGGATAGTCATTAATGTTTTTATAATAGTAAGGGGACACTGAGGGGTCCAGATAGGGTCATTAGATAAATTTTTTTTTGGTCTTTTCAAGACAGGGTTTCCCTGTAGTCCCAGCTGTCCTGGAACTCACTCTGTAGACCAGGCTGGCCTTGAACTCACAAAGATCCACCTGCCTCTGCCTCCCAAATGCTAGGATTAAAGGCGTGCACCACCACGCCCGGCTCATTAGATTTTTAGTTTATTTTTAGTGGCTGTAATTTAGTGTCCCCCATGAAAAAGTTTTAAGAATGGAGATTTTTGTATTGGTTTGCTGTAGAAAATCACATCCCCATAAATTAAGAGACAGTGGAGTGATAAAAGGTCCATGAAGGGAAACAACCTGAACAGACTAGAGTCCAAAATGACAACTCCAAAGAAAGTAGACTGTTTTCTTCTCACCCACTTGTGCCCCTTTCCCAAAGCCCAGGGAACAAATTGCGGAAGAGGAGGCATGGTAGAATGTATGAGCTGTGGAGAGATAGGGGTGAATCATAAGACTACAGCAATATAGTCTGGACTCCTAATTGATCAACGTGCCTGTGCATACAAGCTTCTCCAACTGGACTATGGGAACCTTGGGTTGTTCAAAATTTGGACATAGATACTTGCAAAATGCACCAATTACCTAATTGTATGACATACTGAGTAACATCAATGTTATCTGCAAACAACTGTGTCATTATATTGTAGAATCCCTTAAAAATAAAAAAAAAAAATAAAAAGAAAAGCTGTATCTCATGTCTTTGAAGGATGGCAAAAGCAGTGGCAGCCACAGGGTAGCTGCACATGCCAGTAAGATAGACAAAACAACTGTGCTCTTTTTTATTGACTTNCCGAGACCCTCTTCTGAACTCCGCGGCGTTGCACGACACGGGTGCACAGACCTGCATGCAGACAGCACATTCATACACATACAGAAATAAATAAAATTAAAAAAAAAAAGAAATGCTAAAATGTTATGAGCCCAATGTGCTCATAGAATATCAGTACTGATAAAAGTTTGTTCAGCTGATGATGAGCCTACTCTTGACAAAATAGCCTTGGTTATTTTTTTAGGCCAGGAATCGGACCATTTTTTAGTGTGGATGATAGAAACATCAGCTCCCATATCTAACATGTTAGTAAATGTCTTTTCTTTTATATGAAGGGAAAACGTGGATCTAGAATGTTTCTGGAGTAGGGTGGTCAATGTAGCAAATGGGGCAGTGTTGACAAAGGCTTTAGTTTTATTATTATTACTTTTATTTTTAGGATGACAATATGGAAGGAGTAACAGTTGTGTAATAATTTTTCCTTTAGGGACTTTAAGATTTTTGCATATATGTAACTTAGAAATTTTTTAAAATAATTTTTATCTATAACACCAGTATGAACTATAAGACTCAACATAGTGCAGCTACTTCATCCTAATTAGTCCAACTGTGTTTTTGGAATAGGGCCATAATATCCTGTTGGTATTTTGTGAGGATTATGTATAAGAAGTAACTCCAAGGTTTTAGGGGCTGGAATATCTATAGTGGCACTGTTATTAGTATTTGTTTATAATAACAAAATATTAGGTCTATTATTTAAAGTTTGTGTTCCCTCAATTTGTACGGGGCTGAGGGCAGGCCCCTGTATTAGTTTCCCTGATGTGATTTGGCTTTGTCCTGTATTTTTTTTTATCAACTTTAGATCTACATTTTTTAAGCCAATGAACTCCCTTTATGCACCTTGGGCACACTGCAGGGGGTTTTCTTTCTGAAGAGGAATTAATAGGGTTTTAGGAAGTTGTTCAGGGATGTTACAGTCTTTACATACATGTCCCATCATGCCGCAGTTGTAACATTTAACATAAGATGTTTTATGGATTGTAAAAGTTTTTAAAGTTATTTTTGAAAGAGTTAATATTTTACAAGTTTTTATGTAATCTATAATTGTTCTTGAAATTCTTATTGGTCTGATAACTTCCTGACAGTCTTTATTAGCATTATCATAAGTCAGTTGTTTAAGAAGGATCTGCTGCACAGCAGTATCCTTTATAGTTTTTTCAGTAGTATCTTGTAATTTACTAACAAACTGGGTATAATCTTTAGAAGGACCTTGCACAATTTTTACAAAAGATCCTCTAGCTGCATCTGTGTCAATTTTTTCCCATGCCCTAATGGCAAATGTGGGTTTCTGATGAAGCTAAGCAGGTGCTATAGGATCAGATTTCTTGTGGTAATCCTGCCCATTTAATTTATGTCATACTAACAGGTACAGGGACAGTGGCAGATACTCAATCTCAATTGGATCAAATCCAATTGCCTATGATGTACTGAAAAGACCACTGACTCCTGCAAAAAGGGGTAAGTGACAATGGGACACTAGGTAAGTAAAAATCCTTTTGTTACATTAATTCATCATTTCTTGAAAGAGATAAATTTTAAAGTTTCACTCTCTCAGTTAGAAGCATGTTATAAAATAGTTTTAGAATTTTTGTTTTGTTAAATGTGAAAAATCATGTGGAAGCCAATTTTTTGCTCAGGATTTTAAGAATTCAATATTAAATTTAGAAGTTATTCCATAAAGGGTGCAAGCCTTTTTGAAATTGGTCATAACATCAAACCCCAATGCATTCCAGGAGTTAATACCTTGCTACCGGTGGTGGTGGTTAAAGAAAACTGGAAAAGCAAGCCAAGGAGGATATTCGCAAGGAGGAGGCAGCGCAGATTTAGTCCTATTCAGAAAAGTTGGTATAGTGGGGAAATTTCTCTGAGGAGAAGTAGTAGGAGGGTTAGGGGCAGAAGGAGCCATCAGGGAAGCTGGATTTGGAAAACCTTGGGGGGGGGGTAGACCACTAAGGTGGCAGTGGAGGGAGCTCTTGGCCAGAGGTGTCTGCAGCCACCCCCTGCAAGGGAATTGCCTCACTGAATATGATAGCTTTCTCAGCAAAAACATGCTATTTATCATGTTCATTGACTTCATATTTATGTAAGAATTTAACTGTAGAGGCTTGAATAGTGCATGTTTTTCCATCCAATCTTTCCAATACTGAGTGAATAATTGCCCATGTAACCCACCAATCTGGAGGGATTTTTCTCCTTGTTTATAAGCCTTTTGTACATTTACTTTCACTTTCTCTCATGAATTTAAATCCAGTGCCCCAGTATCTTCAAACCACAGATTGTATTCTAAAACGATTTCATAACATGCTTCTGAGAGAGTGAAACTTTAACATTTATCTCTTTCAGGAAATGATGAATTAATGTAACAAAAGGATTTTTCCTGACCTAGTGTCCCATTGCCGCTTCCCTCTTTTTGCAGGAGTCAGTGGTCTGTTCAGTTTATCATTTAGGTCCCTGTTAGGCGCCATTTGTGTGGAATTCTAGGTTCCGAGACCTGGATCACCACTCTGATAAAGGACATGGTCAACCCACTCAAAGGAAGGCTGACAAAGTTTTATTTCTGAAACTTAAGCTTTTATATCTCTTACAGCTTGAGAGGTTACCCCAGGAAAATTACAGAAAGCTACACAATGTATATGTGCTAGATGTAAGGAAAGCTTTAGGAGAAAAACAGAATCCAAGGTTCTGTGGGCCTAGCCATAAAAACAAACAGGGAACGTAGTGACACTGTGTTTCAGCAATAATATGACTAATGATTCCTGTGTTTACATTCCATGCACAAACATTCAAGGGCAGAATCTTTACCAAACTCTGCAGGCTTCTACCAAGCGTAAGTATTCAAGCACAATCATACTAAGCTGGCCCTCCGCCAACTCTCCAGGCTTCTTTCAAGCAATTGGCATTCATAAAGCAGGAAAATTCACAATGCCACACTCAGTGTCATGCAGGAAAATTCACAATGCCACACTCAGGGTCATGCTTGTTAGGATCATTTTGAGCCCAGGCTGTGCAAAAATATTCAGGACTCCATTAAATCCAATTCGGGTTTTATTTTAGGGAGCAGTGTTCTAATCTCTGTCTTGGGAACATGACAGCCAGAAAGCACATGGCTGCTTTGGCAGACTCATAAAGGGAAAGGAGGCAACAGGGTGTGGACAATAAGGTGCAAACACATAGGGGAAAGTAGGATATAGGACGTGTGGGAAATTAGGGGGAAGAGGTTAAGTTTATTTTCTGATAAAGAATCTGGCTGCATTCTTTGCATGCTTCAAAAATTTGTGTAAGGATTAATAAAAAAATAATAAACTAAATATTTTTGGGAGAAGACATTTGAAAATAGTATATCATGGGGCTTGAGGGATGGCTCAGTGGCTAAGAGCAGTGGCTGCTCTTGCAGATAACCCAGGTTTGATTCCAGCACCCACATGGTGCCTAACATCCATCCATAACTCCAATTCTAGGGAATCTGATCTCCTCTTCTGACTTCCTCCGGCATTGCACAACATAGGTGCACTCACCTACATGGAGGCATTGCAGTCATACAACATAAAATAAAAATAAATAGATAAAGAAATAGTATAAAAATAAACCAATAAATAATAGTATAGTATAGTATAGTATAGTATAGTATAGTATAGTATAGTATAGTATAGTATAGTAAACATACAGGCTGTCACATGGTCGTTGTCCACTGTTCTTACTGAAATTTATAATAAGAATTCACAGGAAGAAGACATTGAAAATGAGCAGTTTGGGGATGACATGCATCATTTTCAAATTCCTGACACATGGAATAGGGAGAAAGCAGCTATAATTGTTAAAGAGATTACTGCCATTAAAGAAACCCTCCTGCTTTTCACTGGAACAATAAAAAAGTTATTCTGAAGGCAAAACCCCCTCATCAAAGGCTCCAGCTTATCCAAAGGCAAATTCATTTTAAAGGAGAGAGACTGAACTTAAAATGCAGCTGAAGAAATTCCCTGTTATAAAACAACTTCCCAAGAAAATGCTTTTCTAGGCTTACCCATGAAGCTTATAGAAGCAACTATAAGTACAGTTGAAGGGGGACAGAGTAAAACTCAAACTATCGTTGGAACCTGGCAGCATTTTTCACATGATGCTGAATTTGTAGGCATTGAAAATTTGAGAATTCTAAGGTCTAAGAAGCTTGTCGAATGTTCCATTAAGTAGATTTGGTCAGGCTCTCAGAGTCCATTATGTCAAGCTATAAAGATGGAACCTAAGTTGTAATGGTGATGCTAAAGATGCCAGGAATATGGGATATGCAATGAGTAATGCTTAAGGTATGAAATCTCAAGAAAAATGTTACATGTGCTGCCAGCAGAATAATTTCAGGTGCAAGCCTTCCAAATCTTATTTAGGTCAAATGATACCACCAAGAGCCTGAGATGTCAGCCATGAATCTTTATGATAAGGATTTTGTCCTGATGTGTTTAGGTATAGTCTATTCTTTTCTTTATACATGTTTTCTTTATATGCCCCTATTTCTATCTAATCATTCGAACATGTTACATATAATGTTATCTAACCTGGACATCCTTATTTAATTAGAACAATAATATATTCCTTTAGTTATGACGATTCTCTACAAAATTGCAATAAATGAGTTTATTGCAAAGTCAATTCTAAGCATCTTTTCAAATTCCCTTCTTTGAAGTTAAGTATCTTAATAAACCAACATTGCCCTACTGAATATGAAACCACATTCTCAAAGATAAAATATATTAAATACACTTTAGCAATAATGAACTGCTACAGTTCATTTGAGTTGGTGCCCTGCTTGCTCACTGAAGCATTTTCCTGTAGTATAGGGGATGAGTGAAACTTGGTTTACAACATAGAGAACATAATAGGACTAATATTTTAATTTAATTGCTAATAAGATGAATAGATAATGGATTAAATTGTTAACCTGATTCTATACTGCTTTAAATGCTTTACATGAGCATCCTTAAAATAAGTTAGATTTATAATTCACATTTAGTAATAGCACTGAGACAATTGTGTTAATGTAAGAAATTGTCCCATATTTTGATTGTATAGTTATTATAATGCTAGATATTCCCAATTGCAGTTGACCAAATATAGAGAAAAATAACCATTACCATTTTATATAATAAAAATTATTTACTTAGATTTATGGGATTTGCATTTATAATAATGTCGTGACAGCTACATGTTGACCTCTGATGAACTTTAAATTATTAATTATAAATTTATTGCTAGATTTGAAAGTGTAATATAGATTATCAGTACAAGAAGAAATAAACTTTATGATATGACTTTTGATAATATTTTAAACAGAAATAAGAAAATAATTTAAAAAGTAACAAAATGATCACTTATTTTCATGTTTAGAAACACTGTCCTAATCTACTATCTGCTACTTTGAAAGAATTCATTACGAAGTCATATGGTATGGTAGGAAAATAATAGATACTCAATAGGCCTGAATTCCACTCTTAGTAGAATGGCCATACTATTTAAATTAAATTGATTCACATACTGATTTCAATTTTTAAATGACACAAGATGTATGAAGAAGTTTCCAAGATTCTTTGACATAGTATTGAACATATTTGACTATAAAATTGAACAATGTTGTTGTTGTTTTAATAGTGGTAATGGCAATAGTTGTAATTTTCTTTCTTCCATTATAGTCTAAAGAACACTCTAAAAACTGGACTAGATTAGTTAAACATTTGCATACATAAAAACAAACATCAACTCTTACCTCACTCTAAACAAAATTAATAACCTTTTGAAAGTTCTTGTAATCATTTTGTATTATGGGGCTTCAAGTAGTAGGCTACATATAGATGACTATATGTATTCATATAGTCATCTTTCTATTTGGATTTTTGTTAAGAAGAGAAGCCACTGGAAATATGGGACAGCTACCTCAAAAACGTACAGAAATGGGTCTGTGTGGCAAAACTTGACTATGATATCTATGACTGTGGACCTAATACCTTCATTCTTAATAATCTGAGCCCCAGGTCAGCATATCTTCAGTCTGATTTTGTTGCTCAGCCAGACAAATAAGTATTTATAAGCTACCAAAGAGTCCCTCTGGTTCTCATACTAAATATTTGTTTCTTAGACACACTGAATTTAGTGCTGAGAAATCTGCAAACTTGTCAATACGAGGAATAACTACTCACCTGTACTATCTTCATATTGATTTTTTCTTTTCCTGATTTTGAAGCACCTCAATGACTGTTCCCAGAGTTTTGTTTAACACTGAGCCATTCTTCCACTGGAATACAGGTTAACATTCTGACATCTGTGCTGCTACCCATTGTCAGGGACTAAAGGTGCCTCATAAATCATTAGGTATTGTATCTTCTTTGAGTAGTGACTTATTTATTACGTCCCTAAAGCTTACTTATCCCTTTTCCCTACCCATTTCTGGAAGAAAAATCTACATTTGTACTTTAGTACAGTACAAGATAGAATTGCAAGGTATTAGAGGAAATCAATGTTGAAGAGAAGAGGAAAGGAGTAGAGAGAAGATAGGATTTTAAGTTTGGCTTCTGTGGAATGAGAGATGGAAATAAGAAAGCATGGGTAGGAAGAAGCAGAAGGTTCAATATATCTCTGAGAAATCTTGAGTTTGTATAATGGTGAATCATGGAACAAAGACTTCTCACGTGAGCAATGTGCAATGTACATAAAAAGACTTTTAAGTACCTCTACTCTGATGGTCGGTGTCATTGAGCAAGGTGGATTTCAGTTCCAGAAATTATTATTCAAACACAAATCTAGGGTGATACTGTGAAAATATTTGATAGGCTCATTGCCATCAGATAAATTTTATAAAGGAAATTACACCCTAATAATCTTAGCAGGTTCCATTTTATAAGTTAAACTGTTTAAGACTAGAATGAAGGTTTTCCAAGGTAAAAGAAGTTTCACCTGTAGACTGATGGTTCAACAAGTGCCAGACTTCCAGCCCACTTTTCTTGCCAGCTTGTTGTACTGATTTTGAAGTTGCCCTGCCAGTCCTCACAATTGTAAGCCAATTCCTACTGAGTCTGTTTTTCAGTAGAACACCTGTCATGCTCAGTTAATGCCAGAGATGAGCCCCGGGACATCCACGGCATTGACATAAATGCTGTGGACAATACCAAAAGGATGAAAAATGGCAGGTGTCAGCCAACTACATTCTTTTTAGCAGCATCGAATTTGGAAGATCTGAGCAGCCAGTGTTCGTAGAGACTACATGCTTTCATAGGAATTTCCAAGAAAGGACAAAGTACTGAATCTCTGAATTAAAAGTAAGAATTAACTTATTTTTTAGTTATAAAAATGCATTTTTTTACATTTTTATTTTATATTTTATTGAAATTTTGTACATTTTATACAATACATCTTAATCATCTTTATGTCCCCTCCCCCATCCTCCCAACCCCCATATCCTTCCCACTAGATTTCATGCCTTCTGTTATATATGTTAAAGCCTATTGAGTCAAGTTAGTGTCCAGACATTCCGCAGTGTAAGTTCATCCACTGGAATGTAGTCAGCCTATGTAGAGTCTCTCTTAAAGATCAACTCTCCCTCACCCAGCTGTCAGTAGTGTGAGCATAAAGACACATGCAAATTCAAACAAACCTCGGCATTGAGCTGAGGAAATGTGCAGCATGCCCTAACCTCAATTGATTTTACTTTAATTACCTTTAAAATACATCTCTGTTTGAGATCACTCAAAGCAGACTTGGATAGGGACATAAGAGAAAGTAGCTTATCTAGGAGGTGACCACCGACAACAGTGGATGGCAAAATGAAAAGGCTAACAATGGACAAAACAAGTAGATTTTAAACCTAGTAATTTGAAATGTGTAAAGAAATGAGATCAAATAAGCGAGTTTCGGTTTGTTTGGAAAACTCTGGGATTATGGAAGACCAAACCTCAGAGCTAAACCATTCCACCACTTAAGGGAAATGTAGTATTCATCTACCTCTTCCTGGCAGTCTCACCTGATGCTTACAAGGTTGCTTGGGAGTTGACATCAATGGCCTTGGCACCTCCATCGTGGTGTGTGGGTAAGCAGAGTAGTCTCCAACAGACAGAAATAGCTATCAACATATAATGGCAATTAGAAATGTGATAATACATTTGAACTGAAAAATGGCTACAAATGTGGCATTCATTGCCATGGATCTCCTGATCACCCTCAGATTTGACTGAGATGAAGAAAAGTGCACCTGTCTGCTCCTAACTTTGGAATTCTTTGGGGAATATTAAATGAAATGTTTATTATTTTATAAGAAAATAAATATAAGCTATATCCTTTGGTTGATCATAGTAAGTATAAGCTATTTTAGGAGAAAGCTGTAAGAAAAAACACACAAAGTTAGCATTTTCAATAAAGTCTTCCAAGGTTTTCCAAAAGGAAGAATAAATTATACCTGGACCAACTACTGTATAATTTTAAAACTGCAGAGTTTCTTAGTGCCCATTCAGGCTACCTTATCATCATACTGACAAACTTTGCTAAATAAATACTACTTAAGATGATTTCACATTACTGAAAGAGGCAACCAAATAGAAAGCATTAAACTACAAAGGAAACCAGACTGTTGTTAATACTGGAAAATTGATTCACATTGTTTCAGATGTTAGAGGCAATATGGAAAGTTTGTAGCACTCAGTTATAAAATAAACCCTTTATCTGCTATTCTGTGTATTTCATTCTGTAGGGAACATGTAGTTTTTTTTAAAATAATTAAAGTCTTCACAATTTTTCAAATAATAATAATAATAATAATAATAATAATATTATTATTATTAGTGCAAATTGGTGGGATCTGCTTCCAGAATTACAAAACAAATAACAGTGCCCCAGAATTGCATTCATGGAGAAATAAATGATATGATAGTGAGATAGTTTGTTGATATTAACACAATCAACCTTGCATGAAGCAATGGTGGGACCTCCAGCTTCTACACAAAAGTATACACAAAAGTATCTTTACCTATGAAGTTCTATGGCACATGCCTGATATGATAGGACCTAACATATATGACAGAATGCATGAAATCCAGTAGAGTGGTCTATGAGGGCCTGGATGGGGGAGGGGGTCTAAATTTGGTTAGACATTATGAAATCCATAAAAACTCAACAAAAATATACATTAAAAAGATTTTTTTAAAGGTTTTTTTTATTAATTTTATTTATTTCTGTATGTGTGAATGTACTGTCTGCGTGCAAGTTTGTGCACCCGTGTCGTGCAATGCCGCGGAGGTCAGAAGAGGGCGTCGGATTCCCCTGGAACTGGAGTTCTCCTGGAATTGGAGTTTCAGACGGTTCTCAGCACCACATTAAAAAGATTTTTATCTAAAAGAAATAATTATATATTCTATGTTTAGTTTCATTTGCCTTTTTTAGGGGGAGGGAATGCAAATAACCTACAGTTGGGGAAATTATATAACACTGTGCCATCCATTACAAATGTATTCACATATTGGACAGATAATAAAGAAATTCTGACAAAATAAGAACTTTCTCAGACACAATTTTATACAATGTTCTAGTGGTTCAATCAGATGCATTTATCTTTGTACATAGATGTCCTTTAAGCAATATGTTCTCAGATTGTTAAGAATACAGAATCTGGGCTGGAGAGATGGCCTAGTGGTTAAGAGCACCGACTGCTCTTGCAGAGGACCTGGGTTCGATCCCCAGCACCCACATGGCGGCTGAAAACCACCTTTAACTCCAGTTCCAGGCGAATCTGAAGCCCTCTTCTGACCCCCGTGGCATTGCACGACACGGGTGCACAAACCTACATGCAGACAGTACACTCATACACATAAAAAAAAAAAAGAATACAGAATCTGTTCTATGTCGGGTTTTGTGCATGCTGACATCATTGCTGTAGGTTCATATGAACAACTTCCCAGTTGTCTGGGAAAACTCTGTTCCCTTGTGGTATTTCACCATTCCTGGCTCTTAAAGGAGCTTTTAGGACGTGCATTTTGGTCATGCACGTCCTTTCTGGCTCTTACAGTCTTTATATATCCCTCTTCCAGAATGATCCCTGAGCCCTAGGTGGGTTACTTTTAATAGAGGAGTCCTGCCCAAGGACCCACACTCTGCAGAATCCTAAGCTCCAGGTTTGGCCTTTTGTGACCTTTTGACTTTTTGTGTTCCTGGCCCTCTGTTGCATGAGGGAGCTTCTTCATTTTTTTTTTTTTTTTTGTCTTTTTGAGACAGGGTCTCCCCATAGCCCCAGCTGTCCTGGAACTCATTCTGTAGACCAGGCTGGCCTTGAACTCACAGAGATCCGCCTACCTCTACCTTCCAAGTGCTAGAATTAAAGGCATGTGCCACCATGTTCGGCACTGGGAGCTTCTATAATAAGGAGTTGAGAGATTCATTATTGTCTACTTTTTTCCTTGTTCTATGTTCTGTGAACATTAGCTATAGAGGTTGCATTGTAGATGTGCCACTTAGACTTGGGCAATTCACAGACAATGTCTGTGTGTGAGGAATTGTGGTTCTCTGTATTAGTCTCCATCTGGTGCAAAAGAAGCTTCTTTAATGCACGGTGACTGGCACAACTGTCTCTAAATATAAGGATAAATATTTTGTACATAGTAAGAACTTAAATTTGTCTAGGCTGTGACTGTCTTGGGGTTTTCTCTAATATCTATGTCCTCTCCAACCATGTGTATTTGGACATGTTTACAGTACCACACATGAGTTCCCTCCCAGTGAGTGGACTTTAGGTCCAGTTAGGTAGTTTTTGATTACCCACAAGATAAAAGTACCACTATTTCACTAGTATCCTATGCTGTGTCAGTCATTGATATGGTCATTTGGCCTTGAACCTGGAACTGAACCATCTATTGATATTCTCCCTTATCAGCTGGTATAGTACTCTCCAAAGCTATGAGAGCTAGTCTTCAGGGCTCTGTAATTGATTTTTAAATGAAATAATTCTTTATATTCATTTCACAATTAAATACTGCAAAATTGGCACCACACACATTAGTTGAAAGATATAGAAAAATTAACCTTGATCTGGTCTGTGAACACTCTGAGGGCTAGCTTTCATAATGCCTGAAGGTCCTAAGCAGGCGACTGGGGGAGAAAAGACTCAACTCAATTTTGAGTTCTACAAATTACAATAGCAACCTGTCAGGAAGATAAGCCCATTTATGCAAGACTAGCACAATTTGGAGAAGAGTAACAAAATGCTCTAAGGTTGGATTTGAGGCATGTTTCACAGGAATGAATCTATGTCTTGTACAGTAAGCCCAGATAAAACAACATGGCTGGGGAAGTCATAGGCCTTATGGGGGAACTTAACTACTGTTGTTTTCCTAAATTGAGATAGAATCAAATTGCCTTTAAATATCTATGCTTATATCCATAGACAAATGCTACTGTTAGTCTTAATCAGAAGAGCCTGTCTTTGCAGTAAAACTTGGTCAATGCAGAGATCATGGCCACTCAAAGTACTGAGAATACATGATGGATAAATGTGAAGCCTAGCAGTTAAGAGGACCGACTCCTCTTGCAGAGGACCTGGGTTTGATCCCCAGCACCCACATGGCGGCTAAGAACCGTCTGTAACTCCAATTCCAGGAGAACTCCAGTTCCAGGGGAATCCGAGACCCTCTTCTGACCTCCGCGGCATTGCACGTCATGGGTGCACAGACCTACATGCAGACAGTACACTCATACACATACAAAAAAAAATAAAAAAAATAGTACGTTGATACCACCCTCTCTAAGACTTACGGAATATCATGGAAGATAGGTCAGAGAGCCATAAGGGTTTCAAAGTGCCATCTTGTAGGGATAGCACACCATTGCAATCATGAACTCACAGCTCCTGCACAGCTACTGCACAAGACTGGCTTGGTCAAGTCAGTCACAGATCTAGAAGGGGGTCATTATGCTTTTCTGCTCTCTGGTGAACTATAGGCTGCTGAGAAATTCTGGTAGAAATGAATTCATTGACATCAATTGTGTACATACCAACTTCCAGGGAACAGTTCCAAACCTTTGGTCACAAAAACAGGTTGGAGGTGCACGCTTTTAATGCCAGCATTTGGGATGCAGAAGAAGACGTATCTCTGTGAGATCCAAGCCAGGCTGGTCTCCATAGTGAGTTCCAGGAAAGCTGGTGCTACAGAGAGAACCAGTTTTGAAAAGAAATAAAAGAAAAGAAAAGAAAAGAAAAGGAGAGGAGAGGAGAGGAGAGGAGAGGAGAGGAGAAGGGAAAAGAAGAGAAGAGAAGAGGAAAGAAAAGAAAAAGAAAAGAGAAAAGAAAAGAAATAAAAGAGAGGAGAGGAAGAAAAGAAAAGAATAAAGGAAGGGAAGAAGGGAAGGGAAGGAAAGAAGGGAAGAAGAGGAGAAGGGAAGGGAAGAAGGGAAGGGAAAAAAGGAATGGAAGAAGGGAAGGGAAGAAGGGAAGGGAAAAGGGAAGGGAAGGGAAGAAGGGAAGAGAAAGGAACGGAAGGGAAAAGAAAAGAAAAAATAAAAGAAAAAATAAAAATGAATATGGAAAACAATATTTTGGGGCAGAGTAGTTGACAATGAGCAGCAGGATAAAAAAGGGTGTCCTGTGAAAGTAATCAGAATGCATTATATGTATTAATGAAATTGCTGGAATTTCATAAATTTAATTGTAAAACCCCTACAAAATTGGCCACTGGGATCAATCTTAGGATGAAGTGGAACAGGTCAGAATTTTTATATTCTTCAAAGACTTCCCCAGTCATCTCTCTATTGCTTGTGGGATGTAATTGTTTTAACATCAGTAACAATAGTTAAAACTTATATGACACTAAAAACATAAGGATATTCTATTAAGTGATTTACAAGTATCAGCCCATTTATTTAGCCAATAAACAGCTAGCTCTGTTAAATATTTGGACGTACAGGCAATGAGTTGTTAAGTAACTCATCTGTGATTGTAATAAAATTATAAGTAAAAGATAACAATATTTTTTTTTCATGATCATTTGGATTTATTCCAGAAATGCAGGGACAGTCCAATATATACAAGTCAAAAATCATATTAATGGACTCAAAGCCAAAATTCACATGATCATCTCAATATATACAGAAAAAACATTTCAACATGCATTTATATTAAAAGTCCTAGAGGTAATTGATCTGGGGGGAACATACGTCAACAAAATTAAAGCATTATACAACAAACCCATAGCCATCATTCTTTTTTTTTTAATTTAATTTTTATTGATAGTTTGTGCATTTCGTACATCATTTTCCAAGTCAGATCAGGCATATTTCCCTTTCCCTTCCCCCCCACCCCCACCCCATCCCAGATCATGTATTCTGCCATAACTGTCCTGCATCTTTCAGGTTTTTTTTTTCAGTTTTTAGCTATAAGTAATAATCCATGAGTATAAGCATCCTTCGTGCAAAACCAATCTACAGACTGTTGTGCCCAAACCCCCACAGTCCCACCATTCAGTGGGGGGTGACAGGTTGTTTGTTCAATCAAGTAAATGTAATTCATGGATTAACATATCATCCAAACATATGTGTCTATGCCAAAGTAACCTACCATAACTATTAGTGCTGCTTAAATACCTATATATCTAATTGCTTGTGCTTCATTAGTAGGATCGAAAGGTTACTCCTGAACAAACTGTCAGCCCATGAAAGGAAACAGCCAGAATTGACCAGAATCCAAGTCAACAGCTCCAGAGAGAGAGGACAGTTTTACTTCTCATCCACCTGTGGCCCTTTTCTAAGCCTAGGAAACAATCTGCGGAAGAGGGGGCGTGGTAGAATGTAAAGGCTGCGATTGGGGTGAATGGTGAAACTACAGCGATGTAGTCTGGACACTCATTTGATCAACTTGATTGAACAAAGATAACAATATTAACAAGAATGCTTATTGCTACCATTTAATGAATACTCATGCATGAATTCAGCGTTAAATATTACATCTAATTCCAACAGAGTAGTTATAAAACAGACCTTATTTACTTTTCCAAAAAACTCCCAAATAGGTTTAGCAATGTAAATTGTCTCATGTTCCCATAGCTAATTAAGTTTTATAACTAGTATTTAAATGTGAATCCTCATAAATCTAAGGCTGCTTGGTGTACTTTCACTCATGAAGTGTTATATCTCAGAAGATCATACCAGGAATGCTAACGAATTGACATAATTCGCTCTACTACTTTAGTTACCAACTTCAAATCCTTTCTTGCCTCACATTAAGAAAACATTATATTAATTCTTTGTGAACTTCACACAATGTATTTTGATTACATTCTCCCTCCCTCAACACTTACTAGATCCACCCTCACCTCCATACCTACCCAACTTTGTGTTATTTCTCTTGATTCCGATTTGTGTTGCCAAATACTCATATTTAATTTTTTATCTATTTATTTTTATTTTATGTGTATGAGTGTTTTGCCTGCATGTATGTCATACAATGCCCATGTACACTAGAAGAAGACATTGGATCCCATGGAATCAAAGAAGGGTTCTCTGAAAGAGCACCTCTTGCTCTTAACGACTGAGCCATCTCTTCAGCTGCCTAAATACGTTAAATAACAGAGGAATGAATGAACTGTGTATAGAGGATATCTTACAAAGTCTTAAAGTGTTTTTTTTCTGTAATCATAAAAAACCCTCCACATATTTACCACTGATATTTACATTCTCCAGCCTAATATACACATATTTAGGTATGAAATGCTTTTCAGTATGGAACACTTAAGTATATTTTTGATCATTTGTTATTGATTTTTGTGTGTTTTTAAAAAATCTGCCTTGAAATACTGTGCAGCAGTGGCAGCCATATGTCTGTGTATCCCAAATCTAATTGCTATTAGCTCTCTCCTTGGAGGAATAACCCACGGCTGATGCCACAAGCTTACATCCTCTAATGGTTAGGAGATGTTAGAAACCACACGAAGACCCTGCCATACTTAACAGAAGAAAATGTAATTCATGAATTAACATACCATCCAAACATCTGTGTCTATACCAAAGTAACCTACCATAACAATTAGTACTGTTTAAATACCTATATATCTAATTGCGTGTGCTTCATTAGTAGGATCGAAAGGTTATGCCTGGACAAGCTGGCAGCCAATGAAAGAAAACAGCCAGAATTGACTAGAGACCAAGACATCAGCTCCAGAGAAAGTAGAGTGTTTTGCTTCTCATCCACCTGTGCCCCTTTTCTAAGCCTAGGGAACAATCTGCAGAAGAGGGGGCGTGGTAGAATGTAAGGGCTGCGATTGGGGTTAACGGTGAAACTACAACAATATAGTCTGGACCCTCATTTGATTAACCTGATTGAACATACAAACCCCCCCTGCTGGATGATGGGACCCATGAGCTGTGTGGGTTTGGGCACGGCTGCTTGCAAATTGGTTTTACATGAAGGATGCTTGTACTCACAAATTATCACTTATTGTTAAAAAAAATGAAAACAAAAAAAAGCAGAGAAAGATGCAGAAAAATTACGGCAGAATGCATGATCTGGGATGGGTAGGGGTGGGGTGGGGGGAAGGGAAGGGGATATATGCATGAACTGAATTGGAAAATGATGTATGAAATACACAAAGCATCATTAAAAAAATAAATTGCAAAAAAAATGACTTTATGAATAAATTGTTTATTCATGAAAACATTTTATGTCAGGATGAGCTTCTCAATACTTTTCATTTAATTTGCATTTGGAATAGTACATCTGTGAGAACTAAGCACTCCCACTATTTGCTAATAAAATGAAAATAATAAAAAAATTAAGATTTAGTTATTTTCCCATATTTCTTCTTTTCTGCATTTTCTGGTAATAAGTTAGGAATGTCCTTTACATCTTCAAAATAATTCTGAGTATACAGATCAGGTTTCGTGTTACTAAAAGCCACTGTTGGTAGTCTTGAACTTGGATTCAAGACACAAGTGATGTATAAATTCATCACAATTGTCTTAATAGTTACAAAATGTTGTTATTCAAATGAAAATTATGCAATAGTTTTAAATTCTGCCAATATTTTAGCCACACTAATATTTATCTAGTGAATTTGAAGTGCAAAAAATTGACGTCTTTATTAAAAATATTTTCTGCTTCTTTTACCTGACTTTCTTCCTTTCTCTACCTATGATTAAGAGTTAGCTGACACTGAGATAAAGGCCAAATCAGTCCCAATTAATAGTAAATAAAGGCAGGCATTTATTCCAGAAAATTCTCTCTCTCTCTCTCTCTCTCTCTCTCTCTCTCTCTCTCTCTCGTGAATCCATGGCCCTTTGGGCTAAGGACCATGAGAAATTGCTTGTCAGGAGGAGGGGGTATAGGTCGGGGAGGGGAGATGGTGACATGTTGGGCAGTCTGGTCAAGTCATGGGCCCAAAGGTGGGTCCCATATCCAGTGGTTTCCTGGGAATTTGGAACTCCATCTGGTGATTTTCACCAGCAAATGCAAGCTCCAGACTGGAAAAGAAGGAAGGGTTCTTCCTGTTTATGCCATCTTGGCTTTTCACCCCAAGCCCCAAGCCCCAACCTAATGATGATTCCAAGCTTTGCTCTTTTTACAGTGATCCAGAGGCCATGCATATTCTGTTCCTTGGTCGTTTTGAAATGTTTTATTAATTTTATCTTATCTGTATGTGTGTTTTGCCTGCATGTATGCAAGTGCACCATTTGTGTATAATGCCTGCAGAGGTCAGTCTGAGAGGATGTCAGATCCCCCTGGAACTGGAGATAGCTGTCATGTGGGTGCTTGGAATCCAACCTGGCTCCTCTGGAATAACACCAAGTGTTCTTAATCACAGACACAGCTCTCTAGCCCCTCCTAGGTTATTTTAGATTTGACATTTTCTTTGAATGAGTGATACATTCCCCCAAAACTCTTCTCAGCATATGATACTCTCTTCCATTTCCAATGACTTCTGGGAGGGGAAGAGACAGTCTCTTTGACTCATGGGACTCTATGGGTTAACCAGTCTCCAGTGGCTATACTCACACTGGTGGACATTTGGAGAGACAAATTAGACTCTCTAAGTCTTCACATAATATCATTAAATTGGGTAAGGTACAATAAGGTGAGGTGGGTATGGGACAGGGAGTCTAAATATCATCAAATTATCCTGTATGAAAATCTCAACAGTTCAATAAATAATAAATAAAAATCAGCTTGTTTCCTCTTTTCATTTTGTTAGCATGTCTCCTGTCATTTTTATCTATTCAGCAGCAAACAGGTGTAAAATTCAAAGACACAATGTTGTTAAGATGTTTGCCTGAATGATCCTAGACCAGTAAAAAGATTAATGGCTAATTGTACAAGTCTATGTATTTACTATCAAGTAAAAATACAAACATGTTTTGAACAGGTAAAACATTTTTATTATAATCAGAAACAAATATAATATTGAATATAGTTTTAACTTTCATTGTATTTTCATTTGAATCTAGTTCTTAAAATAGTTGAAAATTACTCACTGTTTCACATTTTTTCTAGAATGGAGGGACTCAAAATGAAAAAAAATTCAAATTCATCGTTATTTACTTACATATGACACCTTCAAAATATCATTTTAAGCCATCTAGTCCTCTCCTTTTGCAAGTTACCTTCAATGTAGTAACTGACAAAGTACCCTAGCTTCTGAAATGTTCTACCCTTTTAAAATGTGATAAAATATTTCCATTTGAAAGCAGGGTAGCCTGGCATTTTGATTAGCATTCCTAAAAGGTCAGTAATTCATTTTCTCTTCCATATCACTTGGTTAAAATAAATCCTGATAAATTATTGATGGTACCATTAAGGTTTGTAGTAATAACATAATGGGCATTTAATTTAAAAATGTAAAATAAAGGCTTGATGCATTTATCACTTGCAGTTTCACTTTTTCCTTCAAAATCATGTAAGGAAGAAGTGTTTCTCAGAGTTATAGATTAAAAAGCTATGGTGCTTTGAGTAGCTGTTTTATGTAGTGGTATCTTGTTAAATGAAGAAACAAATACTATGAGAAGTAAACTAATATATTTAAAATACACTAGAATATATAAAAAGCAGCAAGCTTATTTTTATGCTGTCAGTAATGATTATTTTTCCACAATTCATTTCTTTTTATTTTTTATTTTTTTGGTCTTTTTTTGAGACAGGGTCTCCCTGTAGTCCCAGCTGTCCTGGAACTCACTCTGTAGACCAGGCTGTCCTTCAACTCACAAGGATCCGCCTGCCTCTGCCTCCCAAGTGCTAGGATTAAAGGTGTGCACCACTACGCCCGGCCACAATTAATTTCTTCATAAATAATTAACAGATATATTATCTGTTCTTTCTTAATATATGGATCAACCTGGAAGGAAAGAGTGACCAGTAAGAGATTCACTGGATGAAGAGTGATATCCAACATTATTTTCCTTGTCCTCTTTAATTTTATACTCAAGAAAGTAATTACCTCTCTAGGTGATGATACCTGATTCTAAACTATATGGCTTATCAAAACCATTGACTATGGAAGATCTAGGGTTAGGCAGTGGAATTAAACCATTTCAAGAGGTTGCAATCTGAGTAAACTAGACTAACTCCTCAAGATGTGAACAATTGGCCAAAGCCAGATGTTATATTAAATTTGATTTATATTAAAATAGAAAACTAGGTTGCTCTCCCCAAATACCCATGGCCTTATCACCTGATAGTATGTTAGGTTGCATGGCAAAGGGAATCAAACGTATTAATAATCTGATTTTACAATAGATTAGTTTAAATCTATATTTTACTGAAATTGATACATACTGCTAGGCTTTTTAGTTTATTTCATGTGTCTAATTTTAAATTTAATACTTTAGCGATTAGATTTATGTCTCTATTTTATTTGTAAAGAATTTGTATTCTTGAAGAACCACAGACATCTGTTATATTCTGTATAGGAATTAGAACTTAAATATAAAAATAATTTTGGCCCCTCACCAGTGTTCAGGAAACATTCAGTAAGCTTACAGCATGTAGGGAGTGTGTACATTTTATGATACAGTGTTCCATGTCATAATATTTTCTTAGAATGATATCTTGTTTCTCATGAACCTAAAATAAATAAAATTGTAAAATGTTATCAAAATTACCAATGGACAATTCCAAAGCACTATTTATAATTATTAAATAAACATACTGACTGAACATGCAATTTTAAATATCACTGTAAGCAACTGTCTATATAAGTTGCACTGAAAATATATATATATATTTGAACTGAAATTCCTTCATAACCTTAAATAGATGTTTTGGACAGTGATATCATATTTGAATTCCAAGTCTTCTTTCATGTGAGATGTCCCAAATATGGCAAAAATAGTCATTTAGTAAATAAGATTTAGCCTGTTTGGTTTTTAACTGTTACTATCATATAATTAAGTGTTGATCTATGTGAATGTTTGACTGCTAGGTTATATATACAAAGATTATAATTTCATATTACAATTATGGTTAAATCTTTTTTAAAATGAATGGATATGGATAATGAAGACTACTGAAAATTTCTTCTGAATTAGAAGAATCCGTTGTGTAGCATTACTCTTTACTATCAAACTACTTAATAAAGGAAAATTGTTCTTTGTTGTTACAAATGCAATGGTAAATGTAAGTTAACAAAAACAATAATTACTTTTGCCAATTGAAAAGCAAAATTCAGCCGGGCATGGTGGTGCACGCCTGTAATCCTAGCACTCGGGAGGCAGAGGCAGGCGGATCTTTGTGAGTTCAAGGCCAGCCTGGTCTACAGAGTGAGTTCCAGGACAGCTGGGGCTATAGGGAGACCCTGTCTCAAAAAGACAAAAAAATAAAAAAAAAAATAAAAAAAAAAAAAGAGAAAAGTTAAAATTCAAAAAGCCAGCATAGGATCCAAGCCTTTATCCAGCATGTGGGCAATCTAGGCAGGCGAATCTGTCAGTTCGAGGCCAGCATGGTCTACATAGTGAGTTCCAACTGGGGCTGCAGGTTCAAAAAGACCAAAAAGAAAAGAAAAGTAAAGTCAAATTCACTATTATATTATGAAAATTCAAATCCAGTTCACTAGATATTTTCCAGAGTCCAATTTAAAAGTATTAAAATAGTAATAAGCCATGACAAAATTTAAAACAAAATCATTGCTTCCACTTAAACTCAGTATTATCTATGTATGACATATATTTACATGTCAAAATAAATGTTGACAGATGATCTAGTCCCCAAAGTACACTTTATAGTCATTGTTATAGCAACCTTTCAGTTATATTAATGATCTAAATTGCCACATGAGAAATGAACAGAGACGCAAATCTGTCAGTCTGTTAACAGAGAAAATTTGGTTGATATTAATATTATAAAGGTATCCATCCTTCCCTGCTTCTATGTGTTACTCTCAACACTGTTCATTGAGAGAAAGAAAAGAAAGATGCCTTCCTTTGGCTAAGGCACTGTGATCTACTACTTGCCATACAATTACTTCCAATAAGCTTGAAACAGAATGGGTTATGACAAAGGGCTACATATTAAGAGATTTTGATGAATTTAATAGAATAGCACAAAAGAAGGCTTGTTGATAAGGAAAAAAAAAAAAAAAACAAGTTTCCCATGCCTGAGGGTTTTTCACTTCCTCACAGAAAATAAACACATTCATAGTTAATTTCATTATGTGCTCTCAGATTTTTCTCCAAAAAGGCTTTACTAATTTAAAATCCCAACAGGGAGTGACTTTTCATTATTTCCACAAAACTTTTATATTGCCTACTTAAAATTTTATTAATTTGATGGTTGCTGAGTAGCATCTCTTATTTAAATTTAATGTTTCATTATTGATAACAATGATGACAATGTTTTTATATCTATATTATGTATCCTCTGCCCATTTTTCTACTGCTATTCAGGAAGGAGTTCCTTAAATATTCAGGACCTTATTTACATTGTTTTTATTAGCACTGGAGAGTCTTGTTGCTGATATATAGGACGTACTTCTTAGTAGTTAAACAAAAACTAACCCACTGATGAATATTTTATTTTTATCTTAAGAATTTGTTGCGGGGCTGGGGAAATGGTTCAGTGTGTAAAAGCACTTGCTAGTAAGCCTCATGACTTAAATTGAATCTCAGAATTCATGAAAAGTTGAGGAAGAGAATAGATTCCACAGAGGGGTATTTTGACTTTTACCAGTGCACTATTATTCACACCCACAACTCATTCTTCTTTCTTCTAAAGTAAAAGATATTCTCTGAGTTTCTTGGTTTCATAATTTTATTTGTCAGTTTAGGTCTCATACCTCTAAATAAATGTACATTTTGAAAGTATATTTGGACTGGGGCTGGAGAGATGGCCCAGCAGTTAAGAGTGCCGACTGCTCTTGCAGAGGACCTGGGTTCGATCCCCAGCACCCACATGGTGGCTGAGAACCATCTTTAACTCCCGTTCCAGGGGAATCCGACACCTTCTTCTGTTCTCCACGGCATTGCACTACACAGGTGCACAAACCTGCATGCAGACAGTACATTCATATACATACAAAATAAATTAAAAAAAAGAAAAAAGAAAATATATTTGGACTTAAAAATCCAGTTTTGGTGGCCCATGTTTATGAATGGTGAGAAAGCATCCAAGCACAGTGGTTGATGCCCGGTATCTTAGTACTTGGAACCGTGATCAAGAGTTCCTGGCCAGCTTGGGCTACATAGTTAATTTCTGCCCTGCCAGAGCTATAGTAGAGATGGTCATAAAAATGTTTAAGAAACATTACTTTTTATGACAAATACTGTTATATTTGGATATTTGCATTTCCTGGGACATTTTATCTCACAGTGTTACAAAATCACTTTTTGTGTATTCTTTTATGTTGGATTCTAGGGCTCATCACCTTTTTTAATGTTTTTATAGCCAGTATAAACTGCGCTGTTGAGATGGAGACATATTATTTTGCTATCCTCTCAGGAAAACGATATAATTCATGCTATGAGTCAAACTTCCTGATTGTTGACAGCTCATATTACAGTTCTTCCATTCCTAGAAACTGCCAGAAGCTAAATAGAGCTACTGAGGCCAAGGTAATGCTGCAAGATAGGGCAATCTAGTAGCATATTTTAAAAGCTAATATATATGAACTTGATATGTTAAGACTATTACAAAGTGCACTTTTATATTTTTTGCAAGAATGTATAGCTGGTAACTTATTGTTTATAGCTACTTTAATACATTAAATTATTATTTGATTTAGTCAGACATTAAATACCTATATATAATCAAAATAAAACAGTGAAGCAGGGCTTGATGGCACATGCCTTTAGTTACTGCAATTGGGAGGCAGAGGCAGGCTGATCTCTTGGAGATCAAGACGAATCTGGTCTATGTGTCAAGTTCCAGGCCAGCTGGTGCTAGAAGGAGACCCTGTCTCAAAAGTACACAAAAAAATGAAAAATAAGATGATGAATAATTATGAATAAAGAAAATAACACCCCAAATCAGAACCAATTTTAAAAGCAAACAAAATGAACATCTACTGCTATCTAGTGAACTTTTTCACAAGTGGAAAGAAGGGAAAAATTGTTGTTGCTAAATAAGCATTATCCAGAGTGTGATGTCTATCACATGAAATCAATTAAACATATCACAGAGAAAAACTTCTCACCATTTTACATAGTCCAGTACATACAACTGATTATGTCCTTATAAGGAAACTAAAACAAAACAAAAACTAGTCTTCAAGTAAGAAGATTTGTCTAATTCATTTGTGACACACACTTCATCTGAAATTCACCTAGTAGTTTCTGGGCTATTTGTCCGAGTTAATTGCCTTTATAAAAAGGAAAATCAACTTCTCAGTTTAGGATCCTACACACACACACACACACACACACACACACACACACACACACACACACTGGGAGATAGTGCTTTCAAAAAGTTTTATTTTTGTGTGTGTGTTTTTGAGACAGGGTCTCCCTGTAGCCCCAACTGGCCTGGAATTCACCATGTAGACCAAGCTGCCCTTGAACTCACAGAGATCTGCCTTCCTCTGGCTCCTGAGTGCTGGGATTAAAGGCCACCATGCCTGGCGTTAAAAAGATATTCTTAAATTGTGAATCTAGAAAGCTTTATTTCAATTTTCAAAATGTTTTTTTTTTCTCTTTTTCATGACCTGAGGAGCATCTATCTTCCGTGCTCCTGTGCAGAGGACCTCTTGGGTTCTTCACTTTGCCGATTTCTTGACCTAAGGATCAGAGAGCATTTGCCTTCTCTGATCCTGTGCAGAGGGCCTTGCCAATTTGCCACTCTGCCCAATTCCTGACCTAAGGATAGGAGAGTTTTTTGCCTTCTCTGATCCTGTGCAGAGGACCTCTTGCATTCTTCACTTTGCCGATTTCTTGACCTAAGGATCAGAGAGCATTTGCCTTCTCTGATCCTGTGCAGAGGGCCTTGCCAATTTGCCACTCTGCCGATTTCTTTTCTTCTCTCTTTTCTTCTCTGCTCCTCAGATCCCAAAGTTTATTTTTATATGCCCTAAAACTAATACATGTTATGCAAGTCTAAGCTAATGATGAAAAAAATAACCCAACTTCCCCATAAATATTTTTCAGAAAATTCACACCTGAACTTATTCATAACTTCAAAAACAGTAAAACAATCAATAATGGTACAATCATTTAGTTGAGACATCAAGAAAGCGAAACAATAATAGTACAGCCATTCAACTAAGCAATTTACCAGTTTTGCAGCAAAGCAAAGTTAATATTAACTTTTAACTCTAAGGACTCCATTCTTTATGCCTTGTGGTTACATAGGTGCTGGACAGTGTAAAAAAATGAGCTTTAAAGCTTTAACAATAGAGAACGTTATTTTTCTCACTTTAGTTCCTTGTTGCTCGACCTGTAAGTCACTTTGTGGTTGGTGTAGCTTTGATTCATATCTTGTTTTTATTCTGGTCATTGTTTTCCTCAGTTTCTGTTTTTAACACTTTCTGCTAAGGTGATTTTCTATGGGCTATTAATCTTTAAGCCAGATCACTAGAATGCACTGTTTTACTGGACTTAGTTTCACTTTTGCCCTACAATCTTCTTTTTAGTTTAAATATGACCATGAAATCAAAATGCTTTTCTTTACTTGGGCATTCTGTGCATGACACAGTTTCTGTAGAATTCTTAATTACTACTGTATCATACTTTTAAGTTGTGTACACAGTGCCATTATTTCTCACAAAGTACTCATTTCTAGAAAAGGCATAAGTGTCAGTTCCACTCCTTGAGGCAGAAGCAGGTACCCTAACTGCTAGAAAGCCAAAAGTCAAGCAGGCCAGAAAAATAAGAATTAATATGATAAGGAGAATTATTAAAAACCAAGGTCAGCTGGAGAGCAGACTTCAACCAGACGGGTCCAGACACTGGAACTTTGTCAAACAGTGAACCTTTCTTTTTTTTATTAATTACATTTTTTTCATTTTTTAACAATAAGTAATAATTTATGAGTACAAGCATCCTTCATGTAAAACCAATTTGCAAGCAGTTGTGCCCAAACCCACACAGCCCATGGGTCCCACCATCCAGCTGGGGGGGCTTGTATGTTCAATCAAGTTGATCAGATGACAGTCCAGACTATATTGCTGTAGTTTCACCATTCACCCCAATCACAGCCCTTACATTCTACCACGCCCCCTCTTCCGCAGATTGTTCCCTAGGCTTAGAAAAGGGGCACAGGTGGGTGGGAAGCAAAACGGTCTACTTTCTCTGGAGCTGTTGTCTTGGACTCTGGTCAATTCTGGCTGTTTCATTTCATGAGCTGACAGTTTGTCCAGGAATTAAACACATCTCAAGAGAGTAGAGAATCAAATTAAAGAATTACATATTTCTGTTTGTTTCTTTTCCTTCTGGCTTTTGGCTTTTTATTTCAAATTTGGATTTCCCCCTAAAAACCATGACCAATTATATAAATGTATTTATTTGACACTGCTGTCTGCATGTATACACTGAAAGAAATATCAATTAATAATCCCATTGTTCTGGAAGATGGGATAGGCAGGTCCCAGGGCTTGCTGGCCAGCCAATCTAGCCAACCAGTGAGCACCAGCTTCACTGAGAGACTACTTCAGAAAATAAGGTGGAGAAAGATTGCAGATGCCACCTGATACTCACCTCTGAGCTCCACATGCGTGCAAAAATATATGCACATGCACCAAAATGCAACCTGCTTAGCTTACACACATACACACACACACACACACACACACACACACACACACACATCATGACATGGAAAAAAAATGAAGTGCCAGGCATGATGGAACATGCCTTTAATCCCAGCACTTATGAGGCAGAGGCAGGCAGATCTCTGGGAGTTCCAGGCCAGCCTGGTCTATATCGCAAGTTCCAGGCCAGCTGGGGCTACAGGAAGACCCTGACTCAAAAAGACAGAAGAAAAGGAAAAAAAAAATAGAAGTAACAAATTAGATTGAATTTTGTTTAAAAGCCCTTTGCATTTTCCAGTTAATTTTATTAGGCTTTTTAAAAATTTAATGTATAGGTATAAGGTTGTATTGCAAGATTTTTTAGTAATAATATTCTTGCCAATCCTCACCTTCCTGTTCTCGACCACATTGCCTGATGTTCCTTATACCCTTCCAGCTCTGTAGCCTTTGATATCTCTCATGTCACATGGTCCCATTATTTCCCCTTCTTAAACACCTCTTTTTCCCCCCTCAGTGTTCCTTTTTTATTTCCATTACCTGTACCCAAATTCATATATACATCTGTATAAACATTAAATACTAAGATTCACATATGAGTGACAAGATGCAGTATTGCATGCTTAAATTATACCAAGTTCTGAAACTTGCTTAATGATTTTTTAATAGTTCAATTTTTAAGGTCCATTTCTTTAGTTCATAGAGCCAGAAGACAGTACTTTTCATTGCTCTATGTTTCATTTTGTTGTGACAACATAAAATGTATTTTATGTCTCCTAGACATTATTTTTCAGGTTTTTCTGTTGTTAATATCTATCAATATTCATTCAGATGTCTCCTGCTAACATAAAAAAGAAATTTCCCATGAGCGATAGCTTTTCTGTAAAAGATAACAAGGTCCTATAGTGGCTTATAACATCTCCTAACAACTAGAGATGTAAGCTTGTGGCATCAGCCATGAATTATTCCTCCAAGGAGAGAGCAAGTAGCCAATTAGATTTGGGATATACAGATATATGGTTGCCACTGCTGCACAGTATCTCCAGTCAGGTGAGGTGTAGCTAATACTGATGATGGAGTCTTGCTTGACTCAAGGAGACCAATATTTGCTTTATTGATTTAGTAGCCTTTGGTAACACTCTCTGGCATTCCAGAGACCAACCATAACTTGCAAGTATGGTCTCAATACATCTTTCCCATGCTCACACCAGGTCTTCTACAGCAGGGCCTTACCACCTCTCTTCTTGCAGGTATCCCGGTTTACAGGCAAGAAGCCTTTACCTTTTGGGGGGGCTTGGATCCCCTAGCCAACATCTCCTTGGCAGAATAATCCATTGCTGATATCAGAGCTCTCCTGTATTAATATATTTTGCTTAATTGCACAGCTTATAAGGACTTTACTATTATATTTGGCTCTGAATAGAGAATTATCCTTTCACAGTTCCTATGTCTATCAGTCAATTAAAGAAAGCAGTTAGCATACCATCCAAACATTTGTGTCCATACCAACGTAACCTACCATAAAAATTAGTACTGTTTAAATGTCTGTATTTCTAATTGCTTGTGCTTCATTAATATGATTAAAAGGTTATTCCTGGATAAACTGCCAACCCATGAAAGGAAATAGCCTGAACTGACCAGAGTCCAAAACAACATCTCCAGAGAATGTAGACTGTTTTGCTTCTCACCCACTTGTACCCCTTTTCTAAAGCTTAGGGAACAATCTGAGGAATAGGGGACATGGTAGAATGTAAGGGCTGCACTTGGGGTGAATTGTGAAACTACAACAATATAGACTGGACTCTTATTTGATCAACATGCTTGTACATACAAGCCCCTCCAGCTGGACAATGGGGACCTTAGTCTGTATAAGTTTGGGCATAGCTGCTTGCAAATTGGTTTTACATGAAGGATGCTTGTATTCGTTACTTATTACTTATTATTAAAAAATAAAAAAATAATAAAGAAAGATAACATCATGAACTTTGCAGGTAAATGGATGGAACTTGAAGCCATTATGCTAAGTGAAGTAACACAGTCCCCCCAAAAAACAAATGGGGAATGGTTTCCCTCATTTGTGAATGCTAGTACCAAATCCCCCAATTGAAAGGCAAGCTGAGCAACATTATTGTTATATATCTATCTGAAAGCAACTGTTATGTTATAATGTGAATCTCTTAATGAACTTAAGAATTAACTTACCACTTCCTTTCAGACATGGTAATTAATGTATCTGGGCAGAAGGTATATATTTATATTTTAGAGTAATATAAAATTAAAAGGAAAAAATGTGAACTCCTAAACATATATTAGAGTTAACATACAGATTATTCTGGGAGGATATAATTCTTGTACATATATGACATGTATATAGGCATATTTTGGAGGAATACAATGGAGAGGGAACCACAACAACATAAGGACTGGGCTAAAGAATGGATCAATATAGTCAAATTCTGCTCCAAACAATAAACCTTTGTAGAGAAAAACTTTCAAAAGACTGAGAGAAAGCTGCAGGACCTGTATGGCAGAATGCCTGAACTGGGGTGGGATGGGAGGAAAGGAAACTGGAATATGTATAAATTGAACTGAAAAATGCCTGAAATGCACAAAACATCAATAAAAGTATTATAATTTTTTTTTAAAAAAGAAAGAAACTTCCCAGTCTATACACCTACAACCAACTGCTGGATCATAGGAATAAGAATGTTCAACATTACAAAGTATACTTCCTAAAGTAGCATATGAGTAATACACATCAGTAATCTGTAAAAGAACATCATATCACATCCTACCCAACACTAGATATAGCTAGGCATCTTAATTTTGCTATTACAGTAAGGTGTCAAATAATAACAAATGACTTTCAGACAATTCTAATGAACCATTTTAGATTCTGTCAGTTTGACCCTTATCTCTTACACATGTAGCTGCACAGTATAATGTTCTAGCATTTTCAAACATGCACAAGCATGGCACTTATGACCTTGCTATAATTTAAATACTCAAGTTAATGCCAAATTGTGCAGTGTTATGGCACTTTGCTTCTGTGACCAGATATGCTACATGGAATGAACTTTAACTAGAGGATATAAGCAACCTCTAATACTCTCAAATTAGACTGACATGAGATGCACTGAGATATCTTTATTGAAGACAATCCTAAAGAATGTAATAATCAGTCAATTTAGATGCAGCTTCATATTAGCATGTATCCCCTTTCCTTCTGGCTACAGTGCGTTCATTATTGTCATTATTGTTTCTTTGGATTTCATTTTCAGAACGCTATTGTTCGGAAACCTATATTAAGGCATGATCTTAATTGTCATTGTGATTGTGCTTATTATGTACAATCCTAACTCCCTTTTGGTTGAAAGAAATTAGTATATTTATTATTTTCTCATGGATTAGTAGAGTTCATGCATTCTTTTTTTAAGTGAGTCAAATATCTTATTTATTTATTTATTTATTTATTTATTTATTTATTTATTTATGTTTTTGAGACGGGGTCTTCCTGTAGCCCCAGCTGGCCTGGAATTCACTCTGTAGACCAGGCTGGCCTTGAACTCACAGAGATCCACCTGCCTCTGCCTCCCAAGTGCTAGGATTAAAGACATGCCCCACCACACCTGGCAAGTTCATGCATTCTAATGACTACTGTGGGGTGTCACCTGAAGAGGGATGGGGGAGAAGAGGCTCGAACCAGCTGGCCTCCTCGGTGGATGGGGCTGGGCTGAGCAGGATGATGAGTTTCAATGGTCTGCAAGAGAACACAACATACCAGGAGCTCGTCGAAGTGAGTACTCACTTTATTGCATCAGGCAGATGCTTGCTTATATATGCTTGGCAGGAGGGGTGGAGAAAAGAAGGTGGGAGAGGAGATACATAGAGTGGGGGGATAGCTTTGGGACAATAGTAACTTGCCACATTGGTTGTAGGCATTTTCAGGTCGGGGTATGCTGAGTCACTCCTATGCAGAAGTGACCAGCCAGAGACAGGTCACTAAACTCTAGCCAGGCTCAGGGGGTTACAGTAGGCTGCATTCTCTAGGGCCACAGGGCCCAACAAATACTTTTTTATGTTTTTTTTTTCTATCTGCTGGTCATACTTACTTCATCCATGCATCACTGCTTCTACTCATTAACAAAAATTCTTGTTTGTCTTAGGTGAATTAAGTAAAGTTAGTTATGCTTATCTTAGTAAATTTATTCCTATACTAAGATAAAATACAATTCTATATTTTCCTTTAATTTCAAATTTTAGTTGTTACCATTATATCATAACAACTATTTGTTAAGATGTTTTCTTGTGATTCTTGCAGCTTGTAAAGTGTGCTATTTAAACAAACCAAATTATAATGTTGAACACAGGATAAACTATAGGTTACCATTTCTAATGAACATTTAAAAATTTTCAACAAAATATTAGAAAATCTCAACACAAAATATATAAAAGTAATGATACATCCCAAACAAGGGAGATTTACTTCAGATATACAAGGAAGGCTTGTGGCGTGTTGAATCCCAAATGCAATAAATTGTATTAGAAGTGTATGAAATAACATCACTGAAGTGATAAAATGTGAAAAAGTGCTAGCCTAAAAAATACTGGAAAAAAAACCTTAGAAAGCAATACTAAATGCAAAGGAAACTATTCATAAACATGGCATTGTAACTGGTAATTCTATTTTCTTTAGGCACTTTGGATGATCAATTCTAATATAGCTATATACATATACAGGAACTGAACCACTAAGTAAATAAATCACAGATGGTAAGAACCAGATTTCTCATTGTGGGGGTAACAAGTTACAGATAAACAAAGAATGAAGCTAAGCTGCTTTACTTTATATTGAACTTGAGTCAAAGACATCTAAATTTGTATGCACCTGTACTTTGCTCTGTGGTTGGACAGAGCCAAAGTAATGATAATATAACACTAGTCAGTATACTCAAGTGTTCAAAAGTTTTTGTTTAAAATTTTTATTGAGCTTTTGAACATGTCATACAATTCTTTTTTTTAATTTATTTTTGTATGTGTATGAGTGTTCTGTCTGCATGTAGGTTTGTGCACCCGTGTCGTGCAATGCTGCAGAGGTTAGAAGAGGGTCTTGGATTCCCCTGGAACTGGAGTTCTCCTGGAATTGGAGTTACAGATGGTTCTCAGCTGCCATGTGGGTGCTGGGGATCAAAGCCGGGTCCACTGCAGTCGGTGCTCTTAACCACTAGGCTATCTCTCCAGCCCCTCATACAATTCTTAATCAAATTTAGACCCCTCCCCCATCCAAAATAATGATCTTACTGAACTAATTGTAACAAATCCATATGAAAATAAGATGGTAACAACATAAGAAACTAGGTATAAAATATATGAGAAACCTTTGCCCTTTGTTGTAAATCTAGACATTGTACTATAAAATATTAAGTTGTAAAATGTAGCTGGGCATGGTG
The DNA here is from genome assembly GCA_009823505.1 of Rhizomys pruinosus. Taxonomy (NCBI): domain Eukaryota; kingdom Metazoa; phylum Chordata; class Mammalia; order Rodentia; family Spalacidae; genus Rhizomys; species Rhizomys pruinosus. The sequence goes on from VZQC01015136.1 coordinate 1,416,830, forward strand.
GTGCACACCTTCAGTCCCAGAACTCAGGAGGCTGATGCAGTCAGATCTCCATGAGTTCAAGGCCAGCTTGGTCTACATTGAGAGTTCCAGTCCAGCTGGGGCTACAGGGAGACCCTGTCACACACACACACACACACACACACACACACACACACACACACACACTCCTGAAATAGACTTTTGAAGATTCCCATTAGACATAAATTCTGTATATAATTTGAATTTAACAGGACACTAAACAACAGTTAAAGGCCTAATGTATAAGGCCTTATGATTTTAGAACATTATAACCATCTCTTTCACGATCCCATTTGGAGAATTCTACTTTAATGTAGGCCCAATATGCCAAAGAATTTAGTTAAATTCTCTGTCTCACCACATTCTTCTTTTCAAAGATTAACATATATTTAACCAGAGCACATTAGTTTACATGTATGCAAAGTAAACTAAATGCATTATGTCATCCATGAAATAACTAATATGATTTAAATACCAAAAGAGGACAGGGTCTGTAACTTAGTGGTAGAACACTTTGACTAGCATGTGAAAGGGTCTGTGTTCAATCTCCAGTGCTCCACAAAACCAAACCAAAATAATTTCTTTTTTAGGTATAGTGTCTCAAACCTATAGTATCAACATTAAGGAAGCTAAGCCAGGGTACATAGTGAGTTACAGGTCTCCTGGGCTACAGAATGAAATCCTGTATAGGAGGAAAGGAAGTCAGACAAGGGTTACTTAATGTCCCCATCCCAGCTGGGATATTCTAAACCTGGGTAGCTAGATGGGTCATATAAAGAAACAGGTTGTTTGCAGCTTCTACACAAGACCTTGAAAGATTTTTCAGCTTAAGTGTTGGTCTGCTTTTGTACTATATCTTTGGATGTCCTTTGCTACTATATCTATCTTACTTATTTCAGATCTGTATTTTTTGCTTGATAGAATTTCTCTTCTTCTTTTGCTTCAGCATGACTTTGTATCCTCTTCCTAAAGCCTGAAATTCCATTTCCTTCTCAATACCTTGTAGTCATCAGTTTGAGCAGTGCATTCAATGTGTCTGTCACCATCCAGCATTTCTGACAGCCTGAAGCATTGTCTATGCTTTCTTTATTTCCTCTAAAACTGGTAATATGGTTTCTGTATTACTGCAGTGCATACTTTCTCAATATCAATATTATTATGCTGCCAAAAACCTTGCCTGCGAGTGGAGTATTAGCTCTGCACAGTTCTCCATCACTTTAATGAGATTCTCCTGAAAATAATTTCAACACTAATCCTTTGTGTAAAAACTCTAGATAGCATAGGTCTCATGTTTAAGGTCTGAGAACATGATTCCGAGAGTCATTATTCATTCCTCTATACTTTAAGAGGGCCTGTATTTGTCTAATTATTTAATTATGAGTCAGTTTTTCTATAAAATATAGCAAGTTGAGCTAAGGAATTTTGAAGAAGATTTCATACCTGTTATGCACTCTGCAATGATTACTGTGAACTTTTCCCCAAGGAAGGAGGTAGAAATGTCATATGTATTTGGGGGGGCACAATTCATGAGCACTATAATGGAATGTAATCTGTGCTTTCTAACATAGTGGCCGTTAACTATATAGAGATATCGATCCCATGTGATATGGCTTGCACAATCAAGAAATTCAAGTTTAAACAGATTTCCCTCAATTTGAATATATAAATTCCTATTTGGCTTCCAGATTAAACAAAATATATAAGGCTGGCAGATACTCTGTAAGCTCTTTTGCTTCTTAAACTTTATTATATTTTTGTTCCTCCACCTGGAACACAAGTTGAAAATTATGATAACTTATGTGAATTAAATATTCACACTACTGTTTCATTGATTTTATCTCAAGATTCAGGATATCCATGGAAGAAGAGTAACTTTCTTTAAAATAATTCAAGATTCTTTTGTCTGTAACAAATGATAGTGCTTTCCTAGTTTCGTTCATTTACTATTATGATTGTAACATAGTACCAAATTTTTATTAGCATAAAACAACACAGATTTATTATCCAACAATTTTTACAGTCAGAAGACTGAAATCAGATTAAATTAGTATCAAGGTATCACCAAATCTTTTCCTTTTGGGGACCCTAGAGGAAATCCATTTCTTTTCTTTTATAGCTACTAGGTGCGGGGGGTGGTCACTATAATTGTCATGCCTTTTCTCCATTTTCAAAATGTATACTGTAGTATTTTCTTTCTGGTCTTTGCTTTAAACTTCATATTTCCTGTCTCTAATTCTGAACATTCTGCCTTTCTCGTACATTGGAGCATTTAGCTGAATTCAGTCCAGGATGGTCCTTAACCATTCCTTCATCTCAGATTATTCTTCCAAATTCTTCATTTGCATTTAAAGTAAGAAACTGAAGAATCCCTGGGAGTGGTGGTGCACTCCTTTAATCCCTGCACTTGGGAAGCAGAGGCAGGCCACTCTCTGTGAGTGCAAGGCCAGCCTGGTTTACATAGTGAGTTCCAGGCCAGCTGGGGTTGCAGGGATATTCTGTCTTAAAAAGACAAAAAAAACTCATGGATATCTGGTGGTAGGTAGCGGCTGTTACAAGATCTTTTTAGAGCTGCTATTTATTCTGCAACACTAGTAAAATAAAAAATATGACTTGTTACTAATAATGGATCTCCAGGCTTGAGTTTTGAAAATTATTTTGTTCTAGAATTGTATGTGCTGAAATCGTATAAAAGGCATGGCCTAAAGAATATCCTGCTCTATCGTATTATTAAACACATCCAGAAATGCTCTCTGGGTCCTTGTACTGGTAATTCAGACTTCTTGAAGAAAGACCAGGTTGCAAAAGTATTATTTGAAAACACATTCCATGGACGAGATTATCATATATGTAATATGTATCTCTATTAATAAATTATAAGTGATCTGCTATTTAACAGCCATAGTATACTCACTAGCAGATGCTTCTTCCTGTTCTTATGAAGTTTATATAATGAAGTCTGTGGGGTTTGGGTCCCTATTTGTCAGTATCTGATAAATAATTAAACTTTCAGTGTACTATTTATAGCATCAGTGGTGAAGGGAGAAACAGAAGGAAAGATGGATAGTCAAACAAGTTAGTATTGAGTTCTATAGGTTAATTGATATTTAGACATTTTTGAGGTCAATAGGGACTTTAAATACTAAATTACAGAGGACTGAGAGAAAAGTAAACATGTAGTTTAGATATATACAGAAATGGATGGATAAGAAATACCTCAGAATTATTCATATATAACACCAGACATCACTTTTTTGTGGTCCTAGGAATGGAACATAGGCCTTTTGTACATGCTAGGCAAACACCCTACCACTATGCTATATGCCCATTTCCTCTATTTTCCATGATTATGACCTTGGCCTGAATTATATGTAAGATGTATCTCCAATACCATTCAGGAATGGAAGAATTAGGTAAAACGGAGTTATGTAAAGCTTTTAAATGAGTTATACCATGAAAAGGAAAAGAGAATGGCTGAAAAACTTATTTTCAGGTAGAGGGAATGATATTAGGATGACATTTATCCTATTTTAATGCACTTTACTCCACATTATAATATACTGCTTACCTTTATTCCCTAAGTTCACCTGGTTAAATTAGCTCTGCTTCTTCTTTTTTTTATTTTTTTTTTTTTCTTTTGGGTCTTTTGGAGACAGGGCTCCCTGTCAGCCCCAGCTGTCTGGAACTTGATATTAGCTTGCTATATAGACTAGGCTTGCCTTAAACTCACAAAGATCTGCCTGCTTCTGCTTCCCAAGTGCTAGGATTAAAGGTGTGCGCCACCACGCCCGGCCCTAAATTAGCTTCGTTTTTGGTGTACTACATATCAATAAGTACAATTTTGGCTGCTTGGCCACTTAATTTGGGTACACTAAATTAGCTTCTTTTTTGGTGTACTGCATATCAATAAGTACAACTTTGGCTGCTTGGCCACTTAATTTGGGGACTTTGAAGATTCTTAGGTCTTTATGTCTCTTACAGTGCCACTTCTTGACATGCATCTGTGCATACAACCATTCACAGAGAAAGTTTATTATTCCTGAAAATTTTGCCATAGTCACTCATATCTCATCATCCTTCCCTTGTGTCATTTTTCAGTAATACAAACATCATAATATCATTCCCTCTACCTAAAAATAAGTTCTTCTGTCTTTTTCTTTTCCTCTTCATGGTATAAATAATTTAAAAAGCTTTACATAGCTCTGTTTTACCCAATTCCTCCATTCCTGAACATTGCTTTATTTCTTCATGTCAGGGGAAAGTAAATTACAATGACTAAAGCAGTCAAATTTTTAGAACTTTGCTTTATCTCACGAGTTTTCAGGATTTTATGAATTAAATTGGGATTATAAATCAACTGGCACACAGCAATGCATATAATGGCTTTATTATCCTGCATGTAATTTAATCATAGAAGATGATCTCAGTATAACAAATTCCATAACAATATACGTACATCAGAGAAAATCCTTTCACTTTTTCCAAAATTTTGCTAATCATCATCAAAGACTTGTGACATCAGAAATACTATTGTTTTGTTGTTGTTGTTTGTTTGTTTGTTTTTGAGACAGGGTCTCCCTTTAGTCCCAGCTGTCCTGGAGATCACTATGTAGACCAGGCTGGACTTGTACTCACAGAGGTCCGCCTGCCTCTGTCTCCTGAGTGCTTGAATTAAAGGCTTGTGCCACCATGCCCAGCAGAAATACTATTCTTTAAAGATTCAAATTCTATATGGTAAGATGGCCTGATATGTTCAAGTGGTAATCCTGGTTACATAGATTTGGTTTATATTTTCTTCTGTCACTGGCATGTCTGTAGTTTTTTTAAACCATATGCAATTTAAAATAATATGTGATTAGCTATCTAAATGATACTTAAAATATTATCATATAAATTGTAGTGTACTTTCAGCTATACCAAAAGCATATCTTTTGAGTGTGTGGATCATCGAGAGTAGTTTTTCAATTCGTTCTTTTATCTCTACTCTGTGATTTGTATTCTTGGAAAATTTATATACTTTATTGAGTTTTAGTGTGCCTTAAATAGAAAATTTGCTGCTTAGTTAAGGTATTAGTATTAAATAAGTATTTTTTAAAGTCTATGCACAGCTTTCAATGTGAAGCTTGTACATTTCTAATCAATAATACTGCTAGAATTCCCTAGTGTCTAAGGTCTGGTGATTGGGAAGTGGTGTTTGGCTGAGCTAGAGTGGTTCTTGGGAGCAATGTAGAATGCTGGATATGACTCTGGCAGGTGCATTGCAGTAGGGGTGAGAATATGTGGAAGTGTTTGGCATGGCAATATGTGGGAACATCTTTGTGCCCAGCCAGAGCCAGCAGGAGTGAGGAAGCACAATTATGTTAATAAGTGGACACCTGATTCCACTGCTGCTAGGAAGTGTCAAGGAAAGAATGTATTTTCGTTATAGCTGTGCTTTTCAAACAGTGTTGGTAGACAATAATGCATAGGAAGCCCCTTGGGAAGCAAAGGCAGACATGTTCTTTGCTCTACCAAGTTTAATATTTAGAGATAAGGTTTATAGATAAATACACATTTGAGGACTCATTTTAAACGTTCCAAATAAACATGGCTTCTTTTGATGATGGGCAACTGAATTTTTGAGCATGTGTTATCAGTTCTTTTGCTTATACATAAAATTTGTAAGTGTGCTACACATAGTAATGTCAGCATCTATCCCCTTTTAAAAAATTATGTGTAAAATGTTATTCTAGATATGTTTTTCTATACCAGAGAAAATGAATTATGCTCTCGCTATGCATCTTTCTATTTTGTTTTACTTTTTTTGAGACAGGGTCTCCCCTGTAACCCCAGCTGGCCTGAAACTCACTATGAAAACTAGGCTGGCCTCAATCTCACAAACACCCAGCTACTATTTCCCAAATGCTGGGATTAAAGACGTGTATCACCATGGCAAATTCAGTAGCTATGAATTTTGCAATGATTTGTTCAACTGGCTTCATTTTCAAGTAAAATAATAAAACATGTAGATTCATAGAATCCATTTACATCAATAAAGGGGATAATACTATGTTCATAGCCAAAAAGCATAAACTTAAAATATCCAACATGGAAGTTATTTTTTAAATTTATTTATTCATGTTTTATGTATTTTATACATCATTTTTCATTTCTGTTCAGGCATATTCCCCTATCCCTTCCTCCCACCCCACTCCATCCCATCCCAGATCAGGCATTCTGCCATAACTGTCCTACATCTTTCTCTCAGTCTTTTTCTTATGCTTAGGAATTCACATTTTCCTCCATTAATTTCATATTACTATAAAATATGGATACATACTCTCCACCCATATACAGTAATTACAGAGTCTGAAAATAATTGGTGGGTGGATTCTAGAGCCCATTGAGAGATTCACCTTAAAACAACATAGTTGCTTTCAGATAAACAAAAATATAACCATACTGTTGTTCAACTTGCCTTTCATCTGGGGGATTTGGTGTCAGCATCCATAAATGAAGGAAACCATTCTCCTTTTGTCTTTCTGGGACTATGTCACCTCACTCAGCATAGTGGCTTCAAGCTCCATCCATTTACCTGCAAAGTTCATAATGCCATCCTTCTTTAACGCTGAATAGTACTCCATTGTGTAGATGTACCACCTTACTGTCATCCAGTCGACTGTTGAGGGGCATATGGGTTGGTTCCAGCTCTTGGCTATTGTGAAGAGAGCTGCAATAAACATGGATGTGCGTGTATCTTTGTGGTAGGATGAGTCTTTGGGGTATATACCCAGGAGTGGTATGACTGGGTCAGGTGTTAAGCTCATTCCAAGTCTTTTAAGGGTTCTCCACACTGCTTTCCATAGTGGTTGTACAAGTTTACATTCCCACCAGCAGTGGATGAGTGTTCCCCTTTCCCCACAATCCCTCCAGCATCTGTTGTCTTTTGTTTTCTTGATCTTAGCTAGCCGTACTGGAGTGAGATGATGTCTGAGAGTGGTTTTAATTTGCATTTCCTTAATTCTTAATGATGATGAACACTTTTTAAGGTGTTTCTCAGCCATCTTTACCTCCTCACTGGTGAAGACTCTGTTCAGCTCTTTACTCCATCTTTTGAGTAAGTCCTTTGTCTTCTTACTTCTTTGTTTTTTGAGTAGTTTATATATTCTTGATGTTAATGCTCTGTCAGATGTGTCACTGGTAAAGATTTCTTCCCACTCTGTGGGTTTTCTCTTCACCTCCTTGATTGTTTCTTTCACTGTACAGAAGCTTTTGAGTTTTATGAGGTCCCATTTGTCAACCGTTGACCTTACTTCCTGTGTGGCTGCTGTCTGATTTAGAAAGTCTTTTCCTACACCTATGTCTTGTAGGTCGTTGCCAACTTTTACTTTTATCACCTTCAGGGATTCAGGCTTCACGTTGAGATCTTTGATCCACCTAGAGTTTATTTTTGTACAGGCTGAGAGGTACGGGTTTAATTTTGTTCTTCTACAGATGGTGATCCAATTTTGCCAGCACCATTTGCTAAAGACGCTATCCTTCCTCCATTGAGGGTTTTTTGCCCCTTTGTCAAATATGAGGTGGCTGAAATTGTATGAGCTCAAATTTGGATCTTCAATTTTGTTCCATTGGTCAACTGGTCTGTTTTTGTGCCAGTACCAGGCTGTCTTTATGACTATGGCGCCCTGTAATATAGTTTGAAGTCTGGTAGGGCAATCCCCCCTGTATTGCATTTTTCACTTAGGGTTGCTTAACTATTTGGGGTCTTTTGTTTTTCCATATGAATTTAACGATTTTTTTTCCAAGTCTGTGAAGAAGCTCATAGGGATTTTGATTGGGATTGTGTTGAATCTGTATATCAGTTTGGGTAAAATGGACATTTTTACTATATTAATTTTCCCAATCCATGAGCATTGGAGGTCATTCCATCTTTTGGTGTCATTTTCAATCTCCTTATATATTTTTACTTATAATTTTATTATATATGTTTGTGTATGGCCTGCATGCATGTAAGTGCACCTGTGTCATAAAATGCCTGAAAAAGTCAGAAAAGGGTATCAGTTGCCTCTGGAAATGGAGTTATAGATGGTTGTTAGCTGCCATGTGGGTACTGGGAATCAAATCCGGATCCTTGGCAAGAGCACCCAAGTCTCTGAACAGTGGACCCATCTCTCCAGCCACAATATGTGAGGTGTTTTNTTGGTCTTTTCAAGACAGGGTCTCCCTGTAGCCTCAGCTGTCCTGGAACTCACTCTGTAGACCAGGCTGGCCTTGAACTCACAAAGATCTGCCTGCTTCTGCCTCCCAAGTGCTAGGATTAAAGGCGTGCGCCATCACGCCCAGCTATAGTTTTTAATTCCTATCTCATGATTGTAGTATAATTGTAGTTTTATTGTAGGTTGGTTAGCATGATCAGAATCCCTCATACACATATTTCTGAATATTATATATGTTTATTTATTGAGCACTTTCAATTGTATCAAAGCCATCTTCCTGGTGAATGCACAAGACAGTGCCATAATTTTTATGTTTTCTGAAACAACAATATGTTATTTTGATGTTAAAATTCCATGTTATTTTGTGGATATAGTATCTAATAGGATCAATAATTTTGTTATCAGCTAGTTTGTCGAGGGATGATATTAGTTACAGAAACAAGCAAAACCAAGTTTTAATTTCAGAATTTCTTTTTCTACTCACATAATCAAGTAAATAATCCCTATGGAGGAAATTTTGTTTGTCAAATACCATAGCTCAGAAAGAAAAGACAAACATTACTTATAAATGTCACTCGTTAATCTTGTGAGAAAACTTAACCAGTATCGCCATGAGTAGTAAGGATTATGCGAATAACTAGTTTGTTGAACTTTATAATGTGTACTAGGCAATGTGCTAGAGTCTTGAAATGAATGATGTCATTCAATACACATCAGTGTCAAGAAGAAAGGTGACATTCAATGTTCAGTGGAGGAAACCAAATGTAGAGAATTAGCCTAAGAGCACAGAGTCAGAAAATAGAAGAGCCAAGATTACAATTTGAGGTTTCATTTGTTAGAGATAGGGTGTGAAGTACTCTAGGCTGGCCTCAAACTTACTATGCCACCAAGGACGTCCTTGAACTCCTGAGACTCCTGCCTTCACCCTCCAACTGCTAGGGTTGCAGGTATGTACCACCATGCCCACCCAGTGGAAACTCTGCTTTAAACTATATTACTATAAATTATATTGATTCCCCTTGAATACCAGTCCCTCACTTTCTAGGTCATCTCTGTATACTAGTGGGGAAAGGCAGAAAATAAGAATGAGAAAATGGCATGATCCCACTTTCTCATTAATTCTGAGGACAAAAATTTGCAGTCCAAAAGTTGTTTTACCATTTCATTGTATTTTCTCAAATAAAGAAAACAACACTGCCACCAATATACATATAATAAAAAGGCAATGAGTAAATAATGATTCATTTTCTCAAAAATATTTTCAGTGTCACTATGCTCACTTTTGATTAAATGAATGTAGTATGGTCAAGAAAATGGTAATTCTTAAAAAAATTAATCAAATCAGTGTGTTATTTTATTTACTGACTTCTCTGAAACATGCAAAATTCTAATCCATAACAGAATTTCCATGCTAAAATATTTTCATCATAACCAAACTTTTTTGAAATTATAAAACTTTCATATATTGTAGTTTGATAATATTTAGATTCCTTCCTCTATCCACACCTCCCCCACCCCCTGCCCAATTAAACATACACACACACACACACACACATATATATATATATGATGTATTATATATATGATATATAGCACATATATATCACAACCTGTAGAGTCTGATTTGTATTCATAATTCACTGGACTCACCAAGAGTCTCATCCCTTTTAAGACATTGTATTTCCCCCGCTGAGTAGCCATCAATTGTAAAAGAATCCCTTTGATTGGGCTGGGATTTCTTACACATTTCCTTATGTCTAATCTGGAATATTGTCTGATTTGAGCTTGAATAGGATTTTGGGTGCTGTAAACATTGCTGTGAATTCATATGGGTAATTGGCCAGCTGTCTGGAATATTCTGTGTCCTTCTGGCCATCCACTACCTTGGGATCTGACAATCTTAACACCTCCTCTTCCATGTTCCATGAACCTCGATGGCAGAGAGTAAAATAAGTGTCCTATTCAGGGACAAACACCCTGTGGCCCCTTCTTCTCTGCACACTGGCCAATTTTGGATGTCTGTGTTACTCACTATCTGATACATAAGGATATGTCTCTTGTGAAGCTGAAAAATACCATCATCCTATGTGTAGAGGTTGCAATGAAAGTGTGTCACTAAGGGTTAAGGGTCACACAGATCCTATCCTCTGCGTTTGAACAGTTGTGGAACTCTGTAATAGTATCCATCTTTTGAAAAAAAAAGCCTCTTTGATGAGGGGTAAAAGGTACACTTCTCTGTAAATATGAGGATCCATATTTAGCACAAAGTAAGAGATTACATTGGTCTAGGGATGTAAAAATTGTAGATTTTTCTCTAGGACATATGGTGGCTCTAGCCATGTGCATTTGGCTATGTTTACACATGAGTTCCTACATATTGATCCAGCCTTAAGACCAATTAGACAGTTTTTAAAATATTTTATTTATTCTTTTTTATTTTGTGTATATGAGCGCATTGCCTACATATGTGTAAATGCATCTGTGTTATGCAATGCACATGGAGGTTAGAATAAGGTGTTGGATCCCCTGGAATTGGAGTTATAGATGGTTGTTAGCTACCATGTGAGTTCTTGGAATTGAACCTGGGTCCTCTGCAAGAGCAGCCAGTGTTCTTAACTGCTGGTCCATCTCTCCAGCCCTCCCCACCATTAGAAAGCTTTTGATTACACCAACAAGATAAAGATGACACTACTGTACTGATAAAGATGTGTTGCTAGGCAAGTCATTATTATTTTTTAGGCTTTACTATTGGGTAGGACCATGAATTGGTGTTTTTCCCTTGGCAGCATGTGTAGTATCCTCTGATAACATGAGAGCTTGTCTTTAGGTTAGTTAAAATGCAACTGCTCCAAATCCTGTGAATATAATCAATTATTATAAAAACTACTTTTATATATTACCTTCACCTCATTCTTTTGCAATCAATATGTGCCATTAGTTTATATGGTAAAATCAGATTACAAATAGATGCTAATTATTAAAAATATACTCTTGGTTTACTAGAAAACATAGCAGTGATAGCAGGCATGATACCCTCAATATTTTAGTTCAGTTTAATAATCCTTAGCCATTCTGAGAAATAGTAGGTGGGAAGTATATGATAAATATGCAGTGGTTTCACTCCATTATAGTGACTACCATTCTGCTTATACATTCAAATAATTGCCAGACCTAAAGTACGTCACTGTTTGACAAGCTGGTAGTACCACAAATCCTTTATGTTCAAAATATATATTTCAATCTAGAAATAAATCTAAGAAATACATTTTATTCACAGTTGAAACTACACCATGATACATCATAAAGCACACTACAGTGTAAGATTAATTCCAACTACTATATATTTATTGAATATTAACAGCACAAATTTCATTTCCCAAAATAAAAGGATCCAGAAAAATAGCTAACATCCTCTTAAATAAATGAAGTAAATTTAAAGAAAAACTGGGTTTTTTTTGTATTTCAAGTTCAAATTACTCACAAAATTTTTGTTAGTAGTCTCAATAAATTTTTATTATAACTCGAGTGACAGGGTTCAACTGTATACTCTCAAAAATGCATTTCAGTGCAAAACTTTAAAAATTGACTAAATGCTTGTATGTGTAAATAATTATAATATATAATAATAAATAAGAATTATAACCCTGAGTGTTATGTCACAACCCTGTAATCTAAGCATTCCTGATGCAGAGACAATAGAGTCTCAATTTCAAGGTTAGCCTGAGGCAAATAGCCAGAATCACAGAAAAGATAAGTAAATTAGGGACAGTAAAATTAGAATATTTTTCATTAAATAGACATAAATAAAAATTAGTAAAAATAGATAATTCTTAAAAGAATAAAGTTATTTTTTTCTTTGTACAGATATTCTACATTTAAATTTTCATGTGGGCTGAATACATGGCTCAGCAGTAAATAGCAATGGCTGCTCCTGCATAGGACCCAGATTGGGTTCCCAAAACCCACTTGGAAGCTACTATTCATTCATCTGTAACTCCAGTTCCAGGGAATACAATGCCCTCTTCTGGCCTCTATAGGCATTGCATGAGATGGGTGCACTCGCATGCAGGCAATTAGCTCATAAACTTAAAACAATAAATAAAATATTAAAAATAAGATGTATTGTTTTGTGAATCATACAGAAAAAAGATTATTTAAAGAGAAAAAAGCAATTCATTTTTATTTCTATAGGGAGGGTATGACTTTTAAATTCAAATGTCTCGTTATATTAGAAAATTCTAATCTATTATTAAAAGCAAAATAAAAATACAAGGTGAAAGAGATAATTGATAGAAGATATTTAGACAGATAGGAACAGATACACATATGAATATTTATGATATAAAAATATTAAGCAGTCTTAATTTTGCATTTTATAATGTATGCCACTTAATCCTAGAAATTTTATTTGAATATTTTCATTTGCTTACAAAACAGTTTTAAAGTAACAAGTTTATAAATATACATATAATATAAATTACGAATTCATTTTCTAATTTATTAAGCTTTCATCCAAAAATTTATATGTAGTTTTAGAACAACGAATATGTCCTTATTTGCAGACTGGCCAACAGTAAAATATTTGCAGATGAAAAAGAAGACTAAAAAAAAAGCCAGGCATGGTGGTGCACGCCTTTAATCCTAGCACTTGGGAGGCAGAGGCAGGTGGAGCTCTGTGAGTTCAAGGCCAGCCTGGTCTACAGAGCGAGTTCCATGCCAGCTGGGGCTACAGGGAAACCCTATCTCAAAAAGACCAAA
>VZQC01015136.1:1438671-1458256 GCA_009823505.1 Rhizomys pruinosus
ATATATATATATATATATTCCTCATTTATTTTACTGGTTTTCTTTGTGCCAAACTTTGAAATTACTAAAAATATTGTTTATGTACACTTGTATAATAATCACCTAACAAGAATATATCAAAAAGTTACTGATAAGGAAATGTAAAACGTTTAGCTAGAGTACATTCCACTTCTGGGAAAAATATAACAATGAAGAAAAAGTCCTGCACAACATTTTTTTGTGATTTACCTCTTTTGATTAAAGAATTCACTCATCAAAACTGATTAAATTGAAATTTGATCACTTTTAGGAGTGGCAAGGTTTGCTTTGGTGTTGCTGTATTGTATTCAAGAAGAACTTATGTAAGCCCACTTGTTACTAGTACAGGAATGAGTACCTGAAGGCCTATGATCAAGAAGCATTTAAGATGTAAAAATAATAGAATAGTCTGAAAACATCTCAGTCTTAAAGCACAATAAATTAGTAATATACATATATACATTTATAAACGTGGTAATTAGGCTATTTTAGATGTTGCTTATTTTTTAAAATATTGTACTTACTATCTTTATTTTGTGTGTATGAGTGTAGGTAGGGGGAGCCATCTTGTGCAAAGGCTTTAGAGCTCAGAAGAAAGAACACCAGATTTCCCTGGAGTGGAAGTTATGGACAATTGTCAGCTGCCATGTAGGTGCACTGAATCAAACCTGGGTCCTCTTCAAGAGCAGCCAGTGCTCCTAACCACTGAAACATCTTTTCAGCCCCTAGATGTTGCTTATTATACTGGTTTAACAATATTGTAAAATATTTTACTAAATTGAGCAACTACTTTTCTATGTGTGGTTACATTTAATAAGCCTAACATTCCAATTTATGAAACAATTCCTTAAAATTGCTTATAAGTTATGTCATCTTAAAAATCTATTCATATACAGAAGTAATAGAAATTTAAATAGTTTCTTTTAAATTACATTCTTTAAGATAGTTTTATGAGATTCTTTAAAAGCCTTCTGGATTTTCTTCTGTGTTACAAATTAAACCAGAAGTGCCAATTTGCAACTTGCACTTCATAGTATAATGGAACTCAACTATCCTCAGAAAAATTAGCCTTCCACTTAAATGTGTGATATACTTTTCATTATGGAAAACAGCTAAAGATGTGTGAATTGTCACAACTGAGATACTCTCCCACCACAAAATGCCAGAATATCTATAAAGAAAACATTTTTGTCAAAATCAATTTTATATGAAATTTTACTTAATGAGCAGTTTTTTTATGGACCACAGAAATTTCTAGCACTTCTTTTGTGGCCAACCAGTTTTATTAATCACAGAAGAGCTAGATTTCATGACCCGTCCCTTAGAATGGATTGTCAGAATGTAAATAGATTTTTATCTCCCAAATTCCCTGGAACATAGACTACATTGCTCTAAGAATGTGATGTATTAAACTTGAAATTTTGTAAAGATTAAACATATGTTCTAATTTGTAGGAGTGGGTGATGGAATATTTTGCATACTACCTAATAGTAAAAATTAACATAATGCTACTTTATTAGCACAAAGTTAACCCTAAATCCTTATTCCCTCAGTAGTACTTTAATCAAAAAATATTGGGCACAGCTAAAAAAAAAGCTCCCTAAATTTAGAGCACATTTCAATCCAAAAGGCATTACTGTAATCCTTTAGTTCACTTGGCTGATTTTCAATTTTGTTGAGTAGTAGTTACTGTAGTGCTGCAACTTCCTAAATCATCAACTTTTTAGTTTGTGAGTTCTAAGTTCCATAATTATGCTCTTTATTCTCCTTGTCTCTGGAATTATGAGGGGCATTCACAGTCAAGGGAGAGTTGAACAGAGATTCTGTTTCCTTAAAGATTCCCAAATGCTTCACATTTTTCAGCTGCATACCATGTCAAAATTTCACAATAGATATTGGGACAATTTTAATTTGTAAACCTTATTATTTCAAAGTTGAAATATAAGAGTTAGAGCTCCAGAAAAAACTTTGCTTACAAAATAATAAAATGTTTCAGACAGATGTTACATTCTGGTTATGTGGTGGATTTGATACCCTGAAATACTGTGAATAGCTACAAAATACTGTTAAATTAAACATAAAATATTTGAATACACTCCTGTGATAGTAAGATAAAAATATTCCATCTTTAAAACAAAGTAAAAATGATCAAACTAGAAGATGGCGTGTTGAGACAAATTTCTGACATGAGGCTATTAGCAGAAACATAGAACCTTGAGCTTATTTTCATTCTCTGAGCTGAATTAGAAGAAAAAAAGCTAACCTGCCAATGTCAGTGACGACAGTAAGAGAGTTAAATCCTCACTATGATGTTAAATGAAAAAGCTGCAGCTCAGATGATGATAACAATCTTACAGGAAGGACGTTTTCCCATTTAGATGCCGGATAAACACTAAAATATTATGTACAAAATATAAATTGCAACACAGTGAAAGAAAATAATCAAGTGATGGAGAAAAATACACCTTGTGATATAGTTACATATTATTTTGTGTTTTTCTATATCCAAGTTCCCATCGAATTGCATTTACACTCCTGCTTCCTGGTAAACCAAGTTTCAAATAAATAACTCAAATATAAGAACTCTGTGTTTCAGAAACTCCCTTACAAAATGATCTTGGTAGCTATAAATATAGAAAATGATTTTATTTATTGCAAAGTGGCAACAATGTTTTGATGGAAAGTGTTATTATTATTTCCTTGTGGTCATCCATCACCTCTGGCTCTTACAATTTGTCAACATCTGTTCCACAATACTCCTAAGTCTTTGGAGTCAGACGTTAGATATAGGCGTCTAGCTCAGAGATAAAAATTCTGCAGCCTATTATTCCCTGTACATTGGTCAGTTTTGTGTTTTTGTGCAAATTTCCATCTAATGCATAATGAAACTTTTCTAGTAAGAGATGAGAAATGCAATAATCTATGGGTATAACGAAGCAGGACACTGGGGACACTAATTTGACACTGAATATATGTATTATCATACTATATATATATATATCATTCATATTGCATATATATTATATATATACATATATAATATATATAATATATATAGAGAAGAGAGAGAGAGAGAGAGAGAATATAAGAAAAATGGTTGGGTGGGTTAAGAGAGCATGTAGATAGGGAGAGGATCTAAATTCTATCAACATATTATATGAAATTCAAGAAAACAACAGAAAATGGAAAAAAACTCAACTTTCCAAATAAAGGGCAGTCACCACACAACTGAATTTCTAAATGTCTCTTCAAAACCAATACACAAAAAACAATTGTGTCTCCTGGATAAAATGCACATGTACCAACTCATTGTGATGGAGGCTGAATGAACTTGACTTCACAATGCAGTAGGTTTTGTGTCCTGGCGAAAATGGTGCTGGACTCATTAGAAATGACAGTTTCAGCACAACTGAAGTTTCTAGATTCTAAAATGATGTTCCTTATGATGGTAATATCTCCATCTCCTGTCAATTTTAAAAGTTAGAATGGCACCTGATCTTATAAAACTCTGATAGATAAAATTTATAAAACTAAGATTTCAGGAAACAACAGGTATTTAAATTATAGTGCTATAACTAATATGTTGGTTAGGCTCTGGATTTAACAGGAGAACAGAAGTATGTATATAACCTAACTTTTGTTATCTATAGTACTTATGTGGACAGATAAACGACAGAATTGCTGTTCTTGCCACTACAGGCATCTAGAAATATTTATTGCTCTGGTCTGAAAGTGCGGTCACCCAAATTTGATATCAATTGTTACTTGTATGTTACATTTGGACTTCTATACTTCTTGCTGTGAGCTTAACCTTAGCTCCTAAACATATTTTGGAATTAACATACAGTTCATTTTCAGAGGTTATAATTTTGGTGTATATATGTGATTTATATATAGGCATATTTTAGAGCAATACAAATGGGACGGCACAACAATGACAAAAGGACTGGGTTAAAGAATGACTGAAACAGTTAAATTCTGCCCAAACAGTAAACCTCTGCAGAAAAAAATAACTTTAAAAAAACTGAGAAAAAGATACATGTATGGCAGAATGCATGAACTGGGGTGGGGTGGGGGACAGGGAAAATGGAGTGTGTCTAAATTGGACTGAGAAATGATGTATGAAATACACAAAATATCAATAAAAATATTTTATATATAAAAGAAAACCTATTATGCATTTCAAAGCAAGTTGTGTTCCAAGTCCTCAGATCAAGAGTAAGATCTGACGACCCCCAGTAAGCCAAACAGCTAATGAGACTAAAAAGCAGTAAGTCCCATGAGAGACGGAGATAGGATTCTTTGCTACATGCTATCATTTTCTCTATCTCATTGTTTTCCTAGCTGCCTTCCTCTCTTTATTCAGGTAAAATCATAGACAAAGGACTGGAGAGACGGCTCAGTGCCTAAGAGCACTGGATGTTCTTGCAGAGGACCCGGGTTTGATTCCCAGCACCCATATGGCTGTTAACAATCAACTTTAACTCCAGTTCCAGGGTGACCCAATGCCTTCTTCTGATTCCACAGGCATTATGAAACACAGATGCACTTACACACATGCAGGCAATACACTCAACACATAGAATAAAAGTGATACATAAAATTAAAAAAAATACAAAAGTATCACACAAGAACATGTGAGTATTCCCTTCCAATGGAACAGTCCTTAAACTAAGGATCCACTTAAACAATACACGTAAATAAATAATGTTCTGATATGGGTTCAAGTTTTGCCTATTCCTATTAACGTACCATGTGTTGTCTAGTGAAATAGAAGTTGTTTTTAAGTATGTGCAAAAAGAAAAAAAATATGTTAGTCACATAGTCAATCAGAAACATTTTAAACATATTTCAAATTGTTATCCATGTCATTAGGTGTAAATAAATCATTGTCAGAGGAGAGAAGGGGTATAATTAGACTATACAGTTATTCTGCAAAGGAAAAATGACCACTTATTGAATCATCTATTTTTTCCTAGTATTTCTTACTAAATCAATTCTCAAAGAGCAAAGAATTTATTCTTTCATTAGTGCTTCTAACAAGTTCTTAAAACAAACATGTAAATATTTGTTAGTTGAATTGATATTCCAAAATTATTATGGAAATTTCTGAATGATGTTGCATATGTATGTTTCATATCTGTGTGATGTGTGTTTGTATATGTGTAGGTGCATGTGTAAGGAAGTTCAGGGTCTATGTTCAGTGTCTATCCTTGATGGTTCTCCACCTTTATTTTGTAAACAGAGTCTCTTTCTGAATCTGAAGCTCATTAGTTCAGCAAGCTCACTGGACAATGAGCTCCAGAAATCCACATTCCCATCCTAATCCACCCCCGCCTCTGTGCCTGGGATGAGAGATAAGTACCATCATGCACAGCATTTTTACCCAAGTTGTGGCGAAAAAAACTCAGGTCCTCATGCTTATATAGCAAACACTTTACTGAGTGAGCCATATTCACTCTACCCAAATTGTCATTTTAAATTTTTATTATATATATTTTTTACTTTTGTGCATTTCATACAATAAAGCTTAATCATATTTAGACTCCCTCTGTTATCTACACATCTATTGCACACCAACTGGATGTCATGCATTCTGTCATATATATTAAGGCCTATTAAGTCAAGCTTTTTACCCAGAAGCTCCTTGGTTAAGTTAATCCAGTGGATTCTTATCAGCCTATCTAGAGTCACTACCTTAAAGATCAACTCTCCTTCACCTGGAAGTAATCAGTTGCCAGAAGTTTCTCGACTAAAGTTTGGGTGTGCAACCCATTTCCCCAGTTCCCTGCTGGATTTTTCCAGATTGAATCTGAATGGGTTTTGTTTATTGTCACCATTGTTGAAAGTTCATATAGCAAGTTCCCAGAGGACTGGAAGACTCTTTTCCCTTATGTGCATACACCAATCCTGGCTCTTAGAATCTTTCTGAACCCTCTTCTGCAAAGCTCCACGAGATATGGGTGGGTGAGATTTAATATAAGAGTCTTATCTAACCACACATTTTCTGCAGTATTTTATTCTGGGCTACTTGTGGTCTTCTCTGTACATTGTACTCTTTTGCATGAGGAAGTTTTGATGGTGAGAGTTGAGGGATGGATTAGCGTTTTCTCTACCTCCTGTTCCACCATGTTCCATGAGCCTTAGGTATAGATGTTCAACTGTAGTTGTGTCACTTAAGGCTTTGCATCTTTCAGACAAATATTCTCTCTGTGCAACCAGTTATGGAACTCTTTGATAGCCTCTATCTGTTGGAAAAAATTAATGCTTAGCCACACATCATTGGAAACACCTCATACAGTAACACTTGTGGTTTTGCTTGACTCACAGGACTATTTCTTTGGCCGTCGAAGGAACTACAAGACAATTAAAAAATTAATGCTATGTGCTATAGACTATCTAAATTCCACCAAAATGCATATATTGAAGCTTAATCGCCATTATAATAGTGTTTAGAGTTGTTGCCTTTGAGAGACTACTAGGTGATGAGGACACAACCACTATCAGTAGGTATAGTATATTAGTGTCCTTACAATTGCAGCTTCCATAGTTCTCAACTATATTTTAAAAACTGCAATTTACTATAGAATTTTTGAACATTTTGTTTATTATTAAGATGGTATTTTAAACCTATTTTATTATTGCTGAGATTGAAGTTGGACATGAAGGGGAATATTATATCTCTGCTTTTCTATTTCAGTTTCCAAATCAGAACACTCTATTAAGGGCAATTGGTTATTTGTTATTTTAGTTAAAATACCACTGAACCCATGTTCTATTAAACACATAAAACATTAGTGATTTGTGTAATTGAAAATGATTATTTGAATGTGGGATATAGCTTAATGGTCTAGTTATTGACTAAGATGAGTGAAGCCTTGTGTAAAAGACATAAATAAAAGAAAGTGGTGATTTTCAGAAGTAATTCCTTCAAGGGCTTTATCAAAAATATTGGGTGATGAGGCAAATATTAGATGAGGAGAAAGAACAGAATGCTAGTGAAGGATATGATGCTAATTTTTTTTTAGTTTTATTTACTTTTGTGGTGGCATGAAAATGTAATTGATAAAAGTATAAAATGCTAAGCAAAGCTCCACATCTTCTGAATAGTTATTCTAATTCTATAGAAGTTAATTTAGATGTATAGAGTTTGGGATTGGGCAAGAGTTTGTTTGAGTGGCTACATTAATCTAGCTGTGTGAAGTATTTACTTGTGGGTTCATTATAATAAAGTCATTCTATATTGCTTAAATTAAATAAAAATGACAAAGTTTTGCTTTATTCATCTTCCTATTTCAAATATTTCATGGCCAGTTGCCACAGTATTAGTGAGCCATTATTGAGTAGCAGACAAAAATAGTATCTACCTCACCTTGTCACATACTACCTAGAAAAAGAGAAAATTGTGTAAAAGATCTGTACTTGTGATTAGGGCAGAGACTCATGTAGGAGAAATAATTAAGTAACAGTAAACTGAAATGGTAAAAAATTATTGTTTATTGCAATTAATAAATTGAATTAAATTAAAAGTTCGAGTACTATTGGTATCTACTTTATTCTGTTCACATTTGCTAAACATTTAAAAACTTATTTTTTAATGTTTTATTTTATTTATTTTATTTTATTTTATTTTATTATTATTATTATTATTATTATTATTATTATTATTATTTTTGGTCTTTTTGAGACAGGGTCTCCCTGTAGCCCCAGCTGTCCTGGAACTCACTCTGTAGACCAGGCTGGCCTTGAACTCATGAAGATCCACCTGCCTCTGCCTCCTGAGTGCTAGGATTAAAAGCGTGCGCCACCATGCCCGGCTTATTTATTTTCTATGTGCATGAATGTACTGTCTGCATGCAGGTTTGTGCACCTGTGTCGTGCAATGCCATGGCGGTCAGAAGAGGGTGTTGAATTCCTCTGGAACTGGAGTTCTCCTGGAATTGGAGTTACAGACGGTTCTCAGCCGCCATGTGGGTGCTGGGGATCGAACCCAGGTCCTCTTCAAGAGCAGTTGGTGCTCTTAACCGCTAGGCTATCTCTCCAGGCCTAAAAAGATTAATTTTATTTCATGTGTCTGAGTATTGCCTCCATATAGGTAAGTATCTCATATCTTGCAGTGTTCACTGAGGTCAGGTGTCAGATTCCCCTGGAACTTGAGTTATGAATGGTTGTTAGCCACAATGTGGGTGCTGGGAATCAAAGCCAGGTCCTTAAGTCAGTGTTCTTAACCACTAAGCCATCTCTCAAACCCCCCATTCTCTAAACTTTTAATAAAACTGTACACCATAACTTAATGTTTCTGAAAGGTGCCCGAATAGCAACAATGACACTTAGCAAAAACAAACCTGAATTTGGCATACTTCCTGGCTTCCATATGTATCTCACAGCTACAACAGTATAGGTCAGGCATAAAGACCCATGCAACAGAGAAGGGAATGCACACACACACACACACACACACACACACACACACGCACACACCCCTAAATGTTTCAGAACTAGAGTGCCTAGAATACATTATATGTAATGGACAATCTTTTCAACAATGTTGGTTAGAAAACCGAATAACTGAATAATTATAATAAAGTCATTTTCATGTTGTTAAAATTAAATAAACTAAAAAGGACAAATTTTCCCTTATTCACTCTCCCTATTACAAAGTTTTCATGAAAAAAATAAAATTGGAGTGTTATGGTCCACTGTAGAAATATAAACTCAAAGTGGATTAAAGACCCGAACCCCTATAAATTCATAAAGAAAATCAAAGGAATAAGCTTCATGGTAATCTTGACAATCACTTCCTGTGACTAGGATACTATAAATGCATGAAATGAAATAAAAAATAGACAAGTAGAATTACATAACATATAAATGATTCTGCACAGGAAAAGAAACAATATTGAAAAAAACAATTTAGGGAATTAAAGAAAATATTTCCAAGTAATATACCTAATAAGAGGCTAATATATAAAAATATGTAACTACTATAACACAAATAGCAATAGAAATCAAGGAATTTCAAGAATGTCTTTGTTCTGAATGTTATCAGGTAATTGAATCCAGTGTGCAAATTAAAGTTTTTTTTTATTTTCAAAAAATACACCCAGCATCATTGTAGTATCTTTTCACAGGATTATTTTCTGGATTAAGTAAAGTAATTCATGCAATGTGTTCTGGTCTAGCAAAGCAAGTAATATATACATATAGAGTATAATTATTATTATCACCACAGCTACTATTTCCAGTAGTATTAGTTATACCAGGACTATTGTGATTTTCATATTTTAAAAGTCCAAAATTATGGGGTTATTTGAATGTTTGCATAGGTATTTTTAGGATTCAGGAGAAAGTTTATCAAATCTCAGCCTATGAAATGAATTGTTCAGAATATTGAAGAATAGGCTTTGTAATCTCATGAAATCCCAGCCTTGAAATTCAAGCAGCTGTTGAGAACTGAGCTCAATAGGACGGATGATCCTCAACCATCAGTCTGAAATGTTAGACACAGCTGGGTTGGACTAATATATAGCTCAATACAGTAGTGAATCACTTTAATATCCTTGCAAAAAGATAAGACAGTTACATGTCTCATAAAACTTCAAGATGACTAAATCTTATCACCAGTGTGTCCTCAGATAGTGAAAAATTGTAGCTGTTACCAAGTTGCATGAAATGTAAAATATATAAATTTATCCCCATGGCAAATATCGACTTCATAATTTAAACAACAGCTATTTGTGAGCTTGCACTGTAATTCTATTTCCTACTTATCACTAAATAGAAACAACCAGACTTTTAGTTCATTTTTCATGGTAACAAAGAAGAAAGAAATGTAATTTCTAAGAAAAATTATTATTGAAAAGAAATTTAACTCAACATGGATTAAAATAAAATCCTAGAATTAATTATGCATGGTAACAATTTATAATCCATTATGCTTGGTTACAATTTAAAATCCATTAGAAGGATCTGTGTTGAAAAGAAGCTGAATAGTTTTAGTGCCCATTGTGTAAACTTACATTAACAATCATAATGTGGTGCAATTTTCTTACGGAAGAGAATATCAAGTATGGTATGGAAAACATGTAGATACACTCTGCTTATTATACCTACAAACAGTGAAATAAAGCTCAATTTAGTTGTATATTGGGCATAGGTGGCAAATAAGATTCATTTATTGAGACTATAGAATGACATTTAATTATTTTTTTATTCAAAAAGAATCAAATGTGGTAATTTCAATAACGGGTAGCAGATTCCAGTTAAGAGCAGGCTACAAGGAATCCTGTCATATTAAATAGATATCCAAAAGAGTTAATAATTGCATGACCAACTACTGAAGTAATTATTACTGCGGTAAAATTTAAAGAGAAGTCAAATTTAGGTGAGATATGAAATACATGTGCACATGTTCCTGCACACAGAAAGAGGAAACAGAGATGTGAGTTCGATTGATTAATTGACTATTTGATTGACTGATTGATTGATTGAATGAATGAATGAATGAATGATTCTTGGCTATCCTGGGTCTATCAAGGCTTGCCCTCTCCAGTTTGATCCACACTTTAGATTCCACTTTTCTCTTTCCTCTGAATGGTTTCTAGAACTCTAATCTGGAGATGCAGGTTTATCTCTCGGCCCTGACTTAATCTTCCTTGATCATGCAAGTTTCCTATCCTTAGAAACAAAGGTATTCTGGAAATAAATTTATCTTTCACAGTCTAGATTGATCATGAGATATACTATACTTCCTATACCCCAGTTCAAAACACTTCTTTTACTCTACTGGTTCATTATTAGCGCTTTGGTCATGGTTTTCTGTCAGGGAAGAGTCTGTTCACTTCCTCATGATTTTTGTAAACATTTTTCTTTGAGACAGGGTCTCATTGTATCCCTGGCAGGCCTAGACCTCCTAATATAGACCAGAGTGCTGTAAAACTAAAAGAGATCTGCCTGGATCTGCCTCCAGAGTGCTGAGACTAATGGAATGCACCACAATGACCAACATTTTTGTTTGTTTTAGAAAAGGAAATAGAGAACTTTGGGCCTTGCTGTCTCATCATCACTAAATAGATGCTGGTTCATATGAAAAGGATCCTTCAAGAAATCATTCTATAGGAAGGATTCTCTAAGAAAAAATCCTATTAAATATAAAAGCACAGAGGGTCAACTCCTCGGAAAGTGGTACCAGGGTTATAGCCTAGTGCTTCACATCATTTAGTCTTCTTATCACTCTTATAGCCACTAATTAATGCTCATATATTTCTCACACTATATAGATATTTGCTCCACCTAAAAATTGTTCATAGGGCATTTAAAGAAATTTCCAGAATAGTCATTCTATTTCTAACTCTCGAAATCAATTTTTCCCTCTACCATTAAATTGTAATGCAGATTTCAAAATGCCTGTTGAGACTGGAGAAATAAAGGTGAAACCTAAAGCAATAGAACTAATTCTCCATTTCCGCATCATGCCAGGAAGAATTTTGCAACACTATCATTTTTGGCCAATCAATGTTAAGTTACTTATGCTTTTAGTTTTTTTTTTTTTTTTTTCCTGATTTTTGAAAGCAGTTTTCTCTCATCTATTTTTCCAATAATAAAATTCACATTCTTAAAAAGTACCCATTACCTAATCTTTGAGGCCATTTCTTATTCTCCTAAGACCAAGAAATTTTGAAATTTTATCAGCTGAATGTCATAATTTTTCAACCTAATAATACAAAATTACTTTGTGCTTGTATTGTCTTAATGAAAGGCTCAGGGTTGGAAACCCTTTCTATTTTAAGATTTTTGTTTGAATTTGGATTTTCAGAAATTTAATTATGATGCATTTGTGGAGGTGTTTTATCTGTCTGACATATTTGTGACACATAGAAGTTATTGGATCAATCAGTTGATACCTTCTCAAATCTGTAAATATTTTGATAGTATTGTCATAATTTTTCTATCGTCTTATCTTTTTCTTTTGCCCAATAGTCCAATCATGCATATTTTATAGTACTTCCTAATGTTCTGTTATTCACCAAATTATTCTTCCTACTCTGTCTTACACTTTGAATAATGTTTGCACTATGCATTTATTATCTTTGATCTTACATGGTATTAGTCTATATTTCTGTAATCCAGGATTGGAAATTTATATCAATTTATATGATTTTTATTTCTATAAATTTCATTTGAGGTTTTTTTATAATCTTCCACTTATCATTTTGTTCCTGTTTTTCTTTGTATCCTTGATCATGTATACAACAATGGTAAAGCTGTGGCAAAAGACAATTAGCTTAAAAATATGATTTAATTTGAATTGAATCTGAACAGCAGTACAGAGGATTTTGCAATAATTGAGGAGAAAATCAGGCCCTAAAATATACAGATGAAAAAAAAAAAACCAGAGGGAAAATCAACTGGGAATGAGATAACTAATAGTATGGAGAGTAACTGAGAAGACCAAAAATACAGACTTAAAAGTTTTGAACATGAGTAAGAGGAAAAAGGATGCTTTTATTTAGTTGTTTAGTTACCTAAGAAAGTTAAAAGAAATAAAGCATCTTCTATAGGAAAGATATTGACCTTTAACATTTAGAATGCTTTCCAAGAAACAAAGACATAAAATAAACCTTTTGAATCATGAGTCAAGATCTTTAGAGAAAAAGAGATCATAGATAATATCAAAGTAGGTAAAGTCAACAGGGTAGGAATCTAAGTTACAGACAGAGAATATGGCTTTCAATTACATCTAGTGTCCAAGAAAAAAATAGAGTATGCATAATAATTTTTTATGAACGGGAAGTGGTATGTTTGTAGAAATTTTGGATTAAAATAGGTACTTATATGGTGTTGGATCCTGGATCTGGAATAACTCAGGTAGTTAGCTGGCATGTAGGTGCTCGAAATTGAAAATTTGTCCTCTGCTAGACCAGTCAAAGATGTAAACCATTGATCTAATTCTCAAGCCCTTTGAGTCATGTTGCTACAATCATTCCAAATGGGAAAGTTCCAAACAATCTAGGAGTATAGTGCTTCAAATAATAATGATACTTATAAAGAACTTCACAGAAGAAAGCCAAGGGTAAGGTGTGTGGGGGCAGGCACTGGATATCAAGTTCCTATCCACTGTTCTCTACTATACAAAAGTATTTGTATTTTTATTTTCTAAATATTCTTTCACTTTATTTTTATTTTCTTTTTTTAATTTTTATTTTCTAAATATTCTTTCACTTGTATTCTTTGGTAAACATTTCTGATAAATCCTTAGTATGAATGTGGTTATTTGAAGGCCAACAACAAATATAGAAACTCAAAGACACGTTGTAATAAAATGTCTCTAACAGGAATGAAATAAACTATTTAGATGTAAGTCATTATCTCAAAGACTTAGTGTCACATTTACTTGTTTGTGTGTTTCAACTTTGTATTTGACATAATATTCACAGTTTAATGTACTTTGCAGTGCTATATGTTGAAAGCTTTCTATTGGAGTTATTCTGAGAGAACTAGATATATACTAGTAGAGTTCTTATAGTATTTTTACCTCATTAGTTTCATTAGAATGAGACATGTTTGGCTTTGGAGATCATCTAATAAGCCTTTGGAAATAAGTCACATGAGAAATGCAATTAATTGCACATTTTCTCTCACATGACTAACCTAGATTTACATACACATAAACACACGTGTATGATATTAAAGCAATTGGAAAATATTTGGGAATAGGGAGGAGATCTCTAAGAATAGGGAAGGAGGATGAGATTATAATGAGAAGTGAATATTAGAATGTACAGTAATATATATGTATGAAACTGTTATAATAAACTCATTTTTCAAGCCCCCAATAATGAAACTTTTTGAAAGTACTTACAGGCTTTTCTTCATGAAGATGTAAAAAATCTAATATTAAAACACACTGAAAATTTTGATTTAGAATGAGTAAATTTAAAGCTCTGCTATTCAAGAGCATACTTTTACATGTCTTGTAATTACACTATCTTACCAAAATAGGATATAGAATACTGTCATTATTTTTTTTTGGTCTTTTTTTGAGACTGTCATTATTTTTTTAATTTTGGGAACATAAATAATTTTATACTTCTAATAATAAAATAAAGATAAGATATATTATCTGTTCCAATTAAAATGGTCAAAAACTTTATGAGAAAAAATACATAATCTGAAATAGGCTAACAGGTTGACTTTGGGGATACAATTTGATCATAAGCACAAAACTATTTCATATTATTACATCATAGGTATATTTGGAAATTATTTTTCCGTGTATGTCTTTTTCTCATCAAAGAGATAAACGACATTGAGAAAGAAAGCATGATAGAAGTAATAATACAAAGATTAAATAGCATACTTTCTTATTAAAAACCCAAGGAAAAACCATTGCACTTATGATATTTCATGTCTGCTTTTGAAATATAAATTACTTACTACATATTAGACACTACTTGGGAGGTAATAAAATATATGAACTAAAGATAGTAAGGAATAAATATGGAGATGTAGATATACAGATATTCTTCCCCTTAAGGCATACACATACACACACATATACCTCACACATGGACTGAGTCCTCTGACAACATCTCAGATCCATACTGATATGAAGAACTCCATCCTTACTGGTCAATGAATTTCAGAGCTGTGTACAAGTCACAGCAGTTGAAAATGGTTTTGTCATTTTAGTATCAATGTTCTTAAATTCAACTCTTTCATTCTTTTTTTTTAATTTTTTTTTAATTTTAATTTTTATTTATTTCTGTATGTGTATGAATTCACTGTCTGCATGCAAGTTTGTGCACCCATGTCGTGCAGTGCCGCGGAGGTCAGAAGAGGGTGTCGGACTCCCCTGGAACTGGAGTTCTCCTGGAATTGGAGTTTCGGATGGTTCTCAGCCGCCATGTGGGTGCTGGGGATCGAACCCCGGTCCTCTGCAAGAGCTGTCGGCGCTCTTAAGCTATTAAGTATTTTTGTAATGGCTGATGACTCCAAATTATTTTGTGACCTTTACTTAAAAGAAATCTATGCAAATTCCTGTGGTTATTGGGCTTTACAGCTGGGTTGGATCATTAACATGAATCTAAGGGAACACATACTGGGAGCTTGTCATATGAACTTGCAACAATGGTGACAGCATGTCCAAGACCCATGCAAACTTCCAGACAAATCTCCAGAATATAACTGGGAAATGGATAAGAAGCCCTTACTTTAGCCAAGGAACTATTGGTAACTGATCACTGTTGAATGAAGGAGAGTTGGTCTTCTTTAAGGGAGTGACTCTAGATAAGCTGACCAGGGTCCAGTGGATGAACTCATACTGAAAGCTATCTGGGAACAAAAACTTGACTCAGTAGCCCTTCACATACAGGACAGAATGCATGAAATCTGCTGGGGGCCTATGGGGATGCAGATAGGGGAGAGGGTCTAAATATGATTAATATATGTTATATGAAATTCATAAAAATACAATAAATTTTATAATATATAAAATGGCCCAAATTAATTACTTCTTTCCTTGTGAGTTTAAGCTTAAGGGATATTTTTTTTTTCTTATTACAGTTGTCGAGACATGTATGGTAACATCATTACATCTGTTCAGTGAGAAGACAGGATGGTCTATGAAAGAGCAACACCTCTGAAAATGTCAGCAGCTCAGAATTACTATAATCCTCACAGTTTTTTCTTTTCCATAAAGAAAAAAACAGAGATGAAAGCCTTTAATAACTGTCTTTTTTCTGTTCATCAAATTTTAGGTTGTTTGTGGCCTTCATTCTCTGCTATGGAAAATGCCAAAAAAAATACTTAATGATATTTCTTAATGTTTTCTAATTCTACCTGTTGATCAGAGAGATAAGAAAAAAAGAGCTAGGCAGCTCAGCGTATGATATCATACTCTTCTTATCATTAGTACTGTCAATTCTGGAGCTCAGATCTTTGATTCATTTCCAGCTCATTTTTTTCCTTCTTAGTTCATGGTTGTAAATAAAACTTGAGCCCTTGAAAAGATACTTAAGGTTGGAACGAATCCACTGGCCTACCATAACCTAGAGACAGTTTCTTTGTTTTCCCTAGGTTAAAGTATTATGTTTAAGGGTATTAGATCATGATTACCTAATCCAAATTATAGTGGACTTGTTTGTTTTACTCAATTCAAGACTAATCACAGAAGTTGTAGGACTAGCCGGAGTTCTTAGAGATTCTGAACACCTCCAGGAACAAAACTGCTAATTTATAATGGAGAATAATTTATAACAATACCAGCATTACCCCATGCTGAACAAATATATCCCTGGAGTTTTATATATTAATTCATTTTAAACATTCCACTTGGAACTCTCATCACATTCTTTAGTTATGAGAAAACTGGGCCACACAATTGCCATTATGTGTAAAAACATGAGTTTTAGGTATATTTAATGGCTACATATATTATTATTATTATTATTATTATTATTATTATTATTTTTCCCCAAATACTATTCAAAGTCTTAATGGATGCATTTTTATTAGTCTCACAACTGTTATGAAGCAATTTTATGTTTTATTAGGAAAAAATTTAAACTAAATATAGCACAAAAATAAGAACATTTTTATGAATAAAGTTCTTGCTTCTATGTCTAGTCAGTGGTAAATTTATCCAAATACAATTTGAATTAAGTGCAATTAAAATTTGCAAAACCCATTGTAGTGGAGACTAATGAATTGAAACAACTGAACAATTAAATATGTACACCAGGAAATAAAAAGCACCATTAAGGATGGAATCAAATTTCATTGAGTAACAAAAAGAGCCATGTTTACAAGTAGGGTATACTAGTTGATTTATAATCTTGGTTGAATATAATAAGTACAATAGTTTCTAGTATATAGTTACTGGAAATCCTATGGATAACACTAATATTACAAAGACATAGCTGGCCACATAAAAGGAAATCAGTCTGAGTTTATTGTCTTTAGATGGTAATATCTTGCTTTCTGAATTGGCAGAAATTACCTGCTTTTTGGCCATTCTTCTCATGCTATAATCTAAAGAAATATGATCACATCTTTTCTCAAGATATCTATCATTTACACTGTGTCTTTTAAAGATTAATTTTTAGGCTGGAGATATGGCCCAGAAGTTAAAAGCAGTGGCTGACATTGCAGAGGACTTGTCTTGGAATCCCAGCACCTTCCTAACAGCTGAAGACTATCTGTAACTCCAGCTCCAAGGGACCCAATGCGCTCTTCTGTCCTCTCTGGGCACTGTACAACATGGGTGCACTTAGACACATGCAGGCACTATACTCATACAAATCAAATAAAAGATTCAGTTTTTGAAGCTACCTGTGCTCCACATAGCACAAGACCAGCATGTGCCCCACTGGGCAAGCAGATGTCAACATGCCCTGCAGAACCCCAACCTGCAAAAGACCAACCTAGGGAAGTGGTGGTGCAGAGGATCTAGCTGTGCAGCCAATGTTGAGGCATCAGAACCCAAAGAAACAAATAAACAAAGAAATCCACATGCCAAAGACACACACACACAAAAAACAAAACAAAACAACAACAACAAAAAAAAAAAACAACATGGGTAAAGCTTATAATAAATCCACACCAAACTCTGCCAACCCTACAGAAGACTGCGACAATGAGATCTCCCTGGAAGGAAACCAAGACTCAGACTTTAGAAAAACAATTCTGGGAATATTCAAACAAATTAGAGAACTAAGGGAAGAGAATGAAAAACTCAAGAAGTACCAAGAGGGTAATAATGATAATCATTAGAAAGAACTAAGGGAAGAGATTGAAAAACTCAAAAAGGACCTAGAGGGAGAAAATGACAAAAGTTTGAAAGAACTGAAGGGAGAAAATGACAAACTCCAGAAGGAAGTGGAAATGCTGAAAAGAACCCAGGCTGAAAGGATAAAAGAAAGTGACCAATGAACCAAAGAACTATAAGATGAGAATGACAGGCTCCAGAAGGAAGTGGAAACACTAAAGAAATCACAGGAGGAAATGGAAAAGGAAATTGAACATTTATCCAATCAACAGGAAAGGATGGGAAAAAGCCTCAGAAGCAGAATGGAAGAAACAGAAAAAAGAATATCAGACACACAAGATAACATGGTCTAACTAGAATGCTCAAGTAAAGATTATTAAAACATTTAAAAAACACAAGAGTGGAACAACCAAGAAATGTGGGACACTATGAAAAAACCAAACCTCCACATCATAGGGATAGAGGAAGGAGAAGAATCCCAAGACAAGACTATTGACCAGATCTTCAACAGGATAATAGAAGAAAATTTCCCCAAACTGAAAAAAGACAAACCCATACAAGTGCAAGAAGCACATAGAGCACCAAACAGACAAGACCAGAAAAGAAATTCCCCACGCCATATAATTGATAAAACACTAGATGCTCAAAACAAAGACAAAACACTGAAAGCCACAAAAGAAAAACAACAAGTTACATATAAGGGGAAACCCATAAGAATCACAGCT
Source organism: Rhizomys pruinosus (assembly GCA_009823505.1). Classification (NCBI taxonomy): domain Eukaryota; kingdom Metazoa; phylum Chordata; class Mammalia; order Rodentia; family Spalacidae; genus Rhizomys; species Rhizomys pruinosus. The sequence goes on from VZQC01015136.1 coordinate 1,457,182, forward strand.
GACTTCTGAGCACAAACTATGAAAGCTAGAAGAATGTGGACCAAAGTATTCCCTGTACTAAACGACTTTACATGCCAACCCAGACTACTATACCCAACAAAAATGTCAATCATAGTTGAAGGAGAAAGAAGAGTCTTTTACGACATGAACAAGATTAAAGAATACATGTCTAAGAAACCAACACTTCAGAAAATCCTCGAAGCAATCCAAAGAACAGAGGAAAGAATCAACTATCCCCTAAACAATTAAAGAAAGCAACAAAATCATAGTATAGTAAATATAAACCTAGACCAAGAATGCAAACCAAAAATAAGGTAAAAAGAAGCAACACACATCTCTCAATAATAACCTTAAATACTAATGATCTCCCCAATTAAAAGGCATAGATTGGAAGAATGGATTAGGAAAGTGAACCCTTCTATTTGCTGTCTACATTTCACCCTCAAGGACAGACACCACCTTAGAGTGAAAGGATGGAAAAAGTATTCCAAGCAAATGGTGACAATAAACAAGCTGGAGTGGCTATTCTAATATCAGACAAAATAGATCTCAAAGTAATATTAATCAGAAGAGACAAAGAGGGCCATTACATCCTTGTCAAAGGAACAATGAATCATGAAGACTTCACAATTCTAAATGTCTATGCACCAAACTCTGGTGCACCTAACTTTATAAACGCAACTCTGCAGGACCTCAAGACATAGATTAATCCTAACACACTAATAGTGGGAGACGTCAGCACCCCACTAAGCCCCTTGGACAGATCAACAGGACAAAACATAAACAGAGAGACATCAGAATTGAACAATACAATACACCAAATGGACCTCACAGGCATTTACAGAGTATTCCACCCAAATACCCGAGAATATACTTTCTACTCATCACCTCACAGAACATTCTCCAAAATCGACCACATACTGGGGCACAAAAGGAACCTCAATAAATACAAAAGGATAGAAATTATTCCATGCATTCTATCAGACCACAGTGCAATAAAGCTCAATATGAACCCCAGAATAAGTCCAACTAGCTACAAGAACACATGGAGACTAAACAACACAATTCTGAACAA
>VZQC01015136.1:1458274-1476235 GCA_009823505.1 Rhizomys pruinosus
AAAAAAAAAAAAAAAAAAAAAAAGACTCCAAGCCCATGTAAAAAAAAAAAAAAAAAAAAAAAAAAAAAAGAGAGCATCTCCAACTCAATAGTATTAGTGATGAAAAGGGAAACATCACATCAGACAAAGAAAAAATCCCAACAATCATACGGGAATACTTCAAAAATCTATACTCCACTAAATTTGAAAACCTAAGAGAAATGGATGAATATCTGTAATCCTGGGAACCAACAAAGCTTAACCAAGAAGAGCTTGACAGTTTAAATAGACCCATAATATTAGAGGAAATTGAAGATATAATTAAAAACCTCCCAACTAAAAAAAGCCCTGGTCCAGCTGGTTTCATGGCAGAATTCTATAAAACATTTAAAGAGGTCTTACAACAATTGCTACTCAAAATGTTTAGAAGGATACAAATAGAGGGAATTCTCCAAAACTCCTTCTATGAAGCCAGCATCTAATACCAAAGCCAGGCAAAGATGCAAGCAAAAAAGAAAGCTATAGACTCATCTCACTAATGAATATAGATGCAAAAATTCTCAACAAAATACTTGCAAATCACATACAGACCCACATCAAAAAGATCACCCATCATAATCAAGTTGGATTCATACCAAAGATGCAGGGATGGTTCAACATACATAAATCAATAAATATCATAAAACACATAAATGGACTGAAAGACAAAAACCACACAATCATCATCTCAATTGATGCAGAAAGAGCCTTTGACAAGATCCAGCATCCCTTCATGTTTAAAGTCCTAGAGAGAATAGGACTAAAAGGAACATTCCTCAACATGATCAAAGCCATATATGGCAAACCCACTGCCAACATCATCCTGAATGGAGAAAAATTAGAACCATTTCCCTTAAAGGCAGGAACCCAGCAAGGCTGCCCCGTCTCACCACTCCTCTTCAACATAGCACTCGAAGCACTTTCTAGGGCAATAAGAAAAGAGAAGGAAATTAAAGGAGTATTAATCAGAAAAGAAGAAGTTAAGCAATCCCTTTTTGCAGATGATATGATACTTTACTTAAGGGATGCTAAAAACTCCACCAGAAAACTTCTAGAAACAATTATGAGTTTTAGTAAAGTGTCAGGCTACAAAATCAACCTAGAAAAATCAGTGGCCTTTCTTTACACCAACAATAAACATGTGAAGAAGGAATACAAGAAGAACTTCCCACTCACAATAGCCTCAAATATAATTAGATACCTGGGATCAAACCTAACCAAAGATACCAAAGATCTCTACAACAAAAATTTTAAACCCCTGAAGAAGGAGATTGAAAATGACATCAAAAGATGGAATGATCTTCCATGCTCATGGATTGGGAAAATTAATATAGTAAAAATGTCCATTTTACCCAAACTGATATACAGATTCAACACAATCCCAATCAAAATCCCTATGAGCTTCTTCACAAACTTGGAGAAAAATTGTTAAATTAGTATGGAAAAACAAAAGACCCTGAATATTTAAAGCAACCCTGAGTGAAAAATGCAATACAGGGGGGATTGCCCTACCAGACTTCAAACTATATTACAGGGCCATAGTCATAAAGATAGCCTGGTACTGGCACAAAAACAGACCAGTTGACCAATGGAACAAAATTGAAGATCCAAATTTGAGCTCATACAATTTCAGCCACCTCATATTTGACAAAGGGGCAAAAAACCCTCAATGGAGGAAGGATAGCATCTTCAGCAAATGGTGCTGGCAAAACTGGTTCACCATCTGTAGAACAAAATTAAACCTGTACTTCTCACCCTGTATGAAAATAAACTCCAAGTGGATCAAAGATCTCAACGTGAAGCGGAAAACCCGGAAGGTACAGATAAAAAAAAAGTTGCTACAACCTACAAGACATAGGTGAGGAAGATGACTTTCTAAACAGACTAGTAGCCAAAAGATTGGTTCAACAAATGGGACCTCTATGAAACCGAAAAGATTCTTGAAGCATAAGAAACACATCAAGGTGATAAGGGACAACCTACAGAGTGGGAAAAATCTTTACAGGAGGACACATCTGACAGAGCATTAATTCAAGATATATGAAACTACTCAAGAAAAAACCAAAGATGTAAGAAATCAATGACCTACTCAAAAGATGGAGTAAAGAGCGAAACAGAAGTCTGTCCCAAGTGAAGGAAGTAAGATGGCTGAGAAACATCTTAAAAGTGTTCATCATCATTGAATTAAGGAATGGCAAATTAAAAACCACTCTCAGATATCATCTCACTCCAGTATGGCTAGCTAAGATCAAGAAAACAAAAGACAACAGATGCTGGAGGGGTTGTGGGGAAAGGGGAACACTCATCCACTGCTGGTGGGAATGTAAACTTGTACAACCACTATGGAAAGCATTGTGGAGAACCCTTAAAAGACTTGGAATGAGCTTAACACCTGACCCAATCATACCAGTCCTGGGTATATACCCCAAAGACTCATCCTACTGCAAAGATACATGCACATCCATGTTTATTGCAGCTCTCTTCACAATAGCGAAGAGCTGGAACCAACCCATATGCCCCTCAACAGATGAGTGGATGACAAGAATGTGGTACATCTACACAATGGAGCACTATTCAGTGTTAAAGAAGGATGGCATTATGAACTTTGCAGGTAAATGGATGGAGCACGAAACCATTATGCTGAGTGAAGTGACACATTCCCAGAAAGACAGATAGAGAATGGTCTTCCTCATTTGTGGATGCTAACACCAAATCCCCCAGACGAAAGGCAAGCTGAATGGCAGTATGGTTATATTTTTATTTATCTGAAAGCAACTATGTTGTTATAATGTGAATCTCTCAATGGGCTCTAGAATCCACCCACCAATTATTTTCAGACTCTGTAATTACTGTATATGGGTGGAGAGTATGTATCCATATTTTAAAGTAATATGAAATTAACGGAGGAAAATGTGAATTCTTAACCATAAAAAAAAGACTGAGAGAAAAATGCAGGACAGTTATGGCAGAATGCATGATCTGGGATAGGATGGGGTGGGGTGGGGGAAGGGAAAGGGGAATATGCCTGAACAGAAATGAAAAATGGTGTACGAAATACATAAAACATCAATAAATAAATTAAAAATGATTCATTTTATGCATTTATTTCTGTATGTGGTGTGTGTGTGTGTGTGTGTGTGTGTGTGTGTGTGTGTGTGTGAGTGTTTCTGTTTGTATATACTATGTGTATGCTAGTTGTCTGTGAGACCAGAGGAAAATGATAAGTCCCTTGGAGCTGGAGTTTAAAGTGGTTGAAGGCCCCTTGCTGAGGTTGCTGGACCTTTCGAAGAGAGGCTAATGTTCTTACCTGTGGAACAATTTCTCCAACTCTTATACTGTAATTTAGAAATCATCAGTTCTCTCATAACCTATCTACCCACTCAACATCTGTTATTTCTCAGCATGTTTGGGGGGACAGTAATACCTATTGTCCTCTGAATTACCTGTCTATAAACAATATACCATGTCAGGGATTGGCTATGAAGTGAAATCAGAATTTGTCATAATGTACTGATAGGGATTTGAGCTGCACAAGATATAAAGTTGTCAAAGTTTACTAATTGTATAAAGATTTGTTTTATTGAGTGTTTTGTTTAACTCAAAGAAAATAAATCAGCTACAAAATGCATTTACGCAGAAATATTTAGAAGAAAATTGTACAAATGTCTATATTTTGAAATGTGTCAGTGACTAAGATAAGAAGATGATGGAGAAAAGTTTAAATTATGGATGTTGTCAAATAACAATGATGTAATCCATGGACATAAAAGGAATTTGCTATAAAGCCCTTTCACTTATCCATAAATTTCAAATATTTAATAATAAAAAGTTGGAGAGAGTTCTAATCCATGGCATGATGGTGAATTATCTCAGGGATTTTTAACATGGGGTAATCATTTTAAGGTGTCTTAAACCACAAGTAGAAGGAATCATATTTATTTACTTAAAAATTTAATCGTAATTAGCCTGAGAGATTGTTCAATGGTTGAAAGCCCCGGCTGCTCTTGCAGAAGACCCAGGTTGGATCCCAGCTCTGACAAAGCAGCTAACAGCCATCTATAACTACAGTTACAAGGGATGTCAGGCCCTCTTCTGGCCTGTAGGGACATTGCATATGGGTGCACTTGTACACATTTAAGCAAAACACTCATACAAATAGAATAAACATAAATAATAAATATTCTATTTTTTCATTAATTTGCATATTTATTTATTTATTTTGAATTTTATACAGTATACTTTTATTTTATTTTTTTTTATTTTTTTTTTATTTTATTTTTTTTTATTTTTTATTTTTTTTTTTTAATTTTTATTGATGGTTTGTGCATTTTATACATCATTTTCCAATTCAGATCAGGCATATTTCCCTTTCCCTTCCCCCCCACCCCCACCCCATCCCAGATCATGTATTCTGCCATAACTGTCCTGCATCTTTCAGGTTTATTTTTTTTCATTTTTTAGCTATAAGTGATAATCCATGAGTATAAGCATCCTTCGTGCAAAACCAATCTATAGACTGTTGTGCCCAAACCCCCACAGTCCCACCATTCAGTGGAGGTTGACAGGTTGTTTGTTCAATCAAGTTGATCAAATGAGTGTCCAGACTACATCGCTGTAGTTTCACCGTTCACCCCAATCGCAGCCTTTACATTCTACCACGCCCCCTCTTCCGCAGATTGTTCCCTAGGCTTAGAAAAGGGGCACAGGTGGATGAGAAGTAAAACTGTCCTCTCTCTCTGGAGCTGTTGACTTGGATTCTGGTCAATTCTGGCTGTTTCCTTTCATGGGCTGACAGTTTGTTCAGGAGTAACCTTTCGATCCTACTGCAAAGTTCATGATTATTTATTTATTTTGAATTTTATACAGTATACTTTTATCATGACTCTCTGGAGCCCTTCAGGGCCTATCGAATTATTGTTCAAAATATGTAGAATCACTAGAACTTTTCATTTAATTTAATTAACTTTTCTCTTCCTTCACATGAAATACAGAGTACACAGTCAAAGACGACCATTGATCTGAAAGTGAAATTTAACAAGGCATACTGCATTCTGACTAGAAACTTGTCATAGGACCCACATGTGTCCACATAGATGTATAAAACATTATATATGATTCAGATTATATATCATCAACATGAAATTAGAAGAAACTCTTATCCACTAAAGGTTGAAGTTTGTACTGGTAATCTTTCCATTCAGTTTGTAATGTTTTCATCATCCAGATTCAATGTCGATTCTATTTCATAGAACTTATTCACTACATTTACATAAACATTTGCTGTTAGAGGATGCATCATATTTATGCTCTCTTTTGAATATCATAAGGTCTCAGAGTAGGTATTTTCTCCCCAGTTGGAAAATAGACTATGGAGATTTCAAAATTTAATAAGCTTTCCATAATTCATACAATTATCAATTGCCACAGGCAGTAATATAACCTAAATATGTCTGGTTCATAATTTTTCTTTATATTAAAATCCTTCACATGTCAAGTCAGAAAATATGAGTAGAGCACATTACATTAAATATGTTAGAGAATTTCATATTTTACTGGAGGGGAAAATAGAGTAGAGTTTAAGAATATTTACAACTGTGTAATTCCACTGGAACTAAAAGCAATAAAATAAAATGGTCTCTTTTGTTTAAATATCAAATCAGATTGAATTGACAAAGAAATGTTTCTCCCCTAGCACTAGAAACTGCTATGAGGGATGTGACAAAAATGAACGAAGATAAAATATATGTAAGTTTGTTTTTAAATTAAATGTGATTAAAACATCAAAACCTTCAACACAGCAAATAATGGAATAGTCTATTATTTGGCAGGTAAAATAATGACAGAGCAGAAATCTGGTTATTATAAGAGAAAAGAAAATAATACACTGAAAAAAATAAACACATTCAGAAATTGGGATTCGACCAATGCAAAACATAGCTGAATTAAAGTATATGCAATGCCTTCACTGTATAGTTGCAAATATAAACTCTATGTACTCTTACCTATGTTTCTGTATGTGTACTACTGTTATCCTTAAAGGAGCTATTAGAAAAACAAAGGACAATGACGTTTGCTAAAAGTAACAACAACTGCATTTTTATCATGTTAATTTAGTAATCACATAACTTTTCTTTAAAAGAGAAAACAGAGATGGAAGGAGTTTTCAAAAAGGATACTGAGTAGAAGTCTTTTAAAGACCTGCTTATATCTATTCAAAAGCATATCACTACTATAGAATATCAATGAAAAGTGATTTTGTATTTTTGTGTACTGCCTTTTACATATAAGGCAACCCTTTATAACAATGCAAGCCTTTATACTGTTTTTTTCCTTTGCTAATCACTTTATGCAGAATATGTTTTTTAAAAATTTTATTTATTTTTGTATGTGTATGAGTGTACTGTCTGCATGTAGGTTTGTGCACCTGTGTCATGCAATGCCACGGAGGTCAGAAGAGGGTCTCAGATTCCCCTGGAACTGGAGTTCTCCTGGAATTGGAGTTACAGACGGTTCTCAGCCGCCATGTGGGTGCTGGGGATCGAACTCGGGTCCTCTGCAAGAGCAGTCAGCACTCTTAACTGCTAGGCTATCTCTCCAGCCCCGCAGAATGTTTTAATTTATGTCTATTTATCATTGTTATCACAAATATTTTTAAAAAACCATTAAAGAGGTTCATGAAATGCAGCAAGGTACAGTTACATGTTCCAACTGCATTGTTATCAAAGTTAGGTATAATTTCAGACGTGTAAGTAAACAACCAGATATATGTATCATGGCTCTTCCCACTCAATTTTAAATGGCAAATTTAAGTACTGATGTGCCCAACATTTTCTTAGGTTATTAGGTATGCACAAAGCCTAACAAAATACTTAAAATGCAAAACACTTAATTTCACAAATTACTTTTTTCATCACATCAAATAATGTATTTCACCTTGATCATTTTTTATTCAGTAACTCCTCAAGATATTACCATACTAGCAACTGTCATATTTCATACACTGGAGAGATAGCCTGATAAACCACAAAGAGTTAAATGATACCGTTATATACTTGATTTTGGTTAACATACATCAACTATATATGATCTACACTTTTTGTATTCTTTGACTTCATTTCTAAAATTGAAGATGATAAAGTAATGTACAAATTCTTAAGACAGGATAAAAATTGGAAAGGCATGAAATATATTTGCCTAAATTTACACTAAGAGAAAAACAGTCTAGAATGTAACAGTGACTAAAAATAAATAAACACCCTGTGTCTAGAAGACTGTTTGCATATGGTCATCTATACCCTTGGGTTCTTGCAATCTTTCTGCAGCCTCTTCTACAATGATCCCTGAGTTTTGGGAGCAGAGGTTTGAAACAGGTGTCACATTCATGGACAAGTACTCCATGACATCTTGTCTCTGCACATTGGCCAAGTGTGGATTTTTCTGTTAATCACCATCTGCTGCATAAGAAATCATGTCTGATAAGAGTTGAGAGGTGAACTCATAGCAATGGTGACATCTACAATTCCTATGCAAGCACAAAATGGACAAAATGCCAGCATAGACAGGGGGAAGTTGTTAAGAAATCCCAATGTGTGAAAATGGGCAGTGAGCCCCAACGTTAGCAGAATATTGGCAACTGATCACTGTTGGGTGAGGGAGAGTTGGTATTCTTTAAAATTTTTTAATTTTATTTATTTTTTGTTTGTATGAGTGTACTGTCTGCTTGTAGGTTTGTGCACCCATGTTGTGCAATGCCGTGGAGGTCAGAAGAGGGTGTCAGATTCCCCTGGAACTGGAGTTAAAGATGGTTTTCAGACACCATGTGGATGCTGGGAATTGAACCCAGGTCCTCTGCGAGAACAGTCGACACTCTTAACCACTAGGCCATCTCTCCAGCCCCAAGAGTTGGTATTCTTTAAGGGAGTGACGCTAAATAGGCTAAGTAGGCTCCAGTGGATGAACTCACACCAAGGAACATCTGGGTAACACGAATTTGATTCCATAAGCCTTAACATGTATGACCGAATACATGAAATCAGATGGGGGAGGGCCATAGAGTGGTTCAGACAAAGGGGTATATATGAAGATGTATGAAATGCATAAAAATTCAATATAAATAAATATTGAAAAATAGGAAATGGGGCTGGAGAGATGGCTTAATGATGTAGAGCACTGGCTTCTCTTTCAGAGGGCCTGGGTTTGATTCCCATCACCTACATGGCAGCTAACAACTATCCTTAACTCCAGTTTCAGGGAATTTGACAACTTCTTCTGACCTGCATGACACAGGTACACTTATATATACAATATATCCAACCCAACCCAAGGAACTTTTGGCAATTGATGGCTGTTAGGAGGTAGAAAGACAGTGTCTTACAAGAGGTAGAGTTGCAATGGGCCCAGTGGATTGATCCAAGCTGAAGAACATTTGGGGCCAAAAATAAAATTCCATAGGCCATATTATATTTAAGAGAATACATTAAAATGGGTGGAAGTAATGGAGGGAGGTATGGCTAAGGGAGTGAGTCTAAATGTAATCACACTTGGAGCTGGAGAGATGATTCAGTGGTTAAGAGCACCGACTGCTCTTGCAGAGGACGCGGGTTGGATTCCCAGCACCCACATAGTTGCTAAAAACTGCCTTTAAGCTGGGCGTGGTGGAGCATGCCTTTAATCCTAGCAACTCGGGAGGCAGAAGCAGGCAAATCTCTGTGAGTTCAAGGCCAGTCTGGTCTACAGAGTGAGTTCCAGGCCAGCTGGGGCTATAGGGAGACACTGTCTCAAAAATTTATATATATATATAGATAATATATATATAGATAGATAGAATAGATAGATAGATAGAATAGATAGATTAGATAAAGATAGATATTATAATTGAAATCTATATTGATGAAAAGTAAAAAATTAAAAAAAAAAAGAAAAAGGGGAGAAAAAAAAAAGGAGGGGTGGAAAGGGGTAATATCAATCTTATTTGAATGAAAAGCACAAAAATTCAAAAAAAACATATATAAATAACTCCACAAGTGGATTGTATCCCCATGGCTTAAGAACAGCTCCAAAAGTGTATTGCATCTCCATGGTTTAAAAACAACCCTAGATGCTGTGTCATTCTTTTTTCTTCATTTACCTCCTGACATTTGACCTTCTACTTTGGAGGCCTTAATTTAAGCCAATTACTGTTGCTTTGGTTCAGTTTTCTGTGGGGTATGCTTATATGCAGTTCTTCTAATTTTTTTCAAGAGATTTTTTTTGTATCTCAAAATATAGTGATATCCAGGATGTTGTATCATCTGAAAATCAGAGAAGTGATACCAAACCTTATTTGCTTACTTATATTAATTCATTCTGTTTGAAATATCTTATAACTATGCAGCAGTCTCACAAATAACCTCTTATAAATGAAATTCTATATATTCTCTGAAAAATGAGCATAATGTTACCAAATAGTGATAGATACCCTTGCAACATGAAAGAGATTTTAAGAATAGTTTTAAGCAGATGTTTTGATTCAAGATATCTGAGGCTGGCAAAGAAACTACTATGCTAGTCAGATGTGACCCTAATAGCTTTAAATCTCAAGGTATGGCTCATATTATTAAATCATTGCTCCAAAGGCATAAAGACATTCAATATTAAAAACAATATTTTATTTTTTCCTCTAAGCTAAAATATTTCTACTACCACTGCACATCATAAAGTCATGCTAATAAAGGGTGGACAGGTGTAGGCATATTACTCGGTTCACTTATTTCTAGTTAATTGCCTTTATGCCTCAAATACCAAGTGATAATAGAAAAGCATGATAAATTGGTCTCCTGTAAAATGCTTGGAATATTATTAAAAAATGACTTGCTTTCTGCCAGCCAATTGTCAGTGTATTATTTATCCCACAATATGTTGTGTCCAGAATAAGACATATGTTTTTCCTTTTCAGAGGGTTATATGATAATGTCTCAACTACTTATGACATTAGAATGAAATATATTATACTGCAAACAATTTAAGACTTTAATTCTCAGTTATTCAAGAAAATACATTTAAGGTTTCTATTTCTGTTTGTGTGTCATAAATTATGCAAAACGTGCATCAGGTAAAACTTACCAACATTGATAAAATGATTTTAATATTAGCATTTGAGGCTACTGTTATCATGGGTACATTTTTTAAATTGCCATAATGGCTTTGGCAAGAATAGAATGAATATTAATCATAGTATATATAAATTATGAAATAATTAGTGTGATCTTTTTTGGAGAAATTATGCCATTTCTGAGAATTTTGAAGGACAAAAGATACAGAATTCTGAAGTAGAGAAAATAATGGTCACCTCAACACATATGTGAGTTCTGCTATTCCTCAGATCTGGTAATATACTATATTATATGAACAGAAGAAATTAACTTATATTGGAATTAAGCTCTTAACTTATTTCAGATTTACCCATTACTCCAGAGGGCCCAGAATAACAATGAGAGCATTTATTTAGTTAAAAAGAGGCAGGGGAGCAGTGACAGGAAGGAAGTGAACCAATATGAACCAGGGTTAGGGATACTCAACATTATTGACTTTGAAGACGGAGGAAATGGATCACAGACCAAGAAATATGAGTTGCATCTTAAAGGTAGAAAAAAATAAAGAAGTTCTTTCTTAGAGCCTCCAGAAGTAACAGTGCTCTACTGACACCTTAACTTCAACGTACTGAGAACTGTATCAGACTTATGACACCTTGATTCCAGCCTAGTGGGACGTGGGTCAGACTTACACCCTATTATAAGAAAATAAAATTTAAAGCCACCAAGCTTGTGATAATATATTACTATAACAATAGAAAACTAATGCACATGTGGATGTTCTTCTTCAAAATGACACCATTACTCTGCTTCCTGTTAGCCAGAGATTAAATGTTTCCAAGTTAATTTGTTTTAAGGTTATATGCAAAGGACATATTTAGAACTTGGAAAAACTTGGTAGTTATATGAATTATAGCTCCTAAAAGAGGTCATTGCTGTTTGGAAGGAGCAAAAAGCTATATTCTATGGATATATGTTGTAAAATAATAGAGAACTCCTCTTCTAGGTATTACGTAGTTATTCTTGGGTCTGGAGAGATGGCTTAGCAGTTAAGAACACTGTATGTTCTTGCAGAACACCTAGGTTTGAATCCCAGCACCCACGTGTTGGCTAACAATTGTCCATAATTCTAGTTCCAGGGCATCTGATTCCCTCTTCTGTCTCCACGGGCACTGCATGACAATGGTGCACTTACACACCATGCAGGTGTAATACTCATACACCTAAAATAAAATAAAAAAGGAAATTCTCAATAAGCAGCTACTCCTACTGAACTAAGAAAAATCTGAATAAATTAGACATGCATAATTTGTGAAATGATTGAATATCTGAGAATGCAAATAGATAAAATTCCATAAATCTCTCTTTAAAAGAAGAGAGAAATGTGCTTGCTCTTACCTTTTGTAGCAGTGGCAGAAGATATTGATGTCATCAAGGTGAAACCAGATTACTAATAAATTTTAATGGCTGCGATTAGGATTAAATCATGTATTCAAATTCCGAAGAATTCAAGTAACAGTGATTCCAATTTTTCATCAAAAACTTTCTATTGGGGCTGGAGAGATGGCTCAGCAGGAGAGATGGCTCAGCAGTTAAGAGCGCCAACTGCTCTTGCAGAGGACCCAGGTTCTATTCCCAGCACCCACATGATGGCTAAGAACCATCTTTACCTCCAGTTCCAGGGGAATTTGACGCCCTTTTCTGACCTCCACGGCATTGCACAACACGGGTGCCCCAACCTACATGCAGACAGTACACTCATACACAAAAGAAAAATAAATAAAAAAATAAAAAAGACCTTTCTACTAATGGACCTTGGGAGTAAGAAAAGAGAATTGAGAATGATTTCTCTGAAGTGTGTAATGTTTTCCTAAAATTCAAGGCTTAGCTGAGAACAGAAGAAATGAGAGAATTGCCCTCAAGGCAAAAATAAATTTTCATCAGCAGAGCTGAAGCTAATCTTCCTAACCAAGTGTAGGTTTAATACAGAGAAAAATTATTTCAAGGTGACAAGAACTAGCTTCATTCCCAATGGAATGAACTGAAGAAGCCATGTAATAGGACTAAGAGAGTAAAAGGTGTGTAAAAGTTTATGATGAGTACTTGTGGGTAAAAGAAATTTACAAAGAACCAAAAATTGGCCAAAATGTGGTGCTATCTGCCAGTTGGAAAAGCATAATAAAGCCTCCCAATTGTAACATCATTAATGTTGCTAACACCCGATGCCTGCCTCTAGCCACTGAAAATCACAGGTTAACTGAAAGTAAGTATGACTGACACAAATGTCACTGGTTATAAACAGATTACACTGAATTATCACCTCACCCATGAATCCTCCAAAAGATAATGAATATGGAGTTTTGTGGTCAAATACTGTTTCAGACTGTATTTTTCATTTTGCTATTGTTGTTTGGTGTTGTTGATAGTGGTGTTTTTGAGACAGTTCTCACAGTATATCCTGGCTGGTCTAGAACTTGCTGAATTTGAACTCACAGTAATCCACCTGCCTCTGTATCCTGAACACTGGGGTTATGGTGTGCACAACCACAACCAGCTCTATTTTTCTTTATGCACAGTTTCAGATATAAATCAAGTGCTTATTAAAAGCATAAATGAACGCTGACTTGTGATCTAGAGAGGAACTATTTTTTAGAAGCACACAGATATATGGCCCAGATATTTATCTAACTACAAACCAACTCTAATCTTGGCAAACCAGAAAACTTTTCTGCTCTCTTGTCAGTTGAACAATGCTTTTGCTCACAAGACCTCAAACCCAGCTTTGGTAGGATGTCTCATTTCAGTTCTTGCCTTCCTAACAATAACCTAAGTCTGTGCACTTCTATTTTTTTCTTTTTGGCTTAAATGAAATTTACTCTTGCTGCCACAAATTATACTCTTAATTGTTCTATTTATCATAATAAATTTAGCATGAGATAATTTTTGATTTTATTGGTCCATGCTCCTTGTCCCATGCCCCATCCTGTCGCAAAATAGTCTATCCTTCTCTATTCTATCATATATATGCTCCATTTTCCTCTCTTCACCTTCCTCCTTCTTTCAATGTCTCCATCCCTTCTCCTCATGTCCTTTCTGCTTTCATATCATAGATGTGTAAGTATAGATATGTTTCTATATACATACATAATATAAGATCAAATTCCGTACCTGACAGAAGACATGGAGTATTAGTTTTGCTGAGTCCAACTAGGTTTTTTTTTTTTTAAATAATGGTTATTCTGACTACAATGTTAATCAAACTAACCCAGACTCTGTAGCATTCATGATCATTCTATTACCATAGTTTAATATCTTCTCTTAATGTCTTGCCTTTAGTATGATATGGTTTCTTTGCTTAACTGATAAGGCTCAGATTGGTATAGCAGTGCTCACTGTGATAAGTGCCATTGTTTTCAGGCCATTTTAGTTGGCAGACAGAGAAAAGAAACAAAAAGAACTCTCCAGCATTTGGTGTCTTTTGTGTTTTTGATCTTAGCCAGTCATATCGGAGTGAGATGATATCTGAGAGTGGTTTTGATTTGCATTTCCTTAAAGATCAGCTCTCCCTCACACAGCAGTAATCAGCTACCAATAGTTTTTAGGCTAAGATTGGGGACTGCTGTGAATTTCCTCAGTTCTATGGTCTAGTATTTGTCTGGTTGATTTTGCCCAAATATTGTGTGTGCTGACACCATTGCTGTGGATTCATATGAGCAAGTCTTAAGAGCATGAGTATATAAAACTCTGTTTCCTTATGGTCATATACATTCTCTGCTGGCTCTTACAATCTTTCTGCCCCTATTTTGCAAAATGAAATATAAAAGAAATCAATAAAAATAATAAAAAATATTTTATAAAGAAATATTAAAGTTTAAGGACCACTGAACTGGATGATCATTAAACGAACCTATTACTTTCCTCATAATAAACCAATTGGCTAATAAACAAAACTATTGTGATATGTGTTAGTTTATTCAGAGGAGATTGCAGTCAAACAAAGAATAGATAATTCCACAAATCTGACTGGAAACATTCATCAATTAACAAAATTATTTCATTAGATTGCTAAGTTTTTTCATCTTATGCAAGTTATTTAAATATCTTATTGACAGTAATTTCAAATTTCACCTTATTTTTCTCATTGTTTTCTATGCTACACAATCAATGTATGAACTATTATTTTCATTTCTTAGCCAAAAGTTAGGTACTCTATTCTTATTATATTGTATTTAATGCACACCAAAATATATGTAGCATATATATATAAAACTTAAGGAAACAGAACCATAAAATTATATATATATATAGTATAATATATATATATATATATATATATATATATATAAACTGAGAAAACAAAAAAATGGTGTCACAATGAGATCAGGATGTTATACCAAAGCTCCATGGGACTGAGGAAGAAGGGTGAAACTTTTTACAAGGATAAGGAGTTAATTTTTGTGACATTATTAACTATGACACCTTAAATATGAATATGTTTTTACGTGTCCAGAATAAAACAGGATGCTTTGCTTAAGAAAAAAAAGCCTCTAGCAGACTCACCAAGGGAAATATTAGTTCTGGGACAATTATTTACCTGATGTGGATATGACCTGAATTTAATTTAATTTGTCAAAAAATATAATGCCATTTTATTCTTCTCAAGTCCACCGTGACTTGGTGTCTCTCTCCTTACAAGGACATCAATCACATTTTTTATGAGATTTATAATGTCCTGTTGCATCTTTTCCCATTTCACTGTGATGTACATGGGTATACATGTGTATTTCATGTTGATATAAAAGTGTTGAGTTACTTAAATCTGAGGCATGGTGTCTTTAATCAGTTTTAGAGTATTTTCTCGAACTATCTCTTTAAATATAAGTTCTTAGCTAGGCATGATGGTGAATGCCTTTAATCCCAGCAGAAGCAAGCAAATCACCAAGAAATTGAGGCTGTTCTGATCTACCTAGCAAGTTCCAGGACAGCTGGGGCTACAGGGAGATCCTATTTCAAAAATAAAAAACAAACAAAAACCCTTTCATTTGAATTCTGGATTTGACTTCTAATTTTTACTATATATTTTACTATATCATATTATACTATACTTTACATTTTACTATATTCTCTATGAGTTTCACTCTATTTTAAACTTTGGATTCTTGTTTAATTATACTGCAAATATCATTCTGACCTGTATTCAGTTCATTGTGTGTGTGTGTGTGTGTGTGTGTGTGTGTGTGTGTCTAGTTCATTAATTCTTTCTTCAGCTCTTTTAATCTGCTAGTAAGAACATATGCTGAATTGTAGAATTTACATTTTTCAGTAAATCCATTGTTGTCAACATGTTTATATTTGTACATTCCTTGAAACTATTTTCATGTCTTTATTTTAAAGCTTACAAGAAAGTATTATGCAATATGGTAATGCGAAAATCACCAGTTATTATGTTCTGTTTATTCTATTAGTACTCCTCTTTCTTTGATATTTTATTATATGTTTCCCTATAGTGTTATAAGCAAATAGAAAATTTCAGGTTGTTTCATATCTGTTGCTTTACAATAATCAAATACTCTGAGGGGGGGGAGAAATAAACTCAATACTGCATGAGGAACTCTACCATCTTACACTACAATACCCTCCCCCACACATCTTTTTGCCTGGCAATCTGTAAGTTAAAATTATATTATTATGTAAATTTTATCATTTTATTTTTAAAATTTCAACTTTGTGTTCTAAAACATTTTAAACAATTTTGACTTATGTGTTTGTATCAATATAATATGCCATTCATTTTGGAATATTTTGGTCTACATAAAATTATTTGTATAATATGTGGTAATTTGAGACTTAAAATTTTTACCCAGGGTAGCAATTTACGGCATTTACTGCTATGTGAAGTTTCTATCATAGATACTTAGAAATC
Source organism: Rhizomys pruinosus (assembly GCA_009823505.1). Lineage (NCBI taxonomy): Eukaryota > Metazoa > Chordata > Mammalia > Rodentia > Spalacidae > Rhizomys > Rhizomys pruinosus. The sequence continues at coordinate 1,474,286 of VZQC01015136.1, forward strand.
CAAGGAGTGATTTAAATCAATACATATTGAATACTTGAAGCATCAGCACTTATGGTTTTCCTGTAGCCATTAGTTCTAAGAACAGCAAATCTTTTAGGAGAGGCCAAATACAGAACTGTATGTGGAAAAAAGAATCCCCAATTTTCACATCAAGAGTATAATTTGAGATTTTTGCATAATCTTCTCTGGTTGTGGCGGGGGGGGCTGTTTAGAGTAGCAAAATTTAAGCAAATAAAGTAAATTTCACATGTATGTTTGTAACTGCTAAATAGCAATTTTGCATCTTAGAGAAATAAAAAACTCTCCTATATTTTCTCCTCAAATTACCTGAAATCTTTCTTCTGTTTGAGGTATCACTGTCATAAAGAACACTTAAAATGGTAATACCTAATTTAGAAGAAAACCTAAAATTGTATGAGATTAGCCTTCTTTTTATTATTAGGTCTGGACTAAATCCTATGCCTACCTACTTCAGAATTATTAAAGAAATTCTCATTCTGTAGCACTAAATTGGGACAAGAAATCTGTGTATAGCAAGTAGCTAATTCAGGGACTATGTTTTGGTTGATCTAATATATTTTCAGAAATTATGTAAATAGAGATAGGCAGGGACTGCTACAGAGAGTTAATAAACAGCTGAAGATAACATGAAATCAAAGTCTGAAAGGAAATAATCTTTCTGGCAATTTGAACCAAAGCTAGGTACTAAAGGAAACATTTTTAGATGAGGTGGCTGTCTCTTACGGTATCTGAACTCTATTGAAATTTCTATAAAATAAAACAAAACCAGTATAAAGAACAACACAACTAAAAACAAGTTCCAAAATTATGTTTTAATTATTATACACACATTGAATTTTTATTTTAATTTTCATTAATGTAAATCGTTAATGCAGGTGTAAAGGGTCAAGGAAATTTTTTATGTAGTTCCCATGTTAAAATAGGAAAATATACTTTAAAAAAGGAAAATATACTTTAAAAAACATATCAAATATTCCATCTGTAGTATTCATTAATTCTTCAGCATTCAAATTATTTGCAAAGAACTATTTAATGCCTGTTTTTTCCCTTTACGATAGCTCCAAGAGAGGAAAGCTTAAATCTGTTATTTTTTTAATTTTATTTATTTTTGTATGTATATGAATGTACTGTCTGCATGTAGGTCTGTGCACCCGTGTCGTGCAATGCCGCGGAGGTCAGAAGAGGGTCTCGGATTCCCCTGGAACTGGAGTTCTCCTGGAATTGGAGTTACAGACGGTTCTTAGCTGCCATGTGGGTCCTGGGGATCGAACCCGGGTCCTCTGTAAGAGCAGTCGGTGCTCTTAACTGCTAGGCTATCTCTCCAGCCCTAAATCTGTTATTTTTAATCACTGTAGCCCTGGTACCCAACTGGGCTGAACACCTTAATTGGAAAGTTTCACATTTACTGTACATACATTGATTATTTTTTTTTATTTCTGTATGTGTATTTTTTATTTTTATTTATTTATTTATTTATTTATTTATTTATTTATTTATTTATTTATTTTTAACAAATCTAGACCCGTGTTCCCACCCATTCCCCCACCCCGCCAGAGCTCATGCATTCTGCCAAACATGCTTTTGCTTTTCATCTCTTAGTCTTTCTCATATTGTCCATGGGGAAGTTGACTGTTTTGAGCAGAAGTTCACTGTTAGTCAGTTCTTTGATGCAGTATTTTCTGTTGTTGTTGTTGTTTCCAAAATGCATTATGCCCAACTGCTTTGTACAAAAGCTCAGGGGGCCATCTCAGAAATACTTACAACTGGGTAATTGGCATTAGCATCGACAGATGAGGGATACCATTCGTCGTTCGTTTTTGGGACTGTGTTACTTCACTCAGCATGATGTCCTCTAGCTCCAGCCATTTTCTGCAAAGCTCGTGATGACGTGTTTCTTTACTGCTGCACAGAACCAATTGTGTAGATGTA
>VZQC01015142.1:0-56973 GCA_009823505.1 Rhizomys pruinosus
TTTTTTAATTTTAAACCCCTGAAGACGGAAATTGAAGACATAAAGAAGATGGAAAAACTCACCATGCTCATGGATTGAGAAAATTAATATAGTAAAATGTCCATCTACCAATACATACAGTTAGATTAACATACAGATTCAATTTGTAATCCCAATTATTAAATATCCACAGAGTTATTTCACAGCGTGGAAAAAAGTCCTGAATGGTCACTATGGAAAACAAAAGACTCTGAATTGCTAAATAAACCCTGAGGAAAAGAGCAACACCAGGGGGATGCTCTAATACCCAGACTTCAAATATACTACAGGATTATTCATAGAAAAAATACAGCTTGGTGCTGGCAAAAAACAGACAGTTTTGACTCAATGGTAAAAACGAAGATCCAAACTTGAGCACAGTCACCATTTATCGCCCCATATTGACAAGGGGGCCAAGAAGCCACAGTGGAAGGAATACAACAGCAACTTCAGCAAGTGGTGTTCACAAAACAGGATCAACACTCATAGAAGAATGAATTAAACCTCTACCTCTCACCTGTGCAAAGGTCAATCCAAAATAGGAGTCGAGACCCTCAATGTGATGAATCAAAACTCTTAAGGTGGTTGATAGAGACAAAACGTGGCACAACTCTCAAGACTAGGGTAGGAAAATGACTTCCTAAATCGACAGCCATTGCACAGAAATAAGATTCAACATGACAAATGGGACCTTATATAAACTCAAAGCTCCGTAACTCAAAAGAACAATCAAGGAAGTGAAAGAGAAAACACCACAGAGTGGGAGAAACCTTGCTACGAAGATACGACTTTGACAAAGCATTGATTTCTAGATATATACTTACAAAAACAAAAGAAGAAAGAAAACAAATCGCTCACTCAAAGATGGAGCAAAGAGCTGAAAACAGAGACTTCACAAGTAGGCTAATTGAGATGGCTTGGAAACTCTTAGGAATGTTCAACATCATTAATAATATGAAGAGAACAAAAATCAAAAAACCACTTAAGATAATCGTTTCTACTCTGAATACAGACTGGTGTAGGATCAAGAAAACAAAATGATCCAAGTGCTGGAGAGATTGTTGGGAAAAGGGAATGCTCATCCACTGTGTGGGAAGGTAAACTCATGCAGCCTATGGGAAAGCAGTGGGGAGAACCCTTGGAATACTGCAAAGTGAGCTTGCCACCGTGACCCATCTCTACTTCTGCCTGGGATATTTCCCACAAGACTCATCTTATCTCAGGACACATCTTACACTATTTTTATTGCAGCTCTCTTCACAATAGCAAAGGATTGGAACAACCCAAGTGTCTCCTACATGCTGAGTGGATACTGAAAATTTGGTACATCTAAAACAATGTAGTCTACTCAGGTGGTAAAAAAGATGACATTGGGTGGGAGAAGGTCTAAAGCGGGTCTAGAGCGCCGACCGCTCTTCCGAGAGACCCGTTCATTCGATCCCCAGCTCCCATGTGCAGCCGAGAACCGTCTGACAACTCCAATTCATGAAACTCAGTGCCAGGGAATCCGACATCATCTTCTGACCGTCTGCGGCATGGCTTGCACGACACGGGGCACAGACTTTGCATGCAGAAAGTACATTCCATACACGTACAGAAATAAGTAATTAATAAAAAAATTAAAAAAATTAAAAAAAAAGAAAGATGAACATCGTTGTAATGTGAAAGTAAACACAGTCCCCCAGAAAAACAACAACGATATGGTTCCCATCTCTGGTGGAGCTAGCATCAAGTACCAATTGTAAGGCAAACAACTGAGTCAACGTTAATGTTATATTCCTTTTTTCTGAAACAACTGTGCTATTTTATTGTAATCCCTTACGGTTCTAGAACTAGCTACATTTATTTTCAGAGTTGGGATTTTTGGTATATGGATAGGAATGTATGCATATTTTAGAGTAATAAAGATCAGGAAATGTGGGAAAAACTAGTTTTTGGACATAGTCTAAACCAGTATTTTTTTATGGGAGTGTGCTTTTTATTATTTCTTATACAAGGCGCTTGGCTTTTTGTCAAGTCTTTTTAAAATATGAGAGGAGTTAAAGTATCAGGCTGGTGAACTAGCCTTCTTGGATGTAACGACCATACTTAATGCCCATACCTTGGCTGAAAGGGTCTTAAGGTATAACTTTGTTCTTGCCCTAAGAGGTCACTAAGTCCCAGGGGGACTATGCATGGGGCGTCTCTTGAAATGTCCTGCAAATGTGAGTCACCAGTCTCTGTGCAGGGAGGTTTTGGAGATCCACTAATGGGACTTCAGCCAATGCCAGTCTATAAATAGAAAGTCTGCTCAGTTCTTCAAAAAGGGAAGCCTTGCCTAGCAAGACTTGACTTTGCCTCAAGTGGATGGAACTGGTAGATTGAAAAGCCAAAGGATCACCCCCCCCAAACCGAGTGACCCTTGAGTACCAGATCCTCAACTGACCTTGAGAAAAGCAAACAACCTTGGTTAATCTGGGCTAACTGTGTGGCCTTAAAATCCAAAGGAAGTAAGTATAACAAAAGAAATAAATAGTAAGGCCTGAGAAATTGTATTATTCAGGTATAAAACTAGACTTAGAATAAAAGAAAAAAGAGACAAAAAGAACACATTGTTTTGCCTGTCTTACGGCAAGTGCAGCTACCCTGTGGCGCCACTGCTTTTGCCATCCTTAAAAACATGAGACACATCTTTTCAACTTTCTATATGGAATGAACTCCGTCTCTCCAAGAGCCTCCAAACTTTCAGGCCAGATGGGGACTGGTGAGACATCCATTGTGTTCTGAGCTACTACGAGGGTTTCCACCCTTCAGAGTATAGACTGCCATTGTTGGACTACCAGGCTCTATCAGGAGACCAGTACAGGAGATCAAGACAGGGCACAATGTTACTGGACTCATTTGTTGACCATGGAAAGGAAAACCCCAGTGTGGAGCACAGGGGCAGACTGATGGTGGTTTGGGCTTGCCAAGGAAGAGACTTCAAAACAAGACATCTTTCAGCCTAATTAAGAAAAAAATCAAAGCATGAAGATGCTAAAACCTATGATATATGTGGCATGCTTATGTGCATATTTGGAGTGATGCCTATGGAAGGAATAACACAACAACAAAAGATCTCATCAAAGCAACTGACTGAAAAGGTGAACTACTGCTTGAAACAGATAACTCTCAGTGAGAATTTTGAGAGAGACTGAGAAAAAGGATGAAAAACATGTTTTGGCAAATCATGAGCTCTGGCGTCGGGTGGGCAGGAAGAAGGGGGACAGGTCTAGATTTGATATGTAATTTGTTGTGAAATGCACAGAGTTTCAATAAAAATTGGCTTTGAAATAAAAAAGAAATAAACTATTTTACAGAGGACATACTAAATTCTAAGGAAGGCTCTGTAAATCCCTGCCCTCTCTTTAGCTCCTATGAATTGGCTTTCAGAAAAGAATTGTGTCTGTCTTTAAATATTGTCTCCAGAAGATCAAGGTCAAGATGGAGACCTTTCAGAAGGTTGAGAGCAAAGGGGAGTAGGAGACCTGGAGAAGAGGAGACAGTTGCTCTGAAGAGGAGGCGGCCGGCCATGGACTTCCTCCCCACTGTCTCATTGGATTCTGTTTCTGCCCATCAAAAGCCCTCAGTGCCTCAACAGAAATGGGTAGTTGAGATGCACCCATCTTCGTTATCCTTCTGAGTCAGTTTTCAACTTGCTTTTTTCCTTATTTTTTATTGAGCTTTTGTGCACTTCATACAACATTTCTTAGTCAAGTTTAGACCCATTTACTCATCCATGCCTCCTCCCCACCAAGAATTAGAAGCACATAGCACCAAAATAGGACAAGCAGAGAAAATTCCTCAACTTGGTTTTTTTTTTTTTTTTTTTTTTGGTCTTTTGAGACAGGGGTCTCCCTGGAGCCCCAGCTGTCCTGGAACTTACTCTGTAGACCAGGCTGGCCTGAATCTCACAAAGATCTGCCTGCCTCTGCCTTCCAAGTGCTAGGATTAAAGGTTGTGCCCACCAACGCCCTGGCTTTTCAACTTGTTTTTAAGACTCATGTATGCTCAAGGTTCATAGCCCAGGAAGCGAAGCCTCTGGGAAACCTTGCAAGGACCACTACTCAGTCATCTAAAGTAAACGTATCCTTATGTCTGGTAAGGGACCCGTAAGGACATCCATGATCTTCAGAGCACTTCTTTCCTTTCCTAGCCCTGTGGGAGGACATGGCACCCCCATTTCTCTCCATTACAGCAGTCTTCACCTGTCTGTCTAGTATCTTAACTGCTTCTACTTGCTGTGGTTTTGCAGGCATGTGGACCCTACATTTGGCCCTCAGTCATTTAATTATGGCTTTGCTGCCCTCGCTGCCCCCCTACTGAGGTCACCAGACCTGCTAGAAGGGACATCATCATCCTACTTGCCTGTGCTGACTCCTCAAATCTACTTTTGGAGGCTGGATTAGGTTTTAAGCACATTGTAACTATAAGGGCACAATTAGGTTAAAAGCAGAATAGAAAGAATACCCCACACAGACAATGAGACAGTTTGGTGGATGTATTAGTGATCGATGGGTATCAGAGGAAAAAGGAGGGCTGTAGCATAGTGGAAAGGTCAATTCATCAAGAAGACATGGCAATACATGAAGCTAACAGAAATACAGAGGTCCAGCAAGATGTCTGGACTTGGTTTCTCCCCCTCTCCCCCCAGTAATGGGCCGGGAGGGAAGGATTTGCCTGTGGTTACTTTTGGTAAGTGATTTCAAGGAGCACTTGGAGAGCTGTAGAAAAGAGAGACCAGAGAGACCAGGGGAGCAGAGGAGCAGCCATTGCAGGTGTGCACTGGCAGGCTTCCAGTAGAAGAATGAGCTCAGCCCCTGTGAGGAGCCACAAGGGGTAGTATGAAGCAAAGGTCAGAGATCCTCCAGAGAAGAGGAAGGTTTTCTGGGTGGGCACTCACTTCTACTGCAAATGCTCCATACAAGGTGGCTTTTTGGTCCTTGGAAGAAGGCCAAGCCACACACAAGCAAGCAAGCTGGCTACTCCAGGGGCAGCCACAGAAGGTGTGTTTCTATTTTGATATTTGGATAACTGAATGGCTGGGAATTGCCACTCAACTCATTTAAGTAACATTACAGACAATTATGTGCTTCTCAAAATGTCAGCATCCTTGAGTCCTAATTTTGGAGGTATCTTGCTTGGTAGAGGCCCTTTCCAAGCCTCTCAGGTCTAGGATGCTCTGCCCTTCTTCCTGGCCATATTCTGCCAGGTGTTTGTGGAGTAAATATTTATACATAAATGATACCTGGTGTCTGCTTTTTGTTCTCATCCCTGAATTGAGGTTTTCCTGACAGGACTGTAAGTAAAGAATAACCTGGATGGTTATTGTAATACTCCAGTAACTAGCCACTGCCCAGACCAATTGAAAAAGAAACCTGTTGGCCATGATATGAATATCTGTTTTTTTTCAATTTATAGACATTTTATGCATACCTTTGATTAAGAACCATCATGTGTGAACTGTGTAGTATATTCTTCAAGTGGCTAGAATCACCAAATTTTAATATCCTGGAGAAAACTTAATAAATAACTTCAAAAATGAACAGTTTTGTAATTTGTTATTTATTATATTGTGACATCCAGTTTTATAGAATATAGATAGGATCAAAGGCCAGTTTCCTTCAAAATTAATCTTATGTTCTGCAAATTCATTTTCTTCAACAGTTACCTCCCTTCATATACATAGTCAGTCTCAATAAATAGCATGTGAGTTTCCTCTTCTTTTCCATCAGTGCAAAAACTAAAAATATTGGATTGTGTTAATGGTTTGGTGAGCTCAAAATACAGGAGCTCGGACTCAGGCCGGTTATAACTTTATCACTGACTTAATGTTAGCATTATGAAATGAATTTTTTTGTCTTTTCGAGATGAGGTCTCCCTGTAACCCCAGCTGTCCTAGAACTCACTATGTAGACCAGGCTGGCCTTGAACTCACAAAGATCTGCCTGCCTCTGCCTTCTGAGTGCCAGGATCAAAGGCGTGTGCCACCATGCTCAGGTAATGAATTTTTTGGTTGTTTTTAAAAAATGATTTTTGATCTTATTTACTTTTTATACAGTATTTCCATTTTTAGTCTTATCAAGAAACTCCATAGTGATTTAAAAAATTATTGATTCCAGAATTTCATGCGATGTATTTTGATCCACCTCTCAGGTCCCTCTTCTCTCCCACTGAGACTTCATATCCTCCAGTATTTCCCTGTCTCCCTCCCTCCATTCTTTCTTTCTTTCTTTCTTTCTTTCTTTCTTTCTTTCTTTCTTTCTTTCTTTCTTTCTTTCTTTCTTTCTTTCTTTCTTTTTCTCTCTCTTTCTTTCTTTCTTTCTCTCTCTTTCTTTCTTTCTTTCTTTCTTTCTTTCTTTCTTTCTTTCTTTCTTTCTTTCTTTCTCTCCTTTCTTTCTCCTTTCTTTCTTTCTTTCTTTCTTTCTTTCTTTCTTTCTTTCTTTCTTTCTTTCTTTCTTTCTTTCTTTCTTTCTTTCTTTCTTTCTTTCTCTCTCTCTNTTCCTTCCTTCCTTCCTTCCTTCCTTCCTTCCTTCCTTCCTTCCTTCCTTCCTTCCTTCCTTCCTTCCTTCCTTCCTTCCTTCCTTTCTCTTTCTTTTCCTTGTTTTCATCTACCATCTCTTTCTCTTCCGCGAAGTAGAAAATTTAGGGGCAAATCCCTACTGCACGTGTGAATTTCCCAGTGTCCAGAAGATGGCAGCACTACAACAGAAAAATGCTTTACATTCAGAGGCTCCTGGGCGGCCGCTGGAGATGTCAGAAACCTTTGTAAACAACAAAATTAGGCACCAGTAAAGTATGTCTTATCCTTTGTTTCTGTAGCTTTTGGAAAGAGTAAAGGTAAACTCTATGGCCTGAAAATAGACCCAAATAGACAGAATTGAGGGCCTGTAGTTTTTCGTTTTTTAAATCTTTGTACTTTCTGGTCAAGTTCCTGAAGAGCCTCAGATAAAGACAGAAAGAAATCTGTCCTGGACTTCCAGGTCTTTCTGTTGACCTGACATTCTTTGGTCTGTGCTCAATTCTTTGGCCCAATTCTCCTCTCTTAGTCTCTGGCCTGAGCTGAAGTCCAAGTTTCAACACAGCCCCATCCACCACCTAGGCAGAAGTTGAGAGAACAGAATCATGTTCAGGTCGTGCACCTGGGCGCTGCTGACACAGGTAACCCAGCTTCATGATGAATTTGCATTTTTTTTCTCAGAGCTGAGATGAAGTTATTCAGTCATACTCCTAGTGCTCTGAAAAAATTTGTTAAATATGTGCTCTACCCCCTTGCCCTAGCTCCCCTCTAAGATTCACGATAATTTTATCTTTATCAACCTTGTCTTATCTCCTTTATTATGCAACAAACTTTTTAATACCTGACATAAACTTTTAAGTTTTTGAGACAAGGTTTCAGTATAGAAACCCTGTGTAGACCATCCCAGGCTCACCTAGATATCACAACAATCCACCTGTTTCTGCCTCCCAAGTGCTGGAAATAAAGATGTGAACCATAATACCTGGCTTTTTTTTTTTAAGTAGCTGCCTTTCTTATAAAAAATTATTCATTATTTAGCCAGGCATGGTGGTGCATGCCTTTAATCCCAGCACTTGGGAGGCAGAGGCAGGTGGATCTCTGTGAGTTCAAAGCCAGCCTTGTCCACATAGTGAGTTCCAGGACAACTAGGGCTACAGGGAGACCCTGTGTCAAAAACATCAAAAAATTATTTATTTTTATTTTATGTGTATGTATGTTTTGCCTGCATGTATGTATGGGCACCATGTGTGGGCCATGCCCACAGAAGCCATAAGGCACAGAGTCCCCTGCAATTGGAGTTTCAGATGCTTGCTAGATAGCATGTGTGTGCAGGGACCCAAATCAGGATTGTCTCCAAGAGCAGCTAGTACTCTTAACCATTGAGCCATATTTCTAACTTTTAAGCTTTTAAATAAAATATACATAAGAAACTATAAAAATATCCATATGGATTAAATATCAGTTTAAGAAATAGCATGAGAGGTTGGACAAAATACCTGAATATAAGGCCCTCCTGCTCTTCCAAGGATTGAATCAAAGCAATGGGTGCCTAGTTCCATGATGAGGTGAGCGATCATGGGAGAGTCCTTGAAGTCAACAGCAGCAAGATGGGGACGTATGGAGACCTGATACAATAGGAGAAAGTAGGAGAGAGACACGGGTGTCCCGGTACCTGCCACCTGGCACCATGGTCCAGGGAAGGAAAGGCTGTCTCTCTTTATGGGGTGCAGATGAAAGAGTGAATGTTCCATGCAAGTTTATTAGTGTAGAGACTATAAACTTGCAAATATATAACGTAAATATAAGAGATCAAGGGTTTGTACAATAGGGTGGCTTTTCAGAAGGAATTCTCTGCCTCTCTCAGTTGATTCAGCATAATGAAGTCAGAATCTGTCATTTATTTACTTGTTTAATAAAATCTATTTTTGTTGATGTGCATATATGTATGACTCTGTGTGTGTGTGTGTGTGTGAACTCTAATCCTCTGCAAGAGCAACAAGCACTTTTAACTACTGAACTATATTTCTGGGTTATTATTTATTTATTTACTTATTTATAATTTAATTAGTTTGTGTTGTGTGCTGTGTGTATGTGTGGTGATACAGCCATACACACACATGTGTGGTGATACAGCCATGCACACACATGTGTGGTGATACAGCCATGCACACACATGTGGAGGCCAGAGCAGGACTACGTATCTCTCTCTCTTGCTCTACATCTTATTGCTTTGATGTACGGTATCTTTTATTTTTTTTTTTTTTATTTTTTTTTTTTAATTTTTGATTGCAAGGTTATTCCTGGACAAATTGTCAGCCCATGAAAGGAAAACAGCCAGAATTGACCAGAGTCCAAATGACATCCAGAGAAAGTAGACTGTTTTGCTTCTCATCCACCTGTGCCCCTTTTCTAAGCCTAGGGAACAATCTGCAGCAGAGGGGATGTGGTAGAATGTAAGGGCTGTGATTGGGTGTAATGGTGAAACTACAACAATATAGACTGGACACTATTAGTCAACATGATTGTACATACAAGCCTCTCCAGCTGGGTGGTGGGAGCCTTGGGCTGTGTGGATTTGGGCACAACTGCTTGCAAATTCACAGTATTAAAACTTTCAGTTGGCAGCCCATTGTCTGAGAAAAGTTTACATAGTTGGTTTCCAAACCTTTGTCCATCCTTTACTCTTCCCTACTCAATCACTAGGTAACAAGCCTACCATGAACCATTGCTAATGGTCTTTGAAGTCAATACCAGTCTGATTTCTCCTGTTTTTTTCTTACAACTCAACATTGGGGGTCTTCAGCAATAAGAGTCTTGCTATCAAGTTCTGGTGGGTAACCAAGAAATAGGGGCAATGGCTAGCTCTTGTTTGAGGGTCTATGGGAAGCCTGGTCAACAGCTTCAAAAGAGGGAGTCCATTCTTGGATTGGGCTTTTACTTTGCTAGCCTATGCTGCCTAATGTAGGCAGTGTCCCTGTGTTATAAGGTAACTCCTTAAATATTTACTCAGTACATTACATACTTTAACTAGCTTCTACAGTTAGGGGTTTCCATGTGGTTTTTGTAAAGGCCTTCAGCATTAGTTGTCCCTCCCCACACACACTCCGCTTGTTTTCTTTCTTCTTTGTTTTTTGAGTAGTTTTATATATTCTGGAAATCAATGCTGTGTGAGATGTTTCTGTGGTGAAGGTTTCTTCCCACTCTGTGGGATTTCTCTTCACTTCCTTGATTGTTTTCTTTGATGTACAGAAGCTTTTGAGTTTAATGAGGTCCCATTTGTCAATTGTCCAACCTAATTCTTGCACAGCTGCTATCTGATTTAGGAAGTCTTTCCTATGCCTATGTCTTGTAGTCTGCTACAACTTTCTTCTACTTGCCTTCAGAGTTTGGGTTTCACATTGAGGTCTTTAATCCATCTGGAGTGGACTTTTGTACAGGGCAAGAGGTAGGGGTTTAATTTCATCTTCTACAAGTGGTGCCAGTTTTGACACAACACCACTAATTCTGAAGATGCGTCTTTTCTCCATTGTGTGCTCTTGCCCCTTGTCAAATATAAGATGCTGAAATTTATGTGCTTTCAGGTTTGAATCTTTGGTTTGTTCCTGTTGGTCAACAGGTCTGTTTTTGTGCCAGTACCAGGCTTTTTTATGACTATAGCCCTGTAGTATAATTGGGACGGTCTGGTAGAGAGATCCCCCTGTGTTGCTCTTTTCACTCAGGGTTTTTTTGGATTTTTTTTTTCTTTTTTTTTTTTTTTTTTTCATATTAGTTTTTTCCAACTTTGAAGAAGCTTTTGGGTGATTTTAAGTTGGGATGGCTATTAGATCTATTTACAATGAGTTTGGGTTAGAATGGACATGTTTACAATGTTAATTTTCCAAAACCATGTGAGCCATGGATGGTTTTTCTTCCAATCTTCTGACTGTCTTCTGTCAATTTTGTCCTTTAAAGAGTTTAAAATTTTTCTATGTTTAGATCCCTTGTTGTGTATTTGGTTAGTTTTGTCTCCTTAGGTATTTATTGTTTTTGAGGATATTGTGATACCGCCGAAGGGTCTCACTTGAATTCACATTCCTGTTGCTTGTTGTTGTGTAATAGAAAAATGCCACTGATTTTTTTTTAGCGTTATTAATTGGTATCCTCCCACTTTGTTGAAGCTGTAAAAATTGCTTTCTGGATGTTTTTCTGGTGAGTTTTTAGCATCTTTGGGTAAACATATGCTCTACAAAAAGGGATGCTTGATTCCTCTTTTCAAGTTAGCACTCCTTTAATTTCCTTCTGTCCTTGCTTTATTGTATCTAGCAAGGTTTCAAACACTGATATTGAAAGAGGCGAGTGGTGCAGAGAGGGGCCAGCCTTGCGTCCGGAGTTCCTCCACCTTTAAATGGGAATGGTTCCTGTCATTTCTCCACGTTGGGATGAGTATTGGTTGTTGGGTTCCTGTAATGGCCTTGATTACAATTTAGGAATGATCCCCCAATCCAATTCACTCTAGGGACTTTAGCATGAAGGGATGCATGAGATTTTTGGTCAAAGGGACTTTTTCCGCTTGCAATTGAGATGAATTCGGTGTGGGTTTTTTCTTTTCTTTCATTCCATTTATGTGCTTTGATGAATTTATTGATTTTTCGTATGCTGAGAACATCCCATGCATCTCTGGTATGAATCCAAACTTGGTGCATGATGATGCATTTCTGTATGTGGGTCTGTATGCGCTTTGCCAGTACTCCTGTTTAGAATGTTGGCATCATTGTTCATGAAGGGAGATGGGCGTCTATAGTAGTCCTTTTTAGTTGTATCTTTGCCTGATTTTTAGGATAATAGAGTAGACGATCTAGAGCTTCATAGGAAGGAATCAGTGAAATTCTCCTTCTGTATTGTTATCCTTTATAAAAGTACTTCAGTAATAACCGTGGTTGTAGGTCATTTTTTATAATGTGTTTATAGAATTCTGCTGTGAACCATCTGGGCCTGGTGCTTTTTTTAGTTGGGAGATTTCTTACCACATGCTGTCAATTTCTTCATATTACTTATTAGTGGTCTGTTTAAGCTGTCGATCCTCTTCTTGGTTGAGCTTTGGTGATTCCCAGATTTCAGATATTTCATCACTTCTTCTAGGTTTTTTCAAACTTGGTACCCAGTATACGGTTTTTTTGAGTATTCCCATATGATTTCTTGTCTGATTTTATGTCTTTGTCTGTTGTAATATTTCCCTTTCATTCCCGGAGCATTGTATTATTTGGATCGTTCCTTCTTTCTTTTTTTTTTTAACTTGGTTAGGTCTGTTAATGTTTTTTTTTTTATTCTTATCAAAAACTAATTTTGGATTCATTGATTTTTTGTATATGTTTCTTGTTTCTATTTCTATTGAGTTCTGCCTCTGATTTTTATATTTTTTCCGTCTTGTGTCTGTTTGGGTTTCTGCGGTTGTTCCTCTCAAGTGTTTTACTGGTGTTAATCTTCTTTTTTTTTTTTTTGCTCTTTCTCGTTTTTCCTGTAGGCACCCAGGCTAATAAACTGCCCTCTTAAACTTGCTTTTTAAGTATCCCATAGAGTTTGTTGTGTTGTCATTGTCATTGTCAGTTCAGTTTCAGGAATGTTTTTTATTTCTTTCTTATCTCTTTCTTGAACCCCATTCATTATTGTCCAAAGAGTGTGTTTGTTTAGTCTCCAGGTGTTCTTGTTAGCGCAGTAAGGGTATCCTAGTGTTGATGTTGAGCTTTATATGCACTTTGGTCTGATAGAATAGCATGATTTTTTCAAGTCTTTTTGTATTTGTGGAGGTTTCTTCTGCTGTCACCCAGTATGCTGGTTATTGTGGAGAACCGTTCCAGGGTGTGTCTGCACAGTAGAAAGTTGATTCTCTGGTATTAGGGATTGTGTAATATTCACCACGGTAGAGGTCTATGATGGTCCATTTGGTGTGTTCCTATTGTTTCATTCAGATGTACTCTCTGTTGTTCATTCTTGTCCTCGTAGACCTTTCAAAGGGCTCAGTGGGTATTGAATCCCCACTATCAGTGTACGGGAGTTAATCTGGACATACCATGGATCCTGGAAATGTCACCTTTAATAAAGTTTGGGTGCACCAGATTGTGGCGGCTACTATATATTCATAAATTGTAATCATAGTTTAAATATTCTTGGTGAATTTGTTCTTTGATAAAAATGTAACGGCCTTCTTTGTCTCGTCTGAATTGATCTTACTTTAAGTCTATTTTGTCCTGATCTAGTAAAATAACCAACACCTGCTTTCTGTTTTGTACACATTTGCCTTGGGAATATTTTTTCCAACTCCTGTCACTTAAGGGGTGCCTGTCCTTGAAAAGGTAAGATGTGTTTCTTTGTAGACAACATATCTGAATGGTGTTCTGTTTCCCTAACCATCTCATCGGGCTTAGTCTTTTGATTGTGGGAATTTTAGTCACTCTAAATACTTATAAGGTTATGCTGGGTTTTTGTCGTTCCTTGCCTTATTATCCATTTGTGATTTTAGGTTTTATGTTCTGTGGTTTATGCTTTTATTTGATTTTTCTCTTTCTAGTGCCTGGCGGCATGGCTTGACCTCCTTTCTTCTGTATGCCATTTGAATTTCGCTTCAAGTATTCCTGAAGGGTTGTGTTTATAATCTGAACATGTATCTTCATCTTCATCTTGTTTATGTCAGGCGAAGGTTTTTCCTCTCCTCCTTTCAAACGTAATAGAAATGGAACCATGTTTGACTGGGTATATAGTAAACTGGGTTGACTTCTATGGTCCTTTAACACAGGGAATGCTTTCCTCCACTGTCTTCTTGCTTTCATAGAGTTGACACAGGAAGAAGTCAGTTGTAATTCTTGATAGGTTTCCCCTTATAGGTCACTTTTTTTTTTTTTTTCTTTGTTTTTTTGTTTGTTTTTTAGGATTTTTTTGTTTTTTTTTTTTCGTGTCTAGATTTTAATTATTATGTGGTGTGGAGAGTTTCTTTTCTCGGTCTGTCTGTTTGGAGTCTTCGATGTGCATTCTTGTATTTGTATGGGTTGTCTTTTTTTTTTTATTAATTTTGGAAATGGGAAATTTACTTCTATTTATTCGACTGTTGAAGAATTTACTAGATCAATACTTATATCCTTGGAATTCTTCTCCTTTCCTCTATTCCTTTATTGATGTGTGACGGTATCGATCTTTTTATAAGATGTTCCCCACAGTTCCTGGTTGTTTTCCACGTTTGTGTATTTTTAAATTTTTCATAATCTTCCGTGAGGGTTTTAGTTTTGTTTTGTTGTTATCTTTCCAAGGTTCTGATATTCTTTCTTCTGACTTCCTCCATTCAACTCTTATCTGAGGCTTTTTCTCTCATTCCTTTCCTCTTGATTGAAGGGAATATAAAATGTGTTTGATTTCCTTCCTTTCATTTCTCGCTTCCTGATTCTTTAGTATTGTCCACTTCCTTTTGGAGCTTCTCGATCTCTTCGCTGTATGCTCTTTTTAGCGGTATTGTTTCCTTTTTTTTAAATATATTTTCAGTTTTCTATTCTTCCTGGTTCTTATTCTACTTTTTTTTTTTTAATTAATTCTTTGATTTTTATTTCTTTTTGCTCTTTATATTCTATGCATTTCTAAATTAAGTATTTTCTATAGTCACTTTTCTGTATGACTGCGATAACACCACGACACATGAATGTATAAAAGAAGAGTTTATTTGAGCTTTTGATGACGGTTCCAGGGAACTAGATAGTCCAACTTTAGAGTATTTGTGGTGGGAGATTGACTGGTCTGATTCTGGAGCAGCAAAGCTGAGTGGCACATCTCGCAAAGAGCACAAGTACGAGCAGAAGACAGCGGCTGGAGACACAAAGGCTTGTGAAACTCCGCCAAAGTCTGCCCCCAGTGACATACCTCCCCAGCACAGCCTACACTCGCCCTCTAAGACCCTCCTCAAAAACAGCGCCACCACTGGGACAAAATTTTGAATACTTAGCGGCTGTGAGGACCTCATTCAAACCACTGCATATGTTCACGATTGTGTTTTTTCTGATATCTGTGTCCGGGGCCATCCCCAGGGGATCCCACTGTAGGAATCTTCCTCAGGTTTGGTAGAGCTGAGTGTGGGTTACCACACTTTCCCATGTTTTCTCTTCTTCGTGTTCCTTGCATATGGGTTTCTCCTTGCGTGTATTCCAATGTTAGTCCCAAATGCCTCTTCACTGTGTTAAGCTTGCATGCTTGACCTCCTTCAGAATACCTTCCTAATCCCAGTTGTAGGGGGTGGGGGTGGAGGGTGGGGGGGGTTGTTGTGTGGCCTTTACCCAACGCCTCAGAGGTCTTTTGAGATCTCCATCCAATTGCAAAGGGTTTTAATTTTTTAAAAGAAACCGTACATTTGCTTGGAGAGATGGCCTAGTCGGTTAAGAGCGCCGACCGCTCTTGCAGAGGACCCCCGGGTTCGTCCCCCACACCCACATGGCGGCCAGAAGCCGTCTAAACTCCAGTTCCCAGGAGAACTCCAGTTCCAGGGGAATCCGATGCCATCTTCGTGACCTCCGCGGCGTTGCAACGACACGGGTGCGCAGACCGGCATGCATACAGTTCATCCTTACACATACAGAAATAAATNCAAACCTGAGCACATACAATTTCAGCCATCTTATATTTGACAAGGGGGCCAAGAAGACACAATGGAGAAAAGACAGCATCTTCAGCAAGTGGTGTTGTCAAAACTGGATCACCACTTGTAGAAGAATGAAATTAAACCCCTACCTCTTGCCCTGTACAAAAGTCAACTCCAGATGGATTAAAGACCTCAATGTGAAACCCCAAACTCTGAAGGCAGTAGAAGAAAAGTTGGTAGCAGACTACAAGACATAGGCATAGGAAAAGACTTCCTAAATCAGATAGCAGCTGTGCAAGAATTAAGGTTGACAATTGACAAATGGGACCTCATTAAACTCAAAAGCTTCTGTACATCAAAAGAAACAATCACGGAAGTGAAGAGAAATCCCACAGAGTGGGAAGAAACCTTCACCACAGAAACATCTCACACAGCATTGATTTCCAGAATATATAAACTACTCAAAAAACAAAGAAGAAAGAAAACAAGCGGAGTGTGTGTGGGGAGGGACAACTAATGCTGAAGGCCTTTACAAAAACCACATGGAAACCCCTAACTGTAGAAGCTAGTTAAAGTATGTAATGTACTGAGTAAAATATTTAAGGAGTTACCTTATAACACAGGGACACTGCCTACATTAGGCAGCATAGGCTAGCAAAGTAAAAGCCCAATACCAAGAATGGACTCCCTCTTTTGAAGCTGTTGACCAGGCTTCCCATAGACCCTCAAACAAAGCTAGCCATTGCCCCTTTTCTTGGTTACCCACCAGAACTTGATAGCAAGACTCTTATTGCTGACGACCCCACATATGTGAGTTGTAGAAGAAAAAACAAGGAGAAATCACACTGGTATTGACTTCAAAGACCATTAGCAATGGTTCATGGTAGGCTTGTTACCTAGTGATTGAGTAGGGAAGAGTAAAGGATGGACAAAGGTTTGGAAACCAACTATGTAAACTTTTCTCAGACAATGGGCTGCCACTGAAAGTTTTAATACTGTGAATTTGCAAGCAGTTGTGCCCAAATCCACACAGCCCAAGGCTCCCACCACCCAGCTGGAGAGGCTTGTATGTACAATCATGTTGATCAAATAAGTGTCCAGTCTATATTGTTGTAGTTTCACCATTCACCCCAATCACAGCCCTTACATTCTACCACATCCCCTCTGCTGCAGATTGTTCCCTAGGCTTAGAAAAGGGGCACAGGTGGATGAGAAGCAAAACAGTCTACTTTCTCTGGAGCTGTCATTTTGGACTCTGGTCAATTCTGGCTGTTTCCTTTCATGGGCTGACAATTTGTCCAGGAATAACCTTGCAATCCTACTAATGAAGCACAAACAATTAGATATATAGGTATTTAAACAGTAGTAATTGCTATGGTAGGTTACTTTGGTATAGACACAGATGTTTGGATGGTATGTTAATCCATGAATTATGTTTTTTTTCTGTAAAATATGACAGGGTTTTACTGTGGCTTATAACATCTCCTAACCACTAGAGGATGTAAGCTTGTGGCATCAGCTGTGGGTTATTCCTCCAAGGAGAGAGCTAATAGCCAATTAGATTTGGGATATACAGATATATGGCTGCCACTGCTGCACAGTATTTCCAAGCAGGTGAGGTGTAGCTGGTGCTGACGGAGGAGTCTTGCCTGACTCAACTGCTTGCAAATTGGTTTTACATGAAAGATGCTTCTACTCATAAATTATTACTTATTGTTAAAAATGAAAAAAAATACTGTGAATTACAGCATGAAAAGGCAGTCCTGAAAATGTAGTTTGGTAGAAGCAAGTGATTTGAAGAGACCAGCACTGTTGAGACCTCTGCATGTGAAATCTTGGCTTTGAGGACTTTTGGAAGACTGAGCTAGAATGAATAACATACGCTGCTCATGAAGCTGCCCTAGTTCCAGGATATGCTATGGCTGATCCTCTGATTAGAAAGTCAAAGAATGATGAAATCTCTACAATAATGCTATATTGGCTGACAGGCAGGAAAGGGAAATTCATCACCTTTCTTATATTCCCAAGTTATTGATCAGTTCTGTTTGTTCTTTGAATGCAGGCCAGGAGCACATATAGGTATACAGGATGGATGAGAAGGTGAGTCCAAGTACTATTCTCTTCCATCCTATCAATCACATGTATTCCAGAAGCTACTCACATACAAATAAAGACTTTTTGAGACAGGATCTCACTATGTGACTGGCCTTGAAATCCTAGGCCCAAGCACCCTTGGCCACCAGAGTAGCTGAGACAACAGGTGTGGTTTTGCAGTGGACTCAATCAAAACATCACTTTAATCAATTTCTGCATATCAAGGTATGCAAGTTTACATCAGATACCCAAATCGAAGCTGTATAATTTTTAAGTTTAATTAGTTAATTAATTTTTAAATTATTTTAATTAATTTATAATATTTATATTTATACATATACAAATATAAAGTTGTACATATTTATAGGGTCATGTGATATTTCATGCTTATATACATTGTTTAAAACTTAAAACAGCTGAACATGTCTAGGTCATTAAACATGTATAATTTCTTTGTGGTTAAAAATTTCACAGTTCTGAACAAAATTACACAGTTTTTTCTTTGAAGCTTTTGAAATGCATGCAATATTGATCCTAATGTAAAATCGTACTTTGGGACACATCTAGACCACGTGGCTCAGCTTTCTTTGATTGTGTGACTAAGTTCCTTGCAATGGTATTTCCTTGAAAGTCATCTAAACCACACTCGGGCTTGGAACCTGTAAAACCACTGTTTTTTCCTGCATGCCCCTGCTTCTTGTACTGGCCAAGACTCAGTTCAGATGACAAGATTAGGATTTATAAAATGCCTAAACCAAGAGGTTGAGGATATAGCTATGGTGTAGACCAGTTGCTTCATATGCAGGAGGCCCACACTCAATGCCCCCCACCCATTACCATGATTTATGAAAATAAAGCATTCCTGAAACACAGCCAAGCCATTGTTTATGTATTGCACTTGGATTCTTTCATTACAGCAGCAGACCTGGGTAGTTGCCACAGGGTATAAGGCCTCAGTGTCTAAAGTACTTGCCATCAATCCCTTACACAGAAGTTTCCAATACACACTGTTCTAGACCTGTGGATTACCATGTGAATGATAGCTACCTTGTTGACCAGCACAGTTCTCTAGCTGTTCACATGTACAAAAATAAGACCTTGAAATTCCTAGTCTTTCTCCTACCATTGCTTTCTCTTTTACTTTTTCTTTCTTCATAGATTATTCTCCAGATCTCCTAGGCTGTCAATTGCTTTTCTATTGCTGTAATAAAATATGATCAGAAGGAACTTGAGGAAGACAATTTATTTTTGGCTGACATTTCCAGAGGAAGAGTCCATAAGGGTGGGGGAGGCATGGCAACAAGTAGTGGGGGCAGGAAGCCGAGAAATCACAACTTAACAGCACATAAGAAACAGAAAGAGTGAACTGGGATGAGGCTACAAGCCAGAAAAGCCTGTCCACAGGAATGTGCTTCCGCCAGCAAGGTTCTAGATGCACCCCCTAAAGGTTCTAGAACCTCCTCCTATAGGACAAAGAGTTCAAGTGCATGTGCCTATGGGGGGCATTTCTCATTCAAGTCACCGGTAGGATGATACTCAGATGTTTGTGGTCTGAGTACCCATAGTCTGTGCCATGTGAAATGCTCTCTAGAGAACAGTTCTTCCCTTTCGGGACTCTACTGCCGGCCAAAGTTTTCTCTGGCCTCCTTACTTTCAGGATCAGACTGAATCCAGGTAGCCTGATTCTCTATATTCAGCATCAAAAGCCTGGAAGGTATAAATATAATGCAGTGTCTATACAAAAATCTATAGTAGTTCCCTGCAGCTCAAGGAGATGACTGCAGTGATGATGGTCCTTGACCAACACAATGACTCATACCTACCTGGTGTTTATGATGGTGAGCAAAGTCACTGCTGTCTTTATTCTACTGAATGACCATTGATGGCTCAGATTTCACATTGAGTGACTTATTTGAGGTCATATTCTTTTGTAAACTGGATGCATTATTTTGTATAATACGATTCCATTTTCATTTTTACCATTATTTTAGCTTTAAAAATACAGTAACACATTTTCCATGCCAGTCTTCATTGTAATTAATATATATCTTCCATTTATGAAAATGATATTAATACTCCTTTTTGAGGTAATAAACTAAAGTGTAAAATTATTTATTAACGTTTATAGAAAACTAATAGTGCAGATGGTATGCTGACCTCCATTAATCTTTGAAAATACTTTATTAATTCTTTGAGAATACCATACAGTGTAGTTTACTCCTTTCCACCAACTCCTTCTATATCCACCTCCATCTCCCTAACCACTCAACTTTGTGGACTGATTCTTTCCTCATAGAATCCAATCTGTGTTGCTCAAGTACTCTTGGGTGTGGAACTGGTCTGGATTGTGGTCAAGATGCCAGGGTCCCACCCTTAAAGAAAACTGATTCTTCTTCTCTCAGCAATTATCAAATGCCAGTAGCTCCCCAGTTAGGTGTGGGAGTTTGTGCCTATGTACCTCTTCATGATGTTATTTTTTCTGGCTTGAGCTTACACGTCTTGTGCATGCTGAGACAAGCCTTATGGCTTGTATACACTGCTGTCCTGATATCTGGAAAATGCTGTTTTTTCTTGTAGACATTCTAGACATTCATTACCTCTGGCTCTTACAGTCTTTCTTTGCCCCTCTTGTGCAAAGTTCCCCAAGCCTTGATGAGAAGAGTGACATATAGATGGCCAATTTAAGGATGAGAGCTCTATAGTCTTTTATTCTCTGCTTAATATCAGACTCCCCGCTAGGGTCCATGACCTATTTAGCTATACATGCTTGGACCCAATAATGGTGCCAGGCATAAGTTCTATCTCATGGAATGGGCCTTATATCAAATCAGAGGGTAGTTCGTTACTCCCATAACATTTGTGTCACTATTGCCAGTGGTAGTAGTAGTATTGTAGTAGTTATAGTAGCTTCAACACTATGAAAGCTAATCCATAGGTATTTAATTTCTAGTTCTGTCCCTTGATTTCTCCATCTTTTATGACTCAGGAATATGGTTAAGAATGTATTATGAAAAAAAAACCAGAAACTAGATATATAAAAAAAGAAAAAAAATGTATTATCCTCAGCAACAGGGTCTCATAATTAAATTCTGGTGGGTGACCAATAACAACATGTCATGGGGTTCCCACTGCCCAACAACCCAAAGAGAGGTAACCCATTCCTGATAATGGGTTGTTTTATTTGNTAATATATATATATATATTCTTAGAGAACTTCTACAGTAGTGGGTCTCCATATTTTTGCCTTTTCTTCTACTTTATTTTATATTCCCACCAAATATTCTTTTAATTTAAACTAAAAACCATACAGAGTTCTTGAAAAGGTGGCAGCGAAGGAATGTTAGTATCAAGGATGGAGGGAAAGGTGAGGTGGGGTATCAGCTAATGGTCTTGACTGGTCTCTTGAAGTTGCCGGTGACTTGGAGCTGCAGCTGGTCTTGAAATCATAGAGCCAGTGCACAAACTGTTTGACAGCATATTTGGGCCAGTATTTGGGATGAAGCATGAAGAACATGTGACCAAAAACAGTGCCACAGTAGGTGCTGTGTGATGGTGCCTGGATGATTTGGGGTTGTACACATCTGTGCATTTGGGCAGTAGAGATTGATTATGACCTTACTCAGGGTGACCAAAAGGCTAATGGGAAGAATTTGCTGTTTCTCACAGTACATGAGAACACTAGCCAAAATCTCCCTGCACCTACTTAGCCAACATTTGGGCAATGCCTTGGTTGCTGAGAACGTAGTGGGTATGAATCAGAGCCATAAAACACCTTGGCTGCTTGTTCAGTCAAGTCACTCTGGTTGTCTTCCAGCTCTTCATCAGGCTGTAGCTCTAGGATTATGGCCAGAGCTTGTTGAGGTACCTAACCATTGAGTCCAGTAAGATTAAATTTTTCCTGGATATAGTCTTCATCAGCCTTACTGAAGAATTCGTTATTGCCCAGCCCTA
The DNA here is from genome assembly GCA_009823505.1 of Rhizomys pruinosus. Taxonomy (NCBI): domain Eukaryota; kingdom Metazoa; phylum Chordata; class Mammalia; order Rodentia; family Spalacidae; genus Rhizomys; species Rhizomys pruinosus. Next base: position 21,192 of record VZQC01015142.1, read on the forward strand.
TCACAAGGTAAAATGCTTTGATTTGGGGCCAAAGTTACATTGTCAGTTTATTAGCCAATGATAAGGAGGGAAGGGAAGACACAGAAGGAAGCAGGAAGCCTAGGGAGGTGTGTTCTGTCTGCCAAGGTTACTTTCACAAGCCAGCTCTCATCTAGATCAGACCAATGCTGATACCAACCAAGATTAGGCAATCAACTCCCAAACAGCATCCCAGCACCCCAGAGACATGCATGGGCTCTTTCCCAAGACCACATGCTTTGCCTGCAGTGAAATTTCTGGAGACTCAGAGTTCAAAAAATATGTTCATTACCACTCAGTCCAGTCACTGTGACAAAGCATGCAGTCCTATACTGGGGCAAAGAGTTGGTGATGGGATTGGAATCAGTTCTTGGAGGGGATCCAGTCTGCCAGACTATCTTGAGCCGTGTTTTCTCTCTCTCTCTCTCTCTCTCTCTCTCTCTCTCTCTCTCTCCTAGGAAATGAATTCGGTCTTTCAAAAAAAGAACCAATAAAAGCCTTTCTCCGTCTTGACCCATGTAGGGGAATCTGGGTCATCCTGCTACTTAGATAGCAAAGCTGCTTCTAGGTGTGTGCACACTCGTTAACCATCTGCTTGCCCTAGGTTATGGCTTTTGAAGCCTGTCAAAGAACCATGACACTCAGCCCAAGAAAACTATATAATGCTTTCTTAGGAAAACCCCAGCATATGTGAAACAGCTATCATAAGAGAGAGGAATAAATTATTTTCCATCCACTGTTGAATACAGGTTTGCTTTTTGACACCAGCTAATTTGTCAGATAGGAACAACCACACATAAAGCTTTCCTGCAGTTGGCTGTAGCTTCTGAAGCCTTTCCTGACTCATGGTCAGCATGCACAAGTGACCAGTGAAGCTGGGGACCACCGAGCCTCATGCCGCATCCACATTCCAGAGCTACCTAGCAAGTCTACGTTTCCTGTGTTACTTTAGCTGTAGGTGGCATACCTCTTTCTGTTTAAGTGGCAGCTGACTGAGGCCCTTTCCCCTAAGGTCTTCTGTGTGGAACTATATGACCTGGAAAGTAAAATCTTAGTAAATAGTCTGCAGTCCTAAGAAGTTGGCAGTACATGGCAGAGTAGGTGTCTCTGGTGGCTCCAATTTAGCTCCACATCAATGTAATATTTTGAAAAATATTAAATATGTGTTAGTCATAGACTATTTTTAAATGAAAATTTATTCATAATGTAATAAAGTATCTGTATTTCTAAGAAAACCAGCTCCAACAGGTTCAGTTCCTGAAGTGAGTGGTCTCAAAGGTGGCAAAGAAATTAATCAAATAAGTCACAAAAATCTCTTTTCATGACCCGAGGAGCATCTCTCTTCCCTGCTCCTGTGCAGAGGACCTCTCCGGTTTGTCACTCTGCCAATTTCTTTCTTTTTTTTTTTTTTATGCGTATGAGTGTACTGTCTGCATGTAGGTTGGTGCACCCATGTGCAATGCAGTGGAGGTCAGAAGAGGATGTTGGATTCCCCTGGAACTGGAGTCAAAGACAGTCTTTATCCACCATGTGGGTGCTGGTATTCAAACCCAGGTCCTTTGCAAGAGCAGTAGGTGCTCTTAACCACTGAGCCATCTCTCCGGCCCCCTCTGCCAATTTCTTAACCTAAGGATTACAGAGAGCATCCATTTGCCTTCTCTGATCCTGTGCAGAGGGCCTTTTGGGTTTGCCACTCTGCCAATTTCTTTTTCTGTTCTCTTTTTTCTTCTCTGTTCCTCAGGTCCCAATGTTTATTTTTATATGCCCTAAAACTAATACAGGTTATGCAAGTCTAAGCTAATGATGAAAAAAATAACCCAACTTCCCCGTAAATATTTTTCAGAAAATTCATGCCTGAAATCATTCTTCACATCAAAAACAGTAAAACAATCAATAATGGTACAAACATTTAGTTGAGACATCAAGAAAGTGAAACAATAATAGTACAGCCATTCAGCTAAGCAATTTAGCAGCAAAGTGAAGTTAATATTAACTTTAACTCTAAGGACTCCATTCTTTATGCCTTGTGGTTACATAGGTGCTGGACAGTGTAAAAAATGAGCTTGAAAGCTTTAACATTAGAGAACTTTATTTTTCTTACTTTAGTTCCTTGTTTGCTCTCAAACATGTCTCAAAATGACCTGTAAGTCATTTTGTGGCTGGTGTAGCTTTGATTCATATCTTGTATTTATTCTGGCCATTGTTTTCCTCAGTTTCTGTCTTCCTCAGTTTCTGTTTTTTATACTTTCTACTAAGGTGATTTTCTAAAGGCTACTAAGCTTTGAGTCAGATCACTAGACTCCATGTCCTCACTGGACTTAGTTTCACTTTGCCCTACAGTCCTCTTTTTAGTTTAAAACTGACCAAGAAATCAGAATTCCTTTCTTTACTTGGGCAATCTGTGCATGACACAGCTTCTGTAGAATTCTTTATTACTACTGTATCATACTTTTAAGTTGTGTACACAGTGCCATTATTTCTCACAAAGTACTCATTTCTAGAAAAGGCAAAAGTGTTAGTTCCACTCCCTGAGGCAAAAGCAGGTATCCTAATTGCTAGAAAGCCGAAAGTCAAGCAGGCCAGAAAAATAAGAATTAATATGATAGAAAGAACTATTAAAAACCAAGGTCAGCTGTAGAGCAGACTTCAACCAGACGAATCAGTAACTTTGTCAAGCAGTGAACCTTTCACAAATGGCTTTGCCAGTGAATGGCCTGAAGTCTGCACATGGCAGAGTAGGTGTCTCTGTGGCTCCAATTTAACTCCACACCAATGTAATATTTTGGTGAAAAATATTAAATATATGTTAGTTATAGACTTTTTAATTTTTAAATGAAAATTTATTCATAATTTAATCAAATATCTGTATTTCTAAGAAAACCTTTTATTTTTCTGAGAATTTTATGTTCAGAGGGGAATACAATATATTGAAGCAGTATATTGAAGACTTCAATTATCCTTATGGAACTATCCTTTCAAATCCTGTGAATTTCTGCTTTTTGGTACTCTGATGTTAGTTTTGTGTGCTCATTTATAATTGTTGTAACTTCTTAGTGGATTGATTGATCCTTCATCATCATATACAATCCTTTTCTATCGGTGTGTGTGTGTGTGTGTGTGTGTGTGTGTGTGTATGTGTGTGTCTGTGTGGATGACTGTTTGTTGGTATTTGCCAGGCATGGCTACTCAAAATCTATAATGGCCAAAACATAGTAGATATTTAGTTATTGCACCCAGGGCATCCAAAGCACTGTGGTAGGTCACAGAATAACTGCTATCCCGGCCCAGGACTAGGAATCCTGCCACCTTACCCCTTAGGGTCTCAGGACACTTAATTCTGGTTGGTTGTGGGGACAAGCCAGTGTAGTAGGTGCTTAGCTGGCTCCTCGATGCCCTGGCTGGGAAGCAGCCTGGTACCTGCCAGTTAGGGTATTTTTTTACTGCATGAAGCAAGATAAGTGGCTGCTAGCCACCACAGGGTGGAAATCAGATGCTCCAGTTTCTGTTCCTAATTTTGATAATTGAATTGTTGTGTCATGTCAGGCATCCTCTGCTCATGTGTGGGCCTTAGATTCCATTAGGCAGCAAGACAAACGCTGGGTTGTGCTTATCTGCCATTCTGCATGGGGCTCCATAACAACATATACAGACTAGAGGCTGGGGGCACAGAAAAGTAATATCTTTTACTTTCTTTCTAGAGTCCAAGTTCCAGAAGTGGCAGCTTTCTTTCAGAATTTCTCCACAGCCTGCAGTGTAGAATCCCTTTCTTCCTGTTACATGTGGTGGGCACGCTTATGTACACTTGCTAGTGTTGTTCCTTTGCATGTTCTAAATTTCCGTGATGATGTCAGTTGGACTATATTAGTGTCCACCAACATGGCCTTGTTTTTCCATTATAACCTCTTTAAAATCCTATCTCCAAATACAGCCACACAATGAGGTTTGAGTCTCAGAGATTCAACATGACCCTATGACTTCTAGGGGCTATAGTTAACCCACAGCAGATTCTGTGGGTGATTTGACTAAAGAGATGTGGATCTTTTTTGTCCTTAAAACCTTTTTTTTTTTTTTTTAGCCAAAGACAGAGTTAACATAGGGATTCAAATCGTTTATTTTGAGAGATGCAGGGAACAAGAATGGGAATAATAATGAGAGGTGCATAAGGGCAGACAGCCTATAAAGAGTTAATTATGCTATCAGTCAGCACTGTGAGTGACAGGATTTAATACTGGGAGAGGAAGTAATGTTGGGAAAAATTGATTTTCAAAGTTAGCTCAGCAGAGCAGTGGAGAAACAGGTATTTTAAATTTAATTATTTTGTTTTGTTTTGCGACAGAGTCTCCCTGTAGCCCCAGCTGGCCTAGAAACAATGGATGTCTTAGAGGGCTGGTGCAGAGAAATTTCAAAGGAAAAAAGAGAAGGATCATTCAAGCTCAGACATCCTTGGCTTTGAGAGATAGTAACAGCGGTTTCAAAGGATAATGTGAATGATCCAGTTCAGGGTGGAACGGTCAGTTGCCTGAACATCATCCTTGAGAAAGTATTATCTGTGCACTGTGGTAGCATTTCTGGTATGCTGTGGGTTTCTTAGCTATTTTGGACCCCCCTGTTAGCAGGCCAAGATGTAAAATATCCCTTGCTTCAGAAGCCCTTAACTTTATTTTATTTGTATATTTCTAGGGTTTTACATGGTGGTTTCCTTTTGATTCTGGATAATTTATAAATGGACAAATAAATAGAAATAAATTGCAGTATGGCAGCAATCATGGCTCCACCAATTAGCATCCGTGTCAAGGGAACATCAGAAAATGTCTTATTTGGTGTTAGCATCCACAAAAGGAGAAACCATTTGCCTTTTTTTTCTGGGACTGTGTTACTTCACTTAGAATAATTGCTTCAAGTTCCCTCCATTTACTAGCAAAGCTCATGATGTCATCTTTCTTTACTGCTGCATAGAACTCCATTGTGTAGACTTACCATATTTTTGTTATTCAGTCATCAGTTGAGGGGCATTTGGGTTGGTTCCAGGTCTTTGCTATTGTGAAGAGAGCTGGAATAAACGTAATAAACATAGCTATGCATGTATCTTTGTGGTAGGATGTGTCTTGTGGGTATATACCCAGGAGTGGTATGGCCAGGGCCGGTGGTAGGCTCATTTTGAGTTCTTTTTAAGGGTTCTCCACACTGTTTTCCACAGTCAAACTGAGCAACTTTATTATTATATTTCATTGTATCTGAAAGCAACTGTGCTATTACAATGTGAATCTCTAAATGGGCTCTAGAATTATCCTACCACTTATACTAACACATTGTAATTACCATATATAGATGGAGGATATATAGTCATATTCTAAAAAAGGAATGTGAAGTTACATGAGTTTATATCTGCATGCAAATTTACTGTTAAAATGTGAGTCTTTAAATGTGTATAGGAATCAACCTATAGTTTATTTTCAGAATTTTTAATTTTGACTTATGTGTGGAGTGTATATATGCATATTTTGTAATAATATAAAATTTAAAAATTAAAAAAAAGAAAATGTCTTATTGTTTTAGTCCATGCATGTTGAGCTGTGGTGAATGGCATATGAATGGTGACTCATCCAGAGTCACCGTTTCTGTAAGCCCTTCCCGGAGAGAAGCCCCAGTAGTGCATAGTATATACAGTGTCCTCTGCCACAGTCTACCCCTCATTAGTCTCAGGACTAGCAGACAAAGCTAAATGTCTGGTTTGTTCTTGTCTAAAGCCTATTCGGAAATGGATAGCACATTAATCCAAATACATTAATCAATATAGGAAAGCTTGTGTGGTCAATTTGGAATATCCAGTGACACCTGTGCTGCCATGTTCCCCAAAGTTCTTAGGATTTCAGGTATTTTCCTAGGATCTCTCTCTAGGTCATATAGTTCCACATAGGGAGATTTAGGTAGTACCTTAAGGGAAAAATGACAATATTAATTAATTGACCCTTAAAGAGAGAAAGCTCAGCTACAGCAAGAATGACACAGGAAAACTGGAATTTGTGAGTGAGCTTCTCTGAGGTCTGGTGCGAGGCATGGTAGATTGCAGCTTCATCCTTGTTTCTGCAAAGTCATCATGAGGTAGGAAGGCTACACTAAGGTGTAGGCAAGCTTTAGGTATGGCCATATGTGTGTGAAAATTCTCTGGAGTCACAAGTGCTCTTGTGATTACATTGGATAATATAAGAATTATTATCCATTCTTATCTTCTATGATTTGTTAGGAAACTGCTACACAATCTTCATAAAATGAGTGACATGGTTGTTTGCCAGGTTTCAAAGGCCTAGTGTAAACAGGATGGTTTGTGTGTGGGGGGGGAGGACTTAATTTTGTGTGTGCCTACATGCATGCACATACTAAGTAATTGGAAACAGCCTCGTCTAATTAATTAGACACTCAGATTGCCCTGTGTGGGTCGAGAAGGGTGAGGCTTTTCATCAGGGTATTCTTTAACACCAAATTTCCTTCCTGGATAAAAGTAGGAGAGGAACCCCAGTCAAGGCCAGTCATCTCCAGGAATTGATTTTAATTCCATCACTTAGTCCTCAGCCTCAGTATGGGGCTCCACGCCTTCTCGTAGTGGCTGCAATGAAGGTTAACGAATATCCTTTTTTGAACTGTGAGTCTTAGAAATTTCACTTCAGCAAAACCAGTGGCTTTTGCAAAGAGCCTGTGAGTGTCTCTCTGGTTATGGGAGGCTGCTTGGGTGCTGGTTTCCCAATACTGTTTCTTATTAGCTTTGGTCTGATCCGATGAAGAAATCACCCCTCTCTAGATTCATGCTTTTTCCTGTATCTTTCTGATCCCTCAGCCCTTCCTTCCTTATCTTTGGCCAATGAAATGCCATCGTGATTGTGTACAACATTAAAGTGTTTCGCCTTATGATAAGACTGCTAGTTAGGTCATTTTCCTAGTGCATTGAGCAAGATAAGTGGCTGCCGGTCACATAGGGTAAAAGTCAGTTGCTTCATGTTGTTGCTAATCCGACAGTGAGTTGCTGTGTCATGCTAAGTTCCTGCTCATGGCTAGGCCTTAGATTCCATTAAGGAAACAAGGAAAGCACTGTGTCGAGTTTATATTTCATTCTGCTTGGGCTGACATAGCAATATATTACACACTGGGGCCTGGAGTAAACAACATTCATTTCTTTTACTTCGTTTCTAGATGTTGACAGTCTAAGTTCAAGCTGCCGGCAGGGTTGGTTTTCTTGTATGCTGTCTTCTTGGTGTCCCCTTCTTACTTTTACGCTTTGTGTGCCTTCTCTCTACATATGCTGTGGTGTCACTTCGTATGCCCTAAATTACTCTGGTGATCACACCCATCAGGTCGCATCAGTGCCTACCATCATGGCTTTATTTTACTGTTCTAACTTTTCGATGGGCATATATCCAAACCCACTTATAGTGGGAGGATATAAATTGTCAGGTATGCACAACAACTCAAGCCTGAGCAAACATATGGGTGAAATGGCCTATGAAATATCTATGCATGGGTCCTTTGTTTTGCTTTGGGTGTCCCCTAAAGCAGACTTTCTTTTGGAAAGTTCCTTTTTTTCTCCAAATTTTATTGAGTTTTTGTGCATTTCATACAATGCATCTTAATAAAATTTAGACCACTTACCCCCTTCCTGCCTCCCATAGACCCCCACCCCCAAATTTCAGGTGTTATATCATGTATCTTAAGTCCTATTTAGTCCTGCATTTTTTATTTTTGTCTTTTCGAGACAGGGTTTCCCTGTAGCCCCAGCTGTCCTGGAACTCGCTCTGTAGACCAGGCTGGCCTTGAACTCACAAAGATCTGCCTGCCTCTGACTCCCAAGTGCCTGCATTTTTATCCAGACATCCCTTGGTGCAAGTTCATCCACTGAAATCTAGTCAGCCTATCTAGACTCATCTTCTATAAGAGTAAAGAAGATCTACTCTCCCTCACCCCACAGTAATCATTTGCCTATAGTTCTGGCTAGGGTTGGGCCTGAAGCAGACTTGAGATAAGCACTCAAGTAGAATAACTTTATTTTGGAATATGCAAAGAGTAGTGGGAGGAATAACAATATGAAACAGAGAAAGAAAAAGAACCATTTGAGGGTTTCTTGTGTTATCAGCAAATATTGTGGGTGATGGAGCGAAAACACTGGAAAGAATGTGTTTCAAAGACAGTTCAGCGGTGGGGTGGGGGGCAAAAAAAAAAAAAAAAACAAAGACAGTTCAGCATAGAGGTGGAGAAATTAAAGTGTTTGTATGTGAATTCCACTCATTGACTGTTATTCCAGGGGACGGGGAACTGTGGATCTCTTAGAACTATTATCTGTCATCCATTCAGTGGTGCTGTTCCACTTTAGGGAAATCACTGAAGCGGAGAGGAGTTCCTGGCAGACAGAAGTCACCTAAGTGTCTTGGGGTTGTATGGTCCTGAGAGGTCAACCAGCCACTGACAACATCTACTTTATTTTTCTTATTCTGAGTTTTATGAAAGAGGCTGAAGGAGTAGTAGTTGCATACCTGCTTAGAGGAGGGACTATAAAGACCAACCTGACAAAATTCTCTTTAGTCATGAGTTCAAATGGCTTTCCCTCTGTTTTTTAGGGTGGTACTTGAAAATGTATAATGACTCAAACATAGACATTTAGTTCTTGCTCAAACGATGTCCAAAACATTGTTGTAGATCACAGAGCAGCTGTTCCTTATTCCCCTTTTCTCTCAGCCCCCAGCAACCAGCAATATGAATAGACTGCCCTTCATTTGTTCATTCATGAGTTCCTAAGTAATTGGAAACACCCTTGTTTAATTAGAACATTGGGCTATTTCCACTTTTTGACTATTATCAATAGCAGTGGTATTGTATATTAGTTTTTGTTATGGTTCAGGTTTTCAATTATATGGAGTGTATTCCTAAGACTGGAACTTTTGTGACTTATGGGAAATCTATGCTGACTTCTTATAGAAACTGGCAAACTGTTTCCCAAAGCAACTGTGATAATCTATAACTCGTGCTTTGCCCCTTCACAATCGATCTTGTCTGTATTTCTATGCCAGTGCATAGAGATGGTTATCACTGCTAGCAATGAATGTGCTTAGCCATGTATTATAAATAAATTCCTATTACAGGGCATTTTGTAATATTATTAATGATGATTTGAGCAGTTTACTTGTACCATCAGCACTTTTCAAATGAGCCTCTCCCACATGCGTCCTTCTTGAATACTTTATCCCCCTAATTTGGAGTGTTCACATGCACTACAATCGCTCTCCATTTTCACATCTGTTTTGCTTACTATTCAGAGAGGTACTTGAGAAGAGGGGCCATATCTTGGAATCAGCTTTGCATGCACAACAGCAATCAAGGGATACTTAATTTGGTAAAGGCTTGAGGCACATATGAATCAATAGATGGACCAATAACTAGAGCCAAGGATTTTGGATAAATTAAATTCATTCACTGTAAAAACATAGATCCCTGCAATGGAAGCTAATGAGTGCCTTGATCCTGGTTTTGTGTAACACCAGGCAGGGCTTTTTGGCAGGAATATTGCAAAGTCAATTTAGAACTCAAAAGAGGGCTAGATAAAGTTCAAGATTACTACTGAACAGAAGAACCTAAAACTTTAGGGAATACTAGCCCAGGGAAGCTGAGAGTTGTACTCTATTCTCCGTGGTTGGCAGCTACGGGTCTGTGAGGTTCCTATTTATGTGAGGATCCCTAAGGGAAACTGCACCCTGCCTGAAGGCATCTTCCAGGCTTTGGGAAGTTCATAGAGCACTGAGATAGTGTTACAGGGAGAGATGCTCACAATAGAAATTGTCCTGTGAGGCTCTGTTGTAATCTGAGACAGGGCAAATTGTGGATGTGTGAATATTCAGATGAAGCAGACTGAACTGTGAGGAGGCAGGGCTTAGAAATGCAATGGAGACTCCTAGGATCTTGCTAGAAGAGGGAGAGGTTTACTGTCCACCTGGATTTTTATAGTCAAGCTTTGTGGGAAGGATTTCTGGGTGGATCTCCGGCACATGGGTAGGACTAGTACATTCTCCTTTGCTATAGACAAGAGTCTGAGACTTCACTGAACTGGAAGTCTGTTCCTCCATGATGTTCCTCTGTACTCTGGTCCTGGTATCTCTATCAGCCTGCATTGTTTTGGGTGAGTACCTTTAAAATAATATTCCAAGTACTTATTTGATGTAGATTAGGCAGAGATGGGTATAGAGTAAATCCAAGACAAATCCAGTTCTGCACGGTGTTCACTCTCTAGACTTGGAGTTGCCTCTGAAGTGGCCCAGACCAGAGTAGCCCTGGGATGAGATGCACTGAGATCAGAAGAGGATAAACTAGTGCACGACAGGGGCAGAACAGTGATGAGATAACCCTACGCCTCACACAAGAAGAATTAGAACAGCTCTGTTGCCTTACTTCACAGGACTAGAAGGAGGATTAAATTTTTATGAGTTTTTTGGTAAAGTTTTTAATGAAATTTTGTGTATTTCATACAGAACATCTTAATCATGTTTATATTCTCCCATAGCCCCCACAATGGAATTCAAACATTCTATCATTTGTGTTAAGGTGTACCTTGTCAAATTAGTGTTCTGAAGTGTCCCTCAGTGCAAGTTCATCCACTGGGATCTAGTCAGCCTATGTAGAGTCACTCCCTTTAAGAAGATGAGCTCGTCCTCACCCAGCAGTAATCAGCTGCCAATAATTCTTCAACTAAGATTGGGGCCTTCTACCCATTTTCACATTTCTGTGCTGGGTTTTTGTCTGCTTGAGTTTGCATGGGTCTGGTGCAAGCTGATACCCATTGCAGTAGGTTCACATGAACAAGGTCCCAGGAGCCTGTAGGGTTCTATTTCCACATGTTCATGCACTCTTCCCTGGCTCTTACAATCTTTCCAGGCTTAAATTTTTTTTGGTGGATGATTGAGAGGAAATATGAGGAAGAGGTGGATAAAGGGGTTGATTTAAAATGGAGTTTAGTAATTGAAAATTTGAGTTATGGCTAGATGAACACAACAGGAGTCAGTGACCATTGAAAAAAATTGTTACTCATGGTCCCTAAGAGAAGGGACACAGTACTAGGTCATGGGCAAAAGGGATACATTAGGGTTAGTCAGAAGACACAGGTATGGGAAGCATGTGGAAGTGCCTCTCTGGAGTCTCTCTTGAGGGAAGAGTTGAAGCAGTGGAAGCAGGTGTAACCTTTTTTGAATTTCAAGGGACCCTTGGGTACAGTGCTTGTCCTAGTTGTTTGGTGCAAAGTTCTAGGTGTTAACAGAAGGTAGACTATTGTCCCTGCTATGATATACAGATAAAGGAAGTAGTTTGGATAGTGACACAGAAACTGGGTACATAGTTAATATAATATATAGCATTGAATCTCAATATAATTGTGCCATTTTATCAACAGAGAAATTGAGACTCACAGAGACATGTGCTCTTTCATTCTTACTTGGAGAATCATGTCCTGGTTGAGTTCTGGCTCCCAAGCCTGAACAGAACACTCATCTATCAGTGTCCTGACAGTCTTACTCTGGTGTTTATTTTCTCTCTGGACATGTGACACTGGTAGAAGCCTCTAGCTGAGTGCAGAGTGTAAGGCGGAGTAAGAAAGGACACAGATTTGGAGTGGAACGTTCCTCTGCTGATGGTTACCCTGGCAATGAGATCCCATTTCCATCTTTCACAGCTCTGTACTTCTTCCAAATCTGCCTCAAGGTTGTACTAACAGCCCTGTAGAAAGACTTTTGTGAGGAATAATATCTGGCATATAGTATGTATCCAATATGTGTGCATTCCCTATGATGTAAGTGATAACTGCTGTTGGTAATAGTCTTGTTTTTCCTTCCCAATATATCAAACACATTTTATTGTGGGTGATATGGGGGTAATTTCATCACTGAGCTAATGCAGATTGTATGTACCGATTTCAAATTGTACTTTAGCGTCCTTTCACTCTTTGAAGCGCTTGGTGCTTATGCCAACCCCTCTTCTACTCCTGGGGTGTCTTGATGGGTGCTCTGCTCCTGCCATGCCACTGCTCTGGTGGCTGCTCTTGGTCTCAGCTGTAGTTGTGCTTGTTTTCCATCTTTGGATTTCCTTTTCTCTGACACGACACCCTATGGTGTGTCACATGAACCTCTCTACCTGCTTCATTTTTTTTTTTTTTGTCTTTTCCAGACAGGGTCTCCCTGTAGCCCCAGCTGTCCTGGAACTCACTCTGTAGACCAGGGTGGCCTTGAACTCACAAAGATCCGCCTGCCTCTGCCTCCCAAGTTCTAGGATTAAAGGCGTGTGCCACCATGTCCGGCTGAATGTCTCTACCTGCCTCTTACTGACCTCCTTTAGGTACTGTGACTACACCCTGAGACATTTGCTTTTCTTTTTGTTGTTCACTATGGATCCCAAGCTGGCCTAGAACTTTCGGTGGTTTCCTACACTGTCCTTTTATATGCTGATAATCACAAGCACCCACCATACCTAGCTGGAGGCATCTTTTCACCTGCATTTCTCATTGAGTCCCTGCTGCTCTCACTCCATAAGGAACCACACTTCAGTCTTCTTTATTTCTCATGGCCATGTCAGGGCAGGGAACAAATCAGTATTCTTCATATACATCTCCATATTTTTTTCTTTATAAGGAAAGATTTATTGGGACTCATTCATGCTTTTCCCTTTATATATTGGTTACAGCTGCTTCCTGAGTAGTTGGGACAGAGACCATATAGATGATGAACTAAAATATCTGTCGTTTGGGCTCTTTAAATTTTTTTATAAACCATTTTATATAAATAAAGGAGTGTTAACTGTTTGTGTCCTTTGGTTGAGCAATTCTGCTTATGAAATAGAGTTAAGAAGTAGGATGTGGGGCTGGAGAGATGGCCTAGCGGTTAAGAGTGCCAACCACTCTTACAGAGGACCCGGGTTCGATCCCCAGCACCCACATGGCGGCCGAGAAGCATCTGAAACTCCAATTCCAGGAGAACTCCAGTTCCAGGGGAATCCGACGCCCTCTTCTGACCTCTGCGGCATTGCATGACACAGATGCACAGACCTGCATGCAGACAGTACATTCATGCACATACAGAAATAAATAAAAAAATTAAAAAAAGAAGTAGGATATTTATTTTGTAATAACAATAATGAATAAATTATATGACTATATAACAAAAATGAATTAGGTAAGTATCATTCATTCAAAATTCAGTATCCAAAATTAGCAAAAATATTGTTGTAGATGAATAGCCAGTAATTAGAAATTCCTGTGAAGCTATTAGGCTAAAGAAAATAAAAAGTCAGGGCTGGAGAGACGGATTTTAAGAACACTTGCTGCTCTTGCAGAGGACTTGGGTTTGGTTCTGAGTACCCGCACAGCCACTTTAAGCCACCTGTTTCTACAGTTCCAGGAGATCTGATGTCCTCTTCTGACCTCTGTGGACATTAGAGAGGCATGAGGTGCACATACGTACATGTAGGCAAACACTTATACACATAAAACGAAAGTAAATAAAATAAAAATAAATAAAATAATGTCACAAGTAAAAATTACTTATTATTTTAATTTTATGTGTATAAGTGTATTGCTTGCATGTGTATAAGCTCACCCATGTTATCAATGCCCCCGATGATCAAAAGAGGGTATTGGAACCTCTGGAACTGGAATTAAAGATGGTTGTTAGCAGTTATATCAGTGCTGGGAATCAAACCTGGGTTCTCTGTAAGAGGAGCCAGTGCTCTTGGCTGAGCTATCTCTCTGGCCCCAGCTCTTTTAAATTTAAATTTTTATTTATTGATATTTTCATATACATATACACTATGTTTACATACAGGCATACAGTATGTTTACATACATGCATACACCATGTTTACATACAGGCATATACTATGTTTACATACAGGCATACACTCTGTTTACATACAGGCATACTCTATGTTTACGTACAAGCATACACTATGTTTACATGCATGCATGCACTGTTTACATGCATACATGCACTGTTTACATGCATGCACACACCATGTTTACATACACACATACACTATGTTTACATACATGCATACACTATGTTTACATACAGGCATATACTATGTTTACATACAGGCATATACTATGTTTACATACAGGCATACTCTATGTTTACATACAAGCATACACTATGTTTACATGCATGCATGCACTGTTTACATGAATGCACACACCATGTTTACATACAGGCACATACTATGTTTACATACAGACATATACTATGTTTACATACAGGCATACACTATGTTTACATACATGCACACACCGTGTTTACATATAGGCATATACTATGTTTACATACATGCATACACTATGTTTACAACATTTCTACATTCTAGTTCCTTCCATGTCTCTCCTCCACTCCCTCTCCAAGACATGATCTCTTATTTTATATTTTCTCTCTCTCTCTCTCTCTCTCTCTCTCTCTCTCTGTCTCTTTCTGTCACACTCACACACATCCTTCTGGTTGACAAAAATCTAGAATTTTCTTTTCTGACCAACATTTTATGGAGAATTCCACCTGTACTATCTGTATATAAAGGGGAGAAATGAAAAGTCATCATATGTTGGTGGGGTAGGGGGAGCTCTGAGAAGAGAGCTAGTAACTGAACAGGAAGACCTCAGTGATGTGATGACGAAGTGTACCAATGCCCTTCTGCCTCTTGAAGGAGGATCAAGTTGATTCCTGAGGGTCCCACAGCAGGTAGATAGATAAGGAATCTGCAGTAACATGAGAAAAGAAAATCTGCTTTTCAAAAATGGAATAATGAGTCAGACAGGAGTGCGACACCCAGTCTCTCTCCTCTTTATGGGATCTGGACTTCCCGCAGAGTAACCAGAACATTTTAGAAGCTTATGTGTTCTTGACGCCAAAAATTTTCCTGTTAGTTATTATTCTACAGCCTAAAACAATGTCTTCCCCAGGCATTCAGTGCCTTCCTGACTTGCGTCTGCTCCTCCGGGGTGTCTGTCTCACCCTAGGGTCTCCTGAGGGCCTCAGATGCCGTGGCCCTTCCCAGCCAAGCTCTGTGTTATTCTGTCTTTGGTCCACTTCGTTTTTCTTATTTTTATTTAATCACCTTCTACCTTTTCATCTTTCCTTTCTCTCCCTCTCCTGTCTGCAAACCCCAGTTCCTTTGGGTGATGCCAATCAGAAGGCTTCCCTCTTCCCAATCTTGGAACTCTTTTCTCATTCTTCTCCCACACAGTCTCTTTCATCCAGGATTTGGTCAGTTGTTCTGAGATAAGGGGATGCTTCTTGTTTATCCTCTTTTCTAACATGCTCCACCCAGGATCTTACTCAATACTTGTTTCCAGGGGGAAACCCCAGGTCTTGTCCATTCCAGCTATTCTTGTGATGACTTTTGGCTGGGTGCCTTTCCATCTCTAATGCCAGTTTACATTTGTTTTGTGCTCTGAGGTGAGGAGAGATATTTGCTTATTAACTTTATGTCAGAAGCAAATGAAACCTACAAAAGCTCAAGTGATTTATTCAAGGTGCATCCTAAAAAATGCAAAATGTACCTGGAATGTAGGACTGATATTTCTCCCTCTGATACATTTATGTTTCCTCTCTGCAGCAGGGCACCCATCTTCACCACCCATGGTGGACACTATGCAGGGCAAAGTCCTGGGGAAGTACGTCAGCTTGGAAGGATTCCCACAGCCTGTGTCTGTTTTCCTGGGTGTCCCCTTTGCGAAGCCCCCTCTTGGATCCCTGAGGTTTGCTCCACCACAGCCTGCAGAGCCATGGAGCTCTGTGAAGAATGCCACCTCCTACCCTCCCATGTAAGACACTGGGGTGTGTTTGGGGCATTTTCATTTGGCGAATGTGTCTCAGATTGGTGCATGGAGGAGTCAGGGTAATTCTCCAATTAGCTATAATTTGTTATGGAATCTTTAAGAACACTATAGAAACATTCCTGAAATGTTATAGTTTTTTAGGATCCCCTGTTCAACACATGTAACAAGCACTTGTGCTGAGCCAGGCATGCTGTAGGGATGAGGATCTATTAGTGAACAAAACTGTGATTCTTATCATCATTGAGTTGTGCTACAGCATAGGAGAGAGACAGAGAAGACACAGAGAACAATGAGTTATGTTCTATGATGGAATATGATAAGTGAGAAGAAGGTTCTGGTGCTGCCTATTCTCAGTGCTGAAGCTTGGTTGGTAATGGAGCGGGCACATCTCAACCCTTGCTGTGTCTAGATCCCTGCTTACAAGCTGGGCAATGGTTTGGGTGTTCCAATCACCCTGGCCATTTGGTAAAAAGACCAAAGGTCTCATGTGGCTTCATAGCTACCCCTGGAAAACCAGAGACACCTATAAATGTCAGTTCAGTCATTATTCATCTCCAAAACAAGGAACATGTGAGGATTTCCAGGAGTGAACCTCTGGGTGACTTATTTCCTTTCTCTATTTTTATAAAAATTGTTGTTTTATTTCATGATAACAAACTCTATCAATCATCTATCTATCTATCTATCTATCTATCTATCTATCTATCCTCCAGAATAAAAGTAAGATAAGTAAAATCATTTCCAATTCTTCTACCCAGAAAGAATTACTGTTACAACATTTACAACATCAGTCTTGGTTTATAGTCACTTATTTGGTGTTTGTTTCCTCCTCGGAAAACGAATCAATCATGCAAATAGCATGGGTGGATGCCTGGATCATTGATGTTGTCAACATCACACTCTGCCACTAAGTATCACAGCCTGATATTTAACAGTAGAAAGAGATTCATCATAGAACTAAAATTCATTTATTTGATCTCTAATTTGGTGTCACTGAATTGTTTATATATTCTTGGCACTATCACTAAAATTATGATCAATATCTTATGGCTAATAATTGTACATATTAATGATTATTTTAAGGTAAGTGCCAAGAAATCACATTTCTGAACTAATGAGTACAAACCTTTTGTTAAATTTCTTTCCAGAAATAGTCCACCTTTTGTCCTGGGCACACCTATCCTGGGCATAGAAAACATTTATTCATAGACTCTTGCCAATGTTTATGCATACTAAAGATTAATTTGTGGGGATTAGAGAGATGGGTCAGTGGTTAAGAGCATATGCTGCTCTAGCAGTGGATCAGGGTTCAGTTTCTAGTACCCATGATGGATGACTCACAACTTCCTGTAACTCCAGCTCCAGGACATCTAGCACCCTCTCCTGTGTTCCACTGATACCAGTACATACATGTGTATACAGACTCATAGACACTCACCCATACATTTAAACATGAACACAAAGAAATATTTAAAAATAATGTCCACAAGATAATGATATAATAACTTTAACAAGAATAAATCTAATTCAATGTTTCAATACTTATTTAAATACTAGTTGAGTTTTCCCTCTTGGCATTTGAATTGTTACTTTTGTGAATTTATACCCCTTACTTTTGTGGTTGCAGGAATAAATCCACAGCATAGAAACAGCAATCTCTTTTGTGGCTTTAGTTAAGCCACTTGAGAGCTGTGTCATTTTGGTGCTTGACAGCCTCTGTTGCTTCTTTCACATACTGAGGGCAGCAGGACTCCCTTCAGGGTCCACTGGGATCTGAGAATGTTGCTAATAATTTAGTTGGAATATAAACACTGCAGAGTTTTCCTAGCTATGTAGTCTTAAGCAGACTCTCCAAGCTTCCTGTTCATTGCTTCCTCATCTGTAAACTAAGGATAAAGACAGGATCCAAATGTGGGCCTGACCTGAAGCTTAAATGAGTTACTGCATAAGGAGAATTAAAATCAGTCCCTCCGCTGTGAGTTATTCCTCCAAGGAGAGAGCCAATAGCCAAATAGATTTGGGATATATATAGACACTTGGCTGCCACTGTTGCACAGTATCTCCAGGCTGTTGAGGTGTAGCTGATATTGACAGAGGAGTCTTGCTTGTCTCAGGGAGACCAAAGATTGTGCTGTATGCTTAGAAGTGGCCCTTTTGGTAAACGCTCTCTATCTCTAGACTCTACCTTTGCAAGGCCCAGGTGTTGTACACTAACCTAAGCAAATGACGTCTCATAACATGTTTCTTTCTTTTTTTTTTTTTTTTTTTTTTTTTATATTAATTTTTTTTTTTTTTTTTTTCTAAATTTTGGTATTTTGGAAAATAATATTTTCTTTTTTTTTAATTAATTTTTATTAAAATGCGTTGTGTATTTCAGGTATTTCTACAATCATTTTCCATGCAGGTTCAGCATATAGCATCCCCTTCCCATTTCACTCCCCCCCACCCCCCACCCCTACCGTACAAACCCGCGCAGATCGTGAGTCGTCCATAAGTTTGTTCTGCATTTTTTTCTATGGCTTGTTTTTGTGTTTTTTTTTTTTTTTTTTGTGTTTCCATTTTGTTTTTTAAATAACAAGAGGTGATAAAATTTGGTGAGTACAGAAGCATCCTTCATATAAAACCAATGTGCATGCACAGTTTGTGCCCAAACCCACAACAGCTCAAGGGGCCCCACCATCCTGAAAGGGGGGGCTTGGATGTTCAATCAATCTCCAAGCAGCTCACCACACCAGGTTCTTCGACAACAGGAACAGTACTACGGCCCTTTCGCCTTGCATATATCCCACTTATAATAGGCAAAAGGCTTTAGAAAGTTGGGGGGGGTGGGTTTGAGTCCCCTAGCCAACAGCTCCTAGTCAAGAAATGAAATAATTCATGGCTGATGTCAGAGCTTTCCTGTAGTAATCGGATGCCACAAGCTTGTGTCCTCTGGTGGTTGGGCGATGTTGTGAGCCACAGTAAGAACTTGTCACCCTTTATAGAGAAACCACAGTTTGCAGATTAGCATGCCATCCAAGCATCTGTGTCTATGCTCACAGCTTAGCTTGACATAATAAGTGGTACTGCTTAAATGCCTGTATATCCAATAGCTTGTGCTTTGTTAATATGACTAAAAAGGGTATCACTGGGAAAGCTGTCAATCCATGAAGGGAAACAACTTGAATAAACTGGAGTCCAAAATGACAACTCCAAAGAAATTAGACTGTTTTCTTCTCACCCACTTGTGCCCCTTTCCCAAAGCCCAGGGAACAAACTGCGGAAGAGGAGGCCTGGTAGATTGTAAGGGCTGTGGAGAGATAGGGGTGAATCATGAGACTTCAGAAATATAGTCTGGACTCCTGATTGATCAACATGTCTATGCATACAAGCTTCTTCAACTGGTCTATGAGAACCTTGGGTTGTTCAAAAATTGGACATAGATACTTGCAAAATGCACCAATTACCTGATTGTATGACATAATGAGTGACATCAATGCTATCTGCAAACAACTGTGTCATTGAATTGTAGAATCCCTTAAAAAAATTAATTAATTAAAAAAAATTCAGTCTCTGATAGTCTGGGAGGATTTAGTAATTGCTACCTGTTCAATGCTACATTTCAACTTTAAAATCTATAATCAGGGCATACAACAGTGATTACTGGAATAGGAGGATGATAAAAGGCCTGTTGTGCAAAGTTCTTGTGCTCACCTCACATGTACCTGGGGGGCTGGGCCCCAGATCAAAGAGAGAATTCACTTAGGACCATGCAGCACACTACCCGCTCAAATAGGGCTATCCCACAAAGATGTCACCCATGACCTGTAACATGCTGTCTGTCAGTGAAAGTGTTTGATGGAAGTCTCCCAGGTCTACCTGATGGAGGGTCAAGGCCAACCACCCTACAGCCCTCCATACAAACCCCAGCAATAGGCAAGCCTTGTGCAGGTAGGGCAGGGCATGCCATCTCCCAGAGCAAGTCAGCAGATGAACACTTCTGTCCTTGCCTCGGACCAACCCAACAGCTCT
Organism: Rhizomys pruinosus; assembly: GCA_009823505.1. Lineage (NCBI taxonomy): Eukaryota > Metazoa > Chordata > Mammalia > Rodentia > Spalacidae > Rhizomys > Rhizomys pruinosus. Next base: position 41,059 of record VZQC01015142.1, read on the forward strand.
GAGAAAGGGAGTGGTTTCAAGTTCATCTTCATCTTTAGGGGTGGGAGAATCTAGAGTTCTGGGGTTCCAAATAGGAATTCCAGTGAGCCTCGTACCACGAGCATCTGATTCCAGTCCAGAGAAAGCAGCTCCATTTACAGGCCTAACATCCAAATGCAGAGTTGTGCCCCGTGGGACATTTTCAGTTTCCATCTGGGAGGACAGCAGGTGTTTTTCCTCCTCCCAGGTGTTCCCAAGATGCAGTGAGGGGCCAGATGATCCATGACTTCCTGACCAACAAAAAGGAGAAAATCCACCTGGAGTTCTCTGAAGACTGTCTCTACCTGAACATTTATATTCCTGCTGACTTGACCAAGAACTGCAAGCTTCCGGTAAGCAGGGAAACCCTTGATCCAGACTTATACTGACTCCAGATCTCTGGGCAACCAGAAGTAGGTGAGAACAGCTGGACACAGGGGCATCACTGGCCAGGACCGATCCAGGGATCCAGAACTTCCTATCACCACAAGAAATGCATGTTTACCTTACCTCATTGTTCATCAAAGAATTAGAGGAATTGGTGGAATTTATGTACATCTGTAATATGCGTCTTAGTTTTTCCAAGTTCTCTTATACTGACCAAAGGGGGAAAAGAAAGGAAATATACCTTTCATTGCTAGATTAAGAATCTGCTCCCCAGAGAAGACAAAATTTCCAATAAAGTTAAAGCCAGAAGGAATGTTGAGAAAATTGAACAACCCAATAGTTTTTGTGGATATACAGAAAATGAACCTTAGAAAGGGAAGGGAGGGGGCGGAGGGCGTGGCTGACAAGACTAGCACACGGGTCTTTGATCTTCATACCTGTGCTCCGAGACAGGAACTAGTAATCAAAAGTGTTATTTTCCTTTCTTCCCATAGCACCTGTGAAGACTTTCAATGCCAAGTTAAAACTCTCACTGTTTCATGGCAGTAGTTTGGCGAGAAGAATCTAGAATAATCTCATAAGCACTTTTCTCATCCCTTGTCAGCAATCTGTCATTTTATCATAGCTCCTTTCCCTCCAGAATTGCTTTTGACGCATGCTGCATGCTGATACCCCGTGAGTCAACATTTCCCCATAAATGAAGCGCTGGAGGTGGGGCAGGCTGCCAGTTACAGGCAACAAGTTTGGGAGGAGCTCTACAAAGGAGGTCAGCACTGAAGTGGAACAAGACAGAATGCTAGTGCCCACCCAGCCTCCAAGGCATGGAACTCAGAAGTGAAGGAGGGGGCTGGGATCTTGAGGATGGGGTTTGACCCTCCACATGCTTTGCAGTGTGTAGGGAGATGGGGACACATCTCATTCCCACCCATTTGTTCATCTTCCTTTGTGGACGCAGAGTCTCCATATATAGACTCTGTCAAGGGAAAGAGAAACACAGACCTTTATTGGTAGATTAGCATTTAAAGACCTACCTCTGGTCTTGAATAATTAATAACATATTTATATGTACATGTATAATTAGTAATGTCTTTAGCAAGTCATTTCCACCATCCTTTGAGCTTAGCCTTTAAGATGACCTTGACTCAGTCCCTCCTTTGAGGTAGGAGGAATCCCAGAGGAAGGAGAAATAGGATGTCTGTGAGCCTGGAAGGACACAGATCTTAGACTACAGAGTCTGAGTTTAAATCTTCAGTCTCCTTTTTACTTGTTGAAAGACCAAGCAGTACCTTACCTTCCCAGCTTCTGTTTCCTCATACAGGAATTGCCCTCTGAATATTCTATGCTGGCTGTGGAGTTTACCTCTGTCCTGGTTGAGTACACAGAACAGCAGTGTTGGCATACTAGCCCAGTTGCAGAAGGATCTAACTTCTGCCTGAACAGTCAGTCCACTTCTTTATGCTTTTGGGCTACAGTGGATGGGAGCTCAGTGCCTAGGTCAGATGGGTGGGCAAGGCCCTGCCTCTACCTTTTTTTTTTATTTTTATTTTTTGGTCTTTTCAAGACAGGGTCTACCTGTGACCCCAGCTGTCCTGGAACTCGCTCTGTAGACCAGGCTGGTCTTGAACTTACAAAAATCCACTTGCCTCTGCCTCCCAAGTGCCAGGATTAAAGGCGTGCATCACCACACCCCACCTGCCTCTACATTTTATCAACTATCGGATCTCAGGCTTTCATCTTTGCCCATCAAATTGGACAGCATTAATAATGAAATTATAAATAATAATTCATTTCAAGTACTAAGTATATTCTTTCTGAATAGTTTGTATTATTTTTATTAACAATGTTCCACAAAATATTGTACCTTTATCTACTCTTTTTTGGGGGGTCTTTTTGAGACAGGGTCTCCCTTTTAGTCCCAGCTGGCCTGGAGTTCGCTCTGTAGACCAGGCTGGCCTTGAACTCACAGAGATCTGTCTGTCTCTACCTCCTGGGTGCTGGGATTAAAGGCATGCGGCACCATGCCTGGCTCCTTTATCTACTCTTAGTTCTATGAAATGTGAGCTCTTTACATTCAGGAGTCATGAATAAGAGGTCGATGTATCCTCCTTCAGCTTCAAGTCTTAGTATAGTCCCTAGTGTGTAGAGACCGTATCGAATGACCAGTGACCTCCTAGAGAAAGTGGAGGTTAACTAGGCTTAGCAAGGTAGGGAGGATTGAGTGTGCAGAGGTGACAGAGTGAAGGCACATTGGGAAGGGATTCCATTGAGGATGTGTGCAAGTCTTGAGATAATTGCTCAGGCACATTAAAGTTAATATGGCTGAAACTAAACTTCAAACAATCCCTTTTGCTTATTTTCGCCGGCTTGAATGGACCAGGCACTCGGTTGGTGGAGCGCTGTGGAGAATGTGATAGGCTTAGCCTGTTGTTGCTTTGATGATACTTCAGTTTTAAAAGAACTGAAAATATCTCATAGAAAAGAGATGGGGTGGGGTGATGACTGTGATGACCTCCTGTGTCTCAGACAGGAGGCATGGAGAGGAAAGACTGCTTTTTGCAGCCAGTTGTGACCAGAGGGCTTCCAGATGGTGACCTCCCAAGTCAGGGTCAGGCCAAGGGAATGAACCAGACAACTTCTGAGTTTCTTACCCATTCTACTTCTTGTACCTAGTATGGCTCTTTTCTTCCTGTCCAGGTGATGGTGTGGATCCATGGAGGTGGACTGGTATCTGGCGGGGCATCAACCTATGATGGACTGGCCCTCTCTGCCTATGAAAATGTGGTGGTGGTGGCCATTCAGTACCGCCTGGGCATCTTTGGATTCTTCAGGTAGGGCTTGGGCCCCTTCTGTGCATATTGGACACTGTGTTGGTCTGTTTGTATATAGCAGTCTATCTGAAAGTGGTCAATGATAAGAAATAGGGAAGGGCTGCTCTCATGGAGCGAACTCATTGATTATGGAGGTAGACTGTCAGCTGACCATGCTTCCAGACTGTCTTAGGCCAACTGTGTCTTCTACGAGGCTCGTCCCAAGCTCACTTAGCTCACTGCAGCAGCCTCAGAGAACCCACTCCTGCATTGAAATGCTTCCTTTTCCTGGCCTTGGCCATCTCCTGCTTCCCTCCTTGCTCCTTCTCAGCCCTTCCCCTCTCTGTGTGTCTCCCTTGACCTCTCCACCAATTCCCCCAAGTAATCCCAGTCTCACAAAGACAGAGAGCTTTTGCCACTCACTGATTGCCCCTCCCCAGCGAAGACCTTCGTCCATTTCCCACAACCCATCTTCATGGGTGCACAGGATGAATGCCTTGTAGGCAGCGTGCTCTCCTCTTTTTCTGGTGCTCTATATGCAGTCAGGCAGCAAATTCTCTTGGCTACCTTTAAAACATGCTCACGTTCTAGCTACTTTGCAACCACTCTTTCCATCTATTAATCAATGTCCTGTGTCTTTGGCCTGGATCATTGTTATGTTTTTACAAAACTAATTTTCTTTGACACCTACTCCACATGGTGACTAGAATAATGACTGAGTCATGCCATTCCACTGCACAAAAGTCCTTTGTTATTTCAATGACATAGAAGCCCTCCCCAAGGCTCCCAGTGCTTGCTCTATCTGCATCTCCTAGCAACCAGACTGATACTTTTGTTCACACATCTCTGATGTCCTGTATCTGCTGCTTTGCCTAATCAAAATTTCATTCTTTGGATAAGACCCATGGATTCATTTTATTTAGTCTATACCGAATGCCATTGTCTCAGTGAACCCTCCCCTGGTCACAAGACCTCCTTACCATCTTACCCTTGCCTCTTATATTTCTTTTTCTACTAGGTGGCTTGATATACTCTTTTCACCTGTAAACTGAATGCAGTTAGAGTTTCTCTGTTTAGTTCGCAGATGTGCAGTTGGATACTTAGCACATAATTGCTAGTGAGGAGAGTCCCACAAAGATCAATGCTGTAAGGAAGAGAGGAAGGAGAAGGCCTTTGTGTCAGAGATCAGAGCCCTGCCTTATTCTGGAAGACTCACAGAGGAAACCCACTAAGGAGTTCTTTCAGTCCCACTAAGCTCTTGAGGACCCTGTTATTGAATCTAAGTCTCCATGCATTGGTTTTGCAGCACAGGGGATGAACACAGCCGGGGGAACTGGGGTCACTTGGACCAGGTGGCTGCACTGCGCTGGGTCCAGGACAACATTGCCAACTTTGGAGGGGACCCAGGATCTGTGACCATCTTTGGAGAGTCATCAGGAGGTGCAAGTGTCTCTGTCCTTGTAAGTGTTTCTGGCACCAAACTCTATAACTTGGCTTGATGTGGCTGCTGTTGGGAATTCTTAGAGAACAGCCTGTCAGGCCACCGACATCCTTAATTTTAATATCTGGGTTCAGGTGTTCTTAACTTTCTGTTCGGGAGCTATAATTTACACTCTGGAGCAGTGACATTCCTACTATTCTCATTTGCTTGAGCTCTTTTTCCCTTAGTTAAGTGTTTAACATTAAGACTTAACTTGCTTCTCTTGGCAAATAGCGTTGAGTCTAAACTACAAATAGAAAAGACAGTTGTTAGGGTCCAAGAGAGATGTACATATTAAGATAGTCAAGTGCTGAGAGCCAGCAGGGTCTTCATCTGAAGTAGTCTTATGACTTGTCCATACTCAAGAGGATGTATTGTGGAGCAGAGGAAGGAGTTCTGTTTGAGAAGTATGATGAGGAAGGATGCATAGAAGAGGCACGGGCAACACCTGTTGAGGATGTGGGATTTAGACACATGAAGATGTCAATGTCTTTTTGATGTGAGAATGGAAATTAGGAAATATCTAAGACAAGATACAGAAGTTTCTGGGGGTAGTAAGAAAACTTACAGCTAACTGAGAGTTGAGCAGAGGTATCTACCTATCTATTGATCATCTATCCATTATCTGTCTATCTGTGGTAGAGTTTGTGGCCAGGCATTCCCAAAATGTCTTTAAAGTAGTTTCACTTGTCATGGTGAGCACTTGTCACATACTTCCTGTTCTGTTTCTTACTGGGCAGTCAGGTTCCACCACATAGAGATCTCTTGGGGAATCCCAGACCCAAGAAAATTCTGATAGGTGGGACACACTGTCACACCTGCTGAGTACCAGAGCTCCCAGATAAATGGTAAGGGCAGAAGAACAAGTAGAGGGAGATTTAGGGGCAAGAGATCCATTGACTCCCTCCTGTGAGGATAAACTACCCTATTTCTCTCCCTTGCTAGGTGTTGTCTCCTCTGGGCAAGAACCTCTTCCACAGGGCCATTTCTGAGAGTGGTGTGGCCCTGGGTTCCTCTTTTTTTTTAATGAAGGATGCTCAGCCAATGACTGAGGTAGGTCCTAGCCTCGACAGCTCCTGTGCTGTTTCTTGGGTTCTCCTGAAGTCCTGAATGGTCGTTTTGGCTGTGGAATTCAACTGAGGTGCTCGAGGGATTTCTGAAGTGAGAATGACTGAACAGAGAGTACTGCTAGTGCTCTGTCTAAAACACATTCTGAAAGTTCTACTGTCTTCCCATGAATTGTGTTATTCAGACACCCTGTGATTCTGCATAAGTTGTGTGGGAGGACAGGGCACCCTCTGGAATGTATCACATGTAATAGCTCTCCTTATGTAATGTGCTGAAAATTGAAGTAAGTAGAGGGAATGTTTCTGAACTTGACAGTGGAATCACGGGTTCCTTACTCTTCACCCACTGCACATGGCCTCTCTTGATATAACACACTTTACAACACTCTATTGTTTTTAAGAATTCACATTTTCCTGGGGCTGGAGAGATGGCTCAGCGGTTAAGAGCACCAACTGCTCTTGCAGAGGACCCAGGTTAGATTCCCAGCACTCACATGGCAGCTAAGAACCATCTTTAACTCCAGTTCCAGGGGAATCTTACTCCCCCTTCTGACATCCTTGACACTGCATGACACAGGTGCACTAACCTACATGCAGACAGTACACTCATACACATAAAATAATAATAATAATAATAATAATAATAATAAGGAAATGGTCTCTAAAAAAAGAATTCACATTTTCCCTTTATTTTTATATTACTTTAAAATTTGAATACATACCCTCCACCCATATACCAAAGTTACAAAGTCTGAAAATAAGTGGAATATTCCATAGATGTCTGTGAGGTCCATTTGGTGTATTGTATTGTTCAGTTCAGATGTCTGTCTGCTTATTCTTTGTCCAGTTGACCTGTCCAAAGGGCTCAGTGGGGTATTGAAGTCCCCTACTATTAGTGTGATGGAATTAATCTGTACTTTGAGGTCCTGCAGTACTCAAAGGTCAGAGGAAAGGAGCAACTATTCCCAAGCAACTAGAGAGAGTATGAACCTAGACCAAGAATGCAAACAGAAAAGAAGGTGAAAGGAAGCAACACACATCTCTCAATAATAACCTTAAATATTAATGGTCTAAACTCCTTAATCAAAAGACATAGACTGGGAGAATGGATTAGGAAACAGAATCCATCATCTATATGCTGTTTACAAGAAACCCATCCATCTCACCCTCAAGGACAGACACCAACTTAAAGCGAAGGGTGGAAAAAATATTCCAAGCAAATGGCACCAAAAAGCAAGCAGGAGTTGCTATTCTAATATCAGACAAAATAGATTTCAATTAAAACTAATCAGATGAGACAAAGACAACACTCCATTTTTTTACGCTATAAGGAAACAGAATCATATATGTAAATGACTCAGACCACAATTCTAATTAATAACAGAAGCAACAATTCATTGGATACAGAACGTAAACCAACTATTCCAGAGTATTTTTAGAAACTCTTTGATGTTTTTAGAAAGTGGGCTTAGGATAGAATCCACCATCTATACTGATGAATGATATAGACATTGCCTTTATCTACAATGTTGCCTGTGATCTCCTGTAGCGTATTGCTGTTATTTCTGAGTGCAAAACCACTACATCTGCTTTCCTGGTTCACTGCTTATGCCAGAAGACAGAGGAAGAGCTCTTAGAGATCATGCAAAAAATGGTAGGTGGATTTCTTTCTATGTGTTTGGCCCCAGACTTCATTAATTCAGTTGTCCTCTAACCCAAGATTAGCCTGAGTTTCTTATGTATCAGGGTCAGTGTGAACCATCTGATCTCAACTGGAAAATTCATGCTTTTATTTTATATTATAATATTTTAAATGCCAAAAGATCTAATATCAATCTGATGAAAATGCATAACAATTTCCTCAGCTTTCAAAAGTTAATATTTTGCCATTCTAGCTTATGGATGTGTTTAAAGAAATTAAACATTCTTATTTCCATAAATACATCTTGCATTTTGAGGATGGAAATATTAAATGCAAAGTTTTTCACAAAACTTTGATTTATAATTTATCAAAGTCATACTAGTAGTCACACCATTTTCTATGATGATGCTTCATAAATAGCCATGTCATTCTATTTACTCATCCATCCATCCATCCATCCATCCATCCATCCATCCATGTGTTCAATTCACTGAAATAATTTTCAGTATATTATCAATCTGTCCATAACTTTCTGCTTATGTACTTGCAGAAAGTTTTATCCATAAGACATTCATTCAACATATATGTGGATTTTCATCCATTCCACCAAAAACAATGATCTGTCTACTACATATCTGTTAGCATTCAAAATTTCCCTATATTTCTGTACAAATCTCCAATAGTAACTATATTAAACAATTTCCACCCATTCCATTCATCCATCCATCCATCCATCCATCCATCTATCCATCCACCCATCTATCATGCATCATCCAACCATCCTTCCTTCCATCCATCCACAATAAGTATAATGTAAGTGTAGGTTCTATAGAAATAAAGTGAAATCCATGAGAAATGCAGCCATATACTCACCTGGGTACGTGTGGCAGGAGTGAGGAGACAGGACACATTAATTTCTTCTTTTATTCTGAAAATGTTTAAAAGGTTTATTTTCATTTTTTGTGTTTGAGGTGTTTTATCTATATCTATGTATGTATATGCACCATGTGCATGCGTAATGGTCACTAAGTCAGAAGAGAGTACTGGAACTCTTGGAACTAGAGTTATAGGCAATTGTGAGCCAATGTAGGTGCTGGGAATGGAACTTGGGTCCTCTGCAAGAGCAGCAAGTGTTCTTAAATACTAAGCTACGTCTGTGGCACCAGAGTCTCATCATTTACAAGTAGCAAGTTGATGCTTCTAAGAGAAGATAACACTTGAGGACTGATTGATGCTCGAGGTAGTCTGTCATCACAGGGAAGCTCACAAGACAAATAGCCAGAGGAAAAAGCAAACATGTCCATGGGAACCACATACAGAAAGGTGTGAATTCATGAGCTCAGAATTCACTAGGAGCTCTGCTGGCTGCTTTCTTTGAACTTTGCTCACCAGAGTATGTTTTTGGCCTGTATGGACTCTCTGGTACCATGTTCCCTCTGTAAGCCCGTGGATTAAATCCAATATGGCTTAAGTCTTGCATTGCAGTTTATCAAAATTAGAAAAAGATGACCAAAATGCTCAAAAGATATGGACACAGATATTTTCCCTCATTTCTGTATTTTGTGAGGGGCTGTCCCTATATAGTCCAGACTGCCTTACACTTGCTGTGAAGCAAGGCTGATATTGAACTCATGATCTTTCTACTCCAGGTTCCCCATACCTGAGGTTAAAGGTATGTGCCATCACACTCGGCTCAATTTCTCATAAGCAGAAAGCACAAATGTTTCATCTGGTCTCCATCTGACACAAAAAGACTCATGTGGAATTTGTTGGTGTCTTTTGGAAGTCTAGATAATTAAATGCACCAAAGATCCCAGTACATATCCTGAGAACATTTGAGCTCTGATGGAAGTTCTTCCATGATTGTGCTCCTGAGCCTAGCATGCATGTTCCCATGCACAGCCATAACACACAAACATAGTTATAACATAGTTATGGATTACATGACTAACATCACAATGGATTATTCTTTTTTTATCTTTTATTGAAGTTTTGTGCGTTTCATACATCCCTTCTCAGTTCAATCCAGACTCATTTCCCCCTCCATGCCCCCTGCCCCTCCCATGTATGCAGTCTGCCATACATGTCCTGTTTCCCCTTCTGAGTATTTTCAAAGTTTTTCAAAGCAGAAGATTATTTTTTTGGGGGGGGGGGAAGAACTCTAATGCTTCAGTCAGTTCTGTGCCCCAGTTGTTTTGTTGTTGTTGTTCCCTCAACTCTGTGTCCGTGCCACGTCGGGTCTTCTTACATCAGCCAAGGAGGAAATAGGGACACAGCTCAGCCGATGGACTTTATACTATCAAGGCTTCTTACCCCAATTTTTGCCTTTGTATTCACAGAATCTTTTTAAAATTGGTTTAGAAGAAAGTCAAAAGGTAAGGTGGTTTTCAACTTTGGATATATACTAGTATTAGACTCCCTTTATTTATGACTGAAGGAATTTTTCTTTGTAGAATCATAGTCATTTCTTTTATGTGTCTTCTTGAGGTCAGAGAAACAATGTTGCTTATCAGTTAACACAGCCAAGAAGACTAGCTTGGAGTGATGATAGAGGGAGGAGTAGGCTTGAGGCTGGGATGGCAGTAGAGGTAAGAGAGAGAGGGACGTAGTCACAGAAAGGCTGTGCTTGTGATGCATCCCGAGAGAGGAGGTGTTCAGAGGGCTCTGCACAAAGCAGTGCCAGAAGCAGTTTCTAGATTTTTTTCTTCAATGACAGTGTATAAATAGACTATAGTGAAGATGAAGAGACCATCTGGGCACCACTCAGGGGAGTAAACACAGGTAAAGGATCCTAGCAATCTACTAGAGTCAGAGCAGTTAGATGGCGAAGGAATGCCTGACAGGATATGTTGATGGACATTGTGTGAGGTATAAGAAAAGACAGGAGGGAGGATGCTCCTGCCCTGTGAGTTAAATACTTGGTCTCACAGTGTCCTTCAGCATCCCCTGAGTGGACAGTACCAATGACTGTGGTTCTCCTGTGTGGCCATACATAGCTCCTACATAGGCACTGTCCAATTCTGGCCTTCAGTATCTCTTTCTTTAATATCTCTCTAATCCCCTCCCGCTCTGGCTTCCCCATACCATGCTTTGTGATACCATAAGACTTACCCTACTGAACACAACAAGATCAGGATAAAGCCTGACCTTGTTTATAAGAAAAATCCCCCCATGTATAAAAGATGGGGCCTTAGAAATTTATTTCCTAGTTCTGTAGAAATGGTTGGATTTCGATTATCTCTATCATTTAATAATATACTTGTGGACTAAAAGATATAAGTGCTGTATAAAACCAGCCAATTATGTTAAACTAGCATATCTGCCTTTATTGTGTTTGTCATTAGCCTGAATAGAAAGACCTTCAAAAGTGAGAAAATCTCCATTGCTTCTTTTATTTATCTTTCGGTTACTGTACTAAACGTGATTAAGAAACTAATAAAGTAGCTGGGTGTACACCTTTAATCCCAGCACTCAGGAGGCAGAGGCAGGCAGAGCTCCATGAGTTCAAGACCAGCCTGGTCTACATAGAGAGTTTCAGGACAGCTGGAGCTGCAGGTCTCAAAAACAAAAAGAAAACCATATAAAACTGATAAAGAAAATAGTTCATTTTGACTGACAGCTTTGTGCCTTCTTCCCCCAGGCTCTTTCTCTATCATCTTTACCTTACCATGGACCAATTCTTCAAAGGAGAATCTTTGAGGTTCACCTACATTTTAGCTCCCTTCTTATGATCCTGGATTTCTGTGGCCACTGTCCAGAGTTGTAAGGGTTAGGGTTTAGGTGCTGGCTGCTTGTTTAGACAGGTGGAGAGGAGGTGTCAGTGTTTAGGTTCTGGCTGCCTGTTTAGACAGGCAGAGAGGAGGTGTCAGTGTTTCCTCAGCCATGCTGCTCTCCCCCCAGACCTATCCCTTTTTGCCAACTGTGGTTGATGGAGTGGTGTTGCCAAAAGCAACAGAAGAGATCCTGGCTGAAAAGAACTTCAACACTGTCCCCTACATTGTGGGAATCAACAAGCAGGAGTTTGGCTGGAGTCTGCCAATAGTAAGCATAACAGACTTAGACACATCCTCCCCCATCGCCTGCCCATCTTCTTTCCTATCTGTGCTCTCATGAATTTTTCCTTCCATCCCTGCTTTCTGTCCAGGACAGTTGTCCAATTTTTATGAGTAGCTACTTCAAAAGAACCACACTTTCTCTTGGGCTGGAGAGATGGCTCAGTGGTTGAGTACTGACTGCTCTTGCAGAGAACCAGGGTTCGATTCCCAGCACCCACATGGCAGCTAGCCATCTTTAAGCCTAGGGTGGTGGTGTTCGCCTTTGATCCTAGCACTTGGGAGCCAGAGGCAGGCAGATCTCTGTGACTTCAGGGACAGCCTGGTCTACATGGAGCGTTCCAGGCCAGCTGGGTCTATAGGGAGACCCTGTCTCAAAAAAAAAAAAAAAAAAAAAAAAAAAAAACTTAAAAAAAAAACCACTTCGCTAGAATATGTAATTTTCTTTTGAGAAGTTATAGCTGTAGTAGTCTTTTTTTTTCTTCTTCGGAGGATCGTCTAACCTATAACATTCTTATTCTTTCCTTAGTCTTCCTTAGAAATTTCTAGTCTGGAAGAGCCTAATTGGGATAATCATCGTGCAGGGGAGCATCCAAGGGAAACTAGACAGGGGAAGAGCTGGCGTTCAGCAGAGTCTGTCTGGGCACAGCAGCTTCTGCCTTGACTCATATTAATAGGTCCCATAGGTCTCCACAGATACTCTCAATGCCTCTTTGCCAAGATTCAGAGAAAGTTGATTCTGATCAAGTTATCATTTGTTTCTACTATGGAAGAATTTTTTTCTTCTTTAAAGATTGCAAAACTCACTGATAGTAATTAACTATCAATGATAATAGTTAAGCCATCAGGACAGATTTTCTTTAGTAATAAGATGGCAAGAAACACAAAAGATCAAACATGTCCTTATCTCACACACCTTTGATACAAGGTGGTGAGAGCTCTGGTGGGCACTGTGGTGTGAAGGGGGGGTCCACATGCCACAAGTTGAGGGAGAAGGAGACCTCTGCTCATGGCAGGCAGCAGGGCTTCAAGTTGAAGTAAGACACTTAACAAAGTTAGAGCTCTGTCTTCCCCTAGGGACCAGAAAGGAGAGTAATTATCATCCTAGATATTTACATTCCAAATAGATTGCAATATTTTAAATTTTACCTTCAGCTCCTTGTGTTAAAAGTTTTAAGTAGAAGTTTCACCTATTAAAAAAATCAAATTATTGATAACTACTCTAAGAAGGAGTTTAGCAGTAGTCTACTCATCAGCAGGTTTTGATTGATGAAAGAGTAATTTCACCCAATGGCATTAAGCATTTAACATTTTCAGGCAGGCAGGGGGTTGTTTATTGTAGGATGTGCCTTAAGCAGATAGAGCCAAGCTGGAGACACATCTCTGAGTACAGATATTTAGATGGTGTCAGTATATCTTGGGAGTTCTGCAGCTCTTGGTGAAGGAGGATTTGAAAGATCATCAAAGGACACAGCCATAAATGTTGATTTTGGATTCCTAAGTCACCTGCGTCTGTGGGGGTATGGCCTGGTCCTCTGTCCCTGAGCTTTTTGCTTCTATACTGCCTTTGTCTAAGTGTTCCTTCACTGCCCAGGGAAGCATTGTGTATCTAACCCAATAAGTATTTAAATTGTCTGCATTCTGTCCCTTGAATTTCTATATTTAAATCTAGCTGATTCATCACTGATTAACTGGAGCTTTCATTCCCCATTGGGTGGTTTTCCTGATTGTCTGTTCCCATTAATTCCCAGGAATTCACAAATGCTTAAAAACATGTTTTTCAAAACAGACGATGGAATTTCCACCCTCTGAAGTCAAACTGGACAAGAAGATGGTGATGTCACTTCTGAACAAGACTTCTCATATTTTTGTAAGTGTCTAGGGAGTCATGGCAATTGGCTGAGAAATGTGGAAATTCTGAAGGATTGTCCCAAAGTATAGATCAACACAGTTGCAGAAAGAGACTAGGACCAGAGTTCTATCCAGTTTTCCCAGCTTTTGGATTTCATCACCAGAGGAGGGATTTGTACAGGCCTCAAGAGGTTGACAATCACTGAAGCCTGTGCAAGTGGTTGGGTATGTTGGTGGTAGTCACTGTCTTCATCCATTTCAGAACATCCCTGAAGACATTATTCCAGTTGCCACTGAGAGGTATTTAGGAGATGGAGATGACCCTGTCAAAAATCAAGACCGGTTCCTGGAGTTGGTGTCAGATGTGATATTTGGTGTCCCATCTGTGATCATGTCCCGTGGCCACAGAGGTACATCTCAGAGGTTGGATGGGAGAGTGACAAAGACTCACATTCTTTGGTGTCTGAACTTTCTACCATATGAAATGAGAATTTAAGGCCTGACTATAAGGAGATCACATAGACAGATATGTGATCTCCTTATAGTCAGGCCTTAAATTCTCATTTCATATTCTTGGGAGGCATTCTGTCCTGTTTTGGTTCTACTAGTAACAAATTTCAGCAAAAGGACCAGGTGCAAGTATTTATTTGGGAGTTGATCCCAGGATTCCTCACGAGGGAGATGAGAAGTGACAAAGAAAGGAGATGGAGGCCCATTAATGATGTCCTGGAAGGCGTATGCCCACTCAGACAGCTGGAGCTATTAGGAAGCTTTAGGGAAAACCAGTCAACAGGTCTTATCCCAGCAGAGCAGCAAGGGAGGATATCTGCCTACCAGTACTCACTTATCATTGGTTCAAGGCTTTGTGATTTGATGTGACCCACACATGGACAAAGTAGCTTATAGTGGCTAGAGAAAACTTTCAAGCCAAGAGCTACCTGTGTGCCCCTGTCAGAGGTGCTGGTCAGGTTTTCCTTTTTAGACAAAGCATCTGACACAAACATTGTAAGGAAGAAGAGATTTATTTGGGTGACAGTTTCAGTGTATGGTGAGCAGATTCCATTGATGTGCCTTGAGTTAAAGGTAACTATTGTTTGGGGGAACATGCTAGAACAAATCAACTCACCTCTGGGCAGTTTAGAAGCAAAGAGGGAGAGGTAGGAAGTGGTCAGGAAAGATGTAGCCTCCAGGACACATTGCCAGGGACACAATCATTTTTAGTGTATGGAAATACTGCTGATTTTTGTTTGTTGACTTTGAATTGATGTAATTGTATTCTATTCATTTTTTATGTGAATAGGAATTGAAATGATTATTTTACTGGCATTTGAAATCTTTTACACTGTCTTTGGCTTGTTTAAATTGTTTTTTATCAAAATTTTAACTTTTTTTTCGTCTTTTTGAGACAGGGTCTCCCTGTAGCCCCAGCTGTCCTGGAACTCACTCTGTAGATCAGGCTGGCCTTGAATTCACAAAGATCCGCCTGCCTCTGCTTCCCAAGTGCTAGGATTAAAGGTGTGTGCCACCACATCTGGCCCTAAAATTTTAACTTTTTAAAAAAGAATCTCATACATGAGTACTATAATTGCATCATTCCCACCCCACACACTTCCTGTCTTTGATGTCAGAATTTACGTAATTTTGTAATGACAAATTATTTTATATATAGCAGATTATTTGTTTAGCTATAGTTAATAGTTTATTTTTGTCTTGTAACCTTTGAATTGGGGATAAAATTGCCATATGCCATATGTAGAACTGGATGTGGTGGTGCAGGCCTTTAATCTCAGCACTCAGGATGTAGAGGCAGGTGGATCTCTGTGAGTTCAAGACCAGCCTGGTGTACAAAGCAAGCTGGGACTAAAGAGAGACCCTGTCTCAAAAAGACCCCAAAATTGCCATATGCATTATCTCTATACCCCTAGAGTATTCTGAATTCTGTTCTATTTAGATCTTTTGAATTTGTGCTCTCATGTTTCATGCTGTTTGTTCTTTTCACTTCACTTTAAACAATTCCATTTATTTCTATAAGACATTATAAGAGTGATCAGCTCCATAAGTTTTTGTTTATTTTCCCTTTATTTCTGAATGGCAACTTTCTATAGTACAGTATTCCTGAGACAATGTCCACATGTATTTGTATTTAAATAAGTTCTACCATAGATAGACTTGTGTATCTGTTTATTACTACACTTTTCATAACTGCTAAGAAGTAAGGCTAGCTTAGATGTCTACAAATGGATGAACTGATAAAGAAAATATGGTATATACATAACGGAATTTTATTCAGCTACAATTAAAAATAGGATTATGACTTTGCAAGAAAATGAGCAGAACTGGAAATCATTATGTTAAGTGAAAGAAGCCAGCCTTATTCTTTCATGTATGGAGCTTAGATTCAAATATATATGTACTGGGGCTAAGAAATGAAGCCAGAACGTGAAGATGAGAGGGGAAGGAGAGATCTTCAGAGAGGCGAGAGGAGAAATAAAGAAGTGCAATACATGTGTCTTAAAAGTGACCCCCCGCTGGATGGTGGGGCTGTGGGGGTTTGGGCACAACAGCCCGCAAATTGGTTTTACATGAAGGATGCTTGTACTCATGGATTATC
>VZQC01015142.1:57177-70306 GCA_009823505.1 Rhizomys pruinosus
TGCATGCAAGTCTGTGCACCCGTGACGTGCAATGCCGCGGAGGTCAGAAGAGGGCGTCGGACTCCCCTGGAACTGGAGTTCTCCTGGAATTGGAGTTTCAGACGGCTCTCGGCCGCCATGTGGGTGCTGGGGATCGAACCCGGGTCCTCTGCAAGAGTGGTCGGCACTCTTAACCGCTAGGCCATCGCTCCAGCCCTGGTCATTCATTTTTTTAATCCCATAAACACTTGATCCAAGCACCACTTTCACTTTTACTTGTTAAGCAGCTCTAAGCCAAGTCAAGGAGATTTAGTGAAACTTACTCTGCTGTGCTGATGGATAACCAAGGTTTCCTACACAGGTAGAGGTCTTGATGTCATCCAGATGTATGCCTGGTAACATGAACTGTGCACGAATCCATGTCTCCTCAGATGCTGGAGATCCCACCTACATGTATGAGTTTCAGTATCACCTGAAACTTCTCATCTGAACTGAAACCCAAGAAAGTGATGGGAGACCATGGAGATGAGCTTTTCTCTGTCTTTGGTGCCCCAATTTTAAGAGGTAATAAATGGCTCATTGCTGACTCTGAACATGCAGCTAGGAGATCTGCCTTTCAATCTTGGTTCAGGGCCTTGAGCAATATCTTCTCTCTTATCCTTCATTTCCTGACTCTGTAAGAGTGCTAAGCTATATTGGGAGGTCTCAAACCTTTCTCCTGCTCCAACATGCATGTGGTAATGAGCCTTTGGGAATACTACCTCAAGACACTGACCACTGATATCACTAAGAGAGATGGGTCCTTTAAGTGTCCAGCTTGGTAACAAGAATGCCACTGTTTGATTTCTCACTCAAAATAATATATCAAGCTGTAAGAATAAGGTCACAGGGGCTGGAGAGATGGCCTAGCGGTTAAGAGCACTGACTGCTCTTGCAGAGGACCCGGGTTTGATCCCCAGCACCCACATGGCGGCTAAGAACCGTCTGTAACTCCAATTCCAGGAGAACTCCAGTTCCAGGCGTATCCAAGACCCTATTCTGACCACTGAGGCATTGCACGACACGGGTGCACAGACCTACATGCAGACAGTACACTCATACACATACAAAGATAAATAAAATTAAAAAAAAGAATAAGGTCACATTGTTAGCTATGAATCAGATGTCATATGTATCTCTCTGCATGTAAACCCATTTAAAAGTCATATTTAACCTATAATACAGTTGATAATAGAATGTTTAAAGAGAGCCTTTCACGGATATCCCCAGTATCTTAATTCACAGGAGTTCATATGATTTGACTCACCACATAGCTGTTCATTCCATGCTCTAGACATCTTCCAGTTATATGACATTTTAGGGTATTTTTGTGCTTCCAATATCTTTCAGACTGTAGATTTGAGGGGGAAATTAATACCCAAGAGCCGCCAGTGATACTGTCTTACAGGGAAAATCCTGAGCTGTAATAATGACTTTCTGAGTAAGGAGGAACTGGAAGGTCATGTGTACAAAGCCAGCAAGGTAGGGATGGACTTCGTGAGTCCTACATTACTGAGTCCTACACCAGTCATTTTTAAACTGAAATTGCACATTAACTAACCACGGTCTTTTTGCAATGAAGAATTTGACTCAGTAATTTTGGAGTAAAGGTCTGTGTTTATAACAAGTTACTTGTAGCTCATGAATTGCATGTTGAGTTACAAAAGGTTTCTGTCTTATTTTCCACAGATGGTGCCTCAGAAGAAGAGATCAGCCTCAGCAAGATGGTGATGAAATTCTGAGCCAACTTTGCTCGGAATGGGTGAGATTGATGAAAAAGATGGTGCCCGGGTGGTGGAGCAAGATGGAACTGTGGCAATACCCATTGGGAAGGGGTGGCTTCTAAAGTTTGTGATCAATTACAACCCTGTGACCACAGTAGTCTGACAACATTGCTCCTCGTCTCTTGTGATGTACAGGCCCCATGGCAGAGATGCTTCATAGAAATGTGGGGAGCACATAACAACTTTACAGGATTCTATTCCACTCTCTTCCCAGGAACCCCAATGGGAAGGGGCTGCCCCATTGGCCACAGTATGACAAGAAAGAAGGGTACCTGCAGATTGGTGCCACCACCCAGCAGGCCCAGAAACTGAAAGATAAGGAGGTGGCTTTCTGGACTGACCCTTGGGCCAAACAGCTATACCAGACAGAACATGGTGAACTGTAAATGGAAGGTTCTACCAGCCAAAATGGGGCTATCTCACTGAAGGTGCTTGTTGGCCAAAGATGGATCTTTGAGGGGACTGGGGAATTTTGTTGTGGGAATGAACAGAGGCCAAGAAAGTAAATGTTTGCACCTGGGCCTTCAGATTGAATAATACATGTTCTTTTGTGGGTCAAATAATTATTTGTTCCTGGGCTTAGGATCAATGTGTCTACAGTGGATGGAGAAGGACAAATAGAAAAAGACCATCATTAGAAGACAGCTCTGTTGGGTGGGGATTAGCAAATGATTGCCCTGAAATCAAGGAGAAAACCAAGGTATTGTAAGAGAAGTGGGATATGAACTCTGGCTCACCGTCTACCACTAGTTGGGAGATGTCATTAAGTCCCTAGGGATTATATACTCAAGGGAGAGTTTACCTCATCTCTGAGTTCTCATGGCTGTCTCTCAGGTGCTCACTGAAATATTGGAGGTATGTTTTAAGACCTTAGAAAGCCCATCTCAGCTACCTTTGATATCACCTTTGATCCTACCACTCAGGAGGCAGAGGCAGGCAGATCTCTGTGAGTTCAAGGCCATCTTGGTCTGCATAGTGAATTCCAGGCCAGTTGGGGCTACAGGGAGACCCTGTCTCAAAAAATATGAAAAAAGCCCATCTCAGTGCTGGAGAGATGGCTCAGTGGTTAAGAACTCTGAGTGTTCTTACAGAGGACATGAGTTTGGTTTTCAGCAACCATGTGGCAGCTAACAACTGTCTGTAACTCCAGTTCCAGGGGATCCTACACCCTTTTCGTGGTCTCTGTGGTCACAACATGGGTGCACTTTGTGCAGGCAAAACAGTCAGACACATAAAATACAAATAAATACATAAAAAACATTAAAAGCCCATCTCTAGTTGTATAGGCATGGAGTCTTGGGAAGACTTATGATTATGATGTATAAAACCCTTCAATATTAGAGAAAATGCCTCATTCTCTCCTTCAGGACCTGGTGAAGACCTACTGAGGCTTTAGGAAAACAGGAGAAATTGGGGCTGAAGAGATTGCTCAGTGGTTAAGAGCACTGGCTGCTCTTGCAGAGGACCTGGGTTCGATTCCCAGCACCCACATGGCAGCTAACAACCATCTATAACTCTAGTTCCAGAAGAAACGATGCCCTCTTCTGACCACTGGTGTTGCATGACATGGATGCACAGACCTACATTGCAACTAATACACTCATATGTAAAATAATATATTTTAAAAATCTCCATTTTAAAAAAAAGAAGAAAAAATTAAAAAAAAAAAATACTATAAAATAAAAAAAACAAATAAAAAATAAAAAATATATATTTAAAATCTCCATTTAAAAAAAAAAGAAGAAAAATTAAATTTACACCTGTGGGTAGAAATCATTACTGGTCCACTATCAAGAAGGGACAAAACTACTAAGAAATTCACATGTTCAATATTTAGGAACACTGGTTCCTCTTATTTAGGCTGAACCAGCACTACAAAAAGCACCACTCTCAACCTATGAGCTGGCAGATACTGGATAGCAAGTAAGAGGTTTGCTCATCAACTTGACACACCTGGGTAGAGGGAATCTCAGTTGAGGCATTATCTCCATTGGATTGGCCTGTGTTCATGTCTGTGGGAAATTTTCTTCACGGTTGAGTGATGTGGGAGGGCCCAGCTCACTGTGGAGTGTGCCACCATCCCTGAGCAGGTGATCTTATGTTGTACAAGAAAGCAAGCTGAGCACAGGACAAAGGAACAAGCCAGCAAACAGCATTCCTTCCTGTTCTGTGCACCAGGTTCCTTCCTGGAGCTCCTCCCTTGGCTTCCTTAGTGATGCATGTGACTGAGATAATGTTATAAAAAATAAAGCCCTTTCGTCCCCAAAGATGGTTTGTGGTCAGATATTTTATTGTTACAGCAATTGAAGGAAAACTCAGACAACTTGTGAAGAGCAGGTGCACAGAGCAAGTCTAAAGCCAAGGGTTGAACAAGACTTTAAGGCAACACTTAAGAAAGCAACTCTCACAGGCCATATTAGAAAACACACACAAGCAGAAGTTACCACTCTAGGAATTAGAAGCAGGTGGGTACACTAAAGGATTCCAAAGTGACAGCAGGACTCAAGCTGGAGTCACATCCTATGCTTTATTTATTCAGTTCGTCCGGATACACCAACAAACACCACCACAACATATATACACAGCACGTGAAGACAGTTAATTAATGAGCACCATCGAACCACAAGCACAGTAGACGGTTGCTCAGAGGCATATTGGATAACTTGAGGGTGCGGCTGGGGGTTGCCACGTATAAGGCTGTGAACTAATCGAGATCCCACCACCTTACACGGCACCTCCCCGAATGAGCGAGTGTGCAAGGCTCTTAGAACTAGACTGGGGTTTAATCCAAAGGAAGCTATAAAGCTTAACTCAGGAAGAATAGGAGAAACATAAAGGAGATCTGAAGGAGCAGCGAGTCACACAGTAAGAGGCTTTGGATCAGTACGCAAAGTCAAAGCAGGCAAAGAACACAGGCGCTAGGATAATCCAGCCTACAACCCTGGGGATTAGGTCCTGGGGTAGCCCAGGACAAATCGAGCAGTGCATGTTTGCTTTAAGGATTCAACTCTTGAGCAATCAGAAATTAAGCAGAGAACTGAAAAACTCAAGATGGACTGAGGGTTGGGAAAAAACTGACGCGGAGTGGAATCCCTCCTCTGTTGTTTAAAAACAGGAAACAACGCGAAGGGCAACTACGTAGTGAATCTGAGAAGTCCAAGGAGTGAATACTAATCCAAGAAGACCACAACCGAAGAAAAACATCAGTACCCCCCACCCAATCAATAGGAATATGTGTAATAAAGCCGAAGGGTCAAGTGGAGTCAATGCAAGAAGAAACAATCTTCAGACACGAAGGGAAGAGAAGCAATAAACTAAACTCGTCATGGGAAAGATCCTGAAATAGCTAACAAAAATCACAATAGGCAAGAGACAAACGCGGAATGAAAAACAAAATTTCAATGCATAGGACAAACAAGGAAGGAGAATCTGAGGAGATAGCAAGCAAAAGAGCAAAGGATCCATTTCAACAGACAGTAAATAGATGGGAATTTCCACACTTAAAAGGACCAGACCGAAACCATACAGAGCCAGGAACCAAAGAAGGACAAACAATGGAAAGCAGAAACTTCACTGCAAGCCATAATAGTTCTTAAAGCTCAATCCTGTTGGGATGTTTGCCCTACACTTGCTTAGTGGTAAAATTCTGAAAACCTAGGAAAAACTAGGCGGATATAGGGGTGAGGGAGACGAGACAGAGAAACACAACGCCTATTAGAATTTCTTACTAATGATTTCTCTCTAGTGAAGAATATTGAAAGCACGAAGATGCAAGACTATAGAAGTGAGCAGAGTTACAGAGTTGAAGTAATTTGAGAGATGAGGCAAAGTACCAGTGTTAAAGGAGCTCTTTAGAGAAAGCCAACCACACTGAGAGATTGAAACACTCAACAAATAATGTTTGATTATCAGATGAAGGAGAAGCCCAGCGAGGAAGAATAAGTGAAAAAGTTGAGAGTCCGTAAAGGGGAAAATGTCCGATGACATCCTAAACGCTAATAAAGATCCAATGTCCAGAAAAGCCAACTTCAGAAAACTGGCACATCTTAAGGAAGGAGAAGGCCCAACTACGGCACCACAAAGACAATCATAGCATGAGATAGAAACCAACGAAATCAATGGATTTGGTGAAAGACAAACAAAAACTTATACAGGATACCTGAAATGAATTGGAATCTTAAACTCCAATACAAAACATAGCTTGAGACGTAGAAAAACTCAGAGAACCATGATTGCTGAAAATCTAAAAATACGCAAAATGCTATAACCAGGCACCACTTAGGGGACTGAAAAAGATCAAACTCTCCAACATAATTAGATTAGTAAAAAGAAAGCAGGTGTGTGCTATTTTAATATCGAATAAATTGAGCTTCAAAGTAAAAGAAAATCAGAGAGAACAAAAAGCCATTAACATTTTTATCAAAGGAATAATTAACCATGAAGAAGATTTCACAATTATGAATATATATGCACCAAAACTCTGGTGCACTTAAAAATCTTATAAAGACAATCTCCAGGATCCTCAAGGCACAGATTAACCCAGTACACTATAGTAGGGGACTTCATTACCCACTGAGCCCTTTGGACAGGTCAACAAGACAAAAACAAACAGAGGAGATATCATGAACTGAATGATATGATAACACCAATTGGACCTCACAGACATCATACCAAATATTCCACCCCTAATACCAGAGAACTCACACTTCTACTCAGCACCCCAAAGACAATATCTCCAAAATCGAACAATACGGGACATAGAAGAACCTCCACAAAATACAAAAAGATTGAAACATTTCATGCATTCCCTTATACAAACCATACTACAACGATAGCCCAATCTAAAGTAAAACACAACTAGCCAGAAAAAAAAAAAAAAAAAAAAAATAAAAGAACACACTCCTGAATATTGAATGGGTCATAGGACGAGGTAGATAAAGAAAGAAATACACAGCATTCCTGGACGAATGACATGATAATATAAACAACACAACAAAAACCTTATGGGATTACTTTACAAGGAGTCCTAAGAGGGAATTATAAGTTTATAGTCCGGGTGCCTCATTTAGAAAACAAAAGAGCACAAGTGATGATCTAACACTAATAAAAGCACTTGACAGGCAACACAGATGAACCCTAACAACACAGACAGCAGGAAAAATAAACAAAAAATCGAGCAGAAAGTCAAATGAATACAAAACAAAGAGTAACAATACAAACAACATCACATCCAAAATTGATTCTTTGAAAGAAAAAACAATAGACAAAACAAACCTCTAGCCCCAATTAGACCAAAAGAACAAAGGAACAACTCCAAATCAACAGAATCCATGATGAAAAGGGAAATATCACAACAAAAAAAGATTCATGACAGATACTGAAAGGAATTCATCCAAAAAAAAAAAAATAAAAAGAAGTTGAAAACAGAAGAAATGGATGAATATCTTGAACACCTGGGGAATCACCAAGCTCAACCAAGAAGAAGAATGACATTAAAAAAAAAACAACATAAAAAAAGAAATAAATAATAAGAAAACTCCCAACTAAAAATGCCTAGGTACCCCAGGACAGTTTTCACAGAAGAATTCCTATTAAAACATTTCAAAAGACGACCTACAACCTAGTATTACTCAAATTGGTATCGAAGGATCACAGCAGACGGAGTAATCTCCCAAATTCATTCTTGAAGCCCAGCATTCACCTATTACCGAGAAACCAGGCAAAGATACAACCAAAAGGAGAACTATTGACCCATCATTAATGAAAAACAGATGCCAAAAATTCTAAACAGGCTAATACTGGCAAAAAATATAAAGGTTATTTTGTTAAAATTTACTCAAATTCTATTACCTCACATTATGTCAAATATTAAATATGTAAATGTAGGGAAAAACAGAAAGAGAAATCCTGTTAAAGAGATGAGACAATCAACAGAGCAGCCTTGAACAATAACCAGGGTTTTAACAAAGTGAGAAGGATCAAATAACTACTTAAGATTTCTCATCTCACCCCGTTTTTTAGAATGGTTACGATCAACAAAGGAACAAATGGATCGATAATGCTGCTGAAGTTGTGGGGAAAGAGAGACACTCACTCACTGATGGTGGGATTGCAAATTGGTGGAAATCAGTGTGGGAAAGTTCGAAATAACTAAAAATAAATCTATCATATGATCCAGTTATACCACTCCTTGGGAAATACTCAAAGGGATATCCTTACCCCAAAAATACTCAGCCCATGTTTGTTGCTCCCTCTTTACCAATAGCTAAGACATGGTAACAAACTAATGTACCTGCTGAACATGATGAATGGATAATTAATATGTGTACATTCTACATAAGGAATTTTCTACTCAGTGTTAAAAAGAAAATGAAAATCCTAAAATTTGCAGGTCAATGGATGGGAACTAGAAAACTGTTACATTAAGTTCTGTAACAGACTCAGAAAATCAAGTGATATATCTTCTCTCTCACTTGTGCGTTTTTGCTCCACATCCTTAGACATGGATGTATATTCTGATGTAACAGCAGGAGCCAGGAAGTGGAAAGGAGACATGGGGTAAAGGGGAAGAAGAAGTCTGAGTGGTGACAGATGATAGAAGTTAGGTGTTATCAAGAGGAAAGGGGAAAATTGGGGTACTTTAATCGGAAAGGGAGGAACGAGGGTGTTAGGGTTATACAAGGGGAGGGGAAACAGAGATAAATAATGCTTAGGTGGTTTGAAAAAGCCAGAGGGAATTGTATTATTCACAAGCTTACTAAGGCGGTAGAGAGATGGCTCTGCGTGGTTAGAGCACTGCTTTCTTGAGAGGACCCTGGGTTTTGATTCCCAGCACCCCAGTCCACTGGTGGCTGACAACTGCCCATATACTCCAGTTCCAGGAAGAATGAGCACATTTCCATCCTTCGTGGACATCCGTCATGCACATATGTGCTTACACTCACACATGAGCTAATACACACATACTATAAAAATGAAAAAAAAAAGCTTTTAAAAAGCCTACTGAAAAATATAGATGGTAGCTAATCAAAAAAGCCACAGTTGCCAGACCAGGGGAATCCTCTTCCGTTGTATGGTCAGGGTAGTCTAAGAGATTCTCAAGTAAGCACAGGCCTTTTTTTTTTTTTTTTTTTTTTTTTTTTTTTTTGGTCTTTTTAGACAGAGTCCTACCTGTAGCCCTTGCTGTCCTGAGATCGCATCTGTAGCAACCAGGCTGGACTTTGAACTCACAGATTCCGGCGTGCCTTTGCCCTCCCAAGTGCTAGATTAAAAGGGGCACACGCACCGACACCAAGGGTAGCATTTGTTTCTTTTAATTTTTTTATCATTTTATTTGTGTTATGCAATGTACGTCTGCATGCACAGTTTGTGACCCACCGTGTCGTGCAACAGCCGCGGAGGTCAGAAGAGGGTATTCGGATTCCCGCTAAACTGCGAGATTCCTGGAATTGGAGGTTTCAGACGGTTCTCGGCCGCAATGTGGGTGCTGGGGTATCGACCTGGGTCCTCGGTAAGAGCCGTGGCGCTCTTTAAACCCCTAGTGCCATCTCTCCAGCCCCATAACACAGGCCTTGAGTTCCTTCCAGAACTTAAATGTAAGAGCCTATTATTGAAGACAGGACATATTTCAGAATAAGACCTGGAGAAATGGAGCTGCAACTCATTTGTAAGCCTCTTCCCTGAAGACTCTCTCATAGTATCAGCAGATACTACGCAAGCTGCTCAAAGGAGATAACCAGTCAATGGTCAGTCCACTGTAAAGGCACAACACACACAAAATGACTGGCACATCAAACTATCTCCATTGGTGCAGTTGTGGTACTTGTATCTTTGTGGCAATCAACAGATACCTAATTGGATTTAAAGCCCACTCACTTGGGGGAAATTTATGTGTGGTACTATAAAATAGACTAAAGTACACATGGCTGGAGAGGTCATAGATTCTAGAGAAAAACCCATTTTGTCACATAACTATACTGACATAATTTCTAACTCTATTCCAAATATTTATGCTCATGTTTACAGCAAGTTACCTCTCATCACTTACCAAAGAAGATTCTTTTTGCAACAAATGGAGCTATTACAAAGTTTCATAACTAGTCAAACAGAGAATAAGTGTCTGTGAGATGCTGAGGCCTCCACAACACATCTACAACACAGCCTCTGTACTTAAGGCTCAAGGAACATAGCAGAACTGGTGGCAGAAAAATATTAAATCATCTCTCACCTCTCACCAGTGAAGCTTCATTATACAACAGGTGTTGATTGACCCAGAAACCCATAATTGGCTGAAATGCAGAGTACTTATCCCTGAATAGGACACCTGTATCAAACCTTTACCACCTAATGCTCAGGTACCATTGTGGAAGAGGAGGTAGGAAGAATGTAAGAGCTAGAGGTGGTAGATGACCGTAAGGAAACAGAGTTTTCCAGACAGCTGGGGACTTAGTCATATGAACTCAAAGTAATGGTAGCGGCACCCACAAGATACATGCAAACTCAAACCAGACAAAAGTCCAACATTAATCCCAGCACTCGGGAGGCAGAGGTAGGTGGATCTCTGTGGGTTCAAGGCCAGCCTGGGGTCTACAGAGCGAGCTGCAGGACACCTGGTACTAAAAGGGAGACCCTGTCTCAAAAATACCATAAAACAGTAAAACTAAAAAAAAAAAAGAAATGAAGGAATAGATAAGGGGTCCTAACCTTACCCGAGAAACTATTGGCAACTATTGAGAAAAGAGGAGTTGGTTTTCTTTATGTGAGTGAGACTAGATAGGTTAACCAGGCTCCAGGTGAATTGATTCACACTGAAGGACACTTGGGGACAAAAACTTAGCTCAATATAGGCCTTAACAGATATTACAGAGAATATGAAATCTTATGGGGGTGCTAAAAGAGGGGTACAGAAATTGGAAGTAGTCTAGTATCACCAAAATATACTGTAAGTACATTCCACATTCAATTAAAAAAAGTTCAAAAAAATGAAATAATCCCATCATAGTTTTGTTTAATATGTAATTTTTGCTGTATATAAAGCAAAGTATGTGCTTTAAAAATAAATAAAATATATAACAACATACGTTGCTGATAAAAGATATACTTAAGTTTAAAATCAGAAGATGATAGACAGTCATTATGGTGCAGATTGCCTTACATTTATTCAAAATCTCCAACAGAAAGAGAATGTATAAGAGCACACAGATTAGTTTCCCAACAATCTCTGGTGGAGCAGCCAGTGCTCTTAACTGCTAAGCCATCTCCCCAGCCCTTATACTTTCAATTTCTTAATGACTTTTTCATCTATGCTGCTGACTTTTCCACCTATGTCCTGAATTAACATCCTTGCCTCTTTGACATGATTGCTTGAACTTCTTTAAAGGTTTTAAAATTCTTTCTCTAATTTTCACCTATGCTTTTTAATATTCTGACTTGGGCATTGAAATTAGGCAGCTCCATTATAAGCAGCCCACTCTTTATTCCATGGAAAGTTCTACTGCAAGCTCTCCTTTGCTGAATGATGTTTGTGTTCATGAGATTGGGTCTATGCTATTTTGCTCTGTCCAAGCACTATATAAGTTTTCAGAGATGATTTCTTGTTTAACTCATTGGAAGTTTTAGTTTTTGATTCAGTGATATAAAAAATTCAGGGTCTTTTTCCATTGCTATCTGAGAAGCTTAACTAACTGTTCTGCTAATTATAAATGTCATTTATGGTATCAATAGTTTCACAAGAAGATATATAGGGTCAAAGGCCAGGCCTTTTTACATTGTTCACTCTATTTTCCACAAGTTCACATTTCATAGGCCTATGTTCTACAGATTCAATGTCCTAATGAGCTACATCTCTTGTGACACATCAGTGATATAATTATGAAAAAAGAAAAGAAAAGAAAGATTTTTATGGTCACCTTTGCTTTTCCATCATTGTATGAACATAAAATATGCAATCCCCTTCCCATTGTAATGTAGAAACATTGACTTATTTTTTTTTTTACATTCATGGTCTTGTTCTGTTACATCAAAGGAAATAAAAACATTAGAGACAAATGATATCTGTCATCCAGCAGAAGGAACCACTCTAACTGAAAATGGGCTTCCTGTTTCCAAGGCTCCAGGCCTGCTGTTAAGATTAATTTGACACATTATTTTCTCTTTTAGGTGAATTTGATTTAAACTTGTGTGTGTGTGTGTGTGTGTGTGTGTGTGTGTGTATGTCATGCTAGTAGAAAGGGGAGGACCACTGGGGGGATTCAAGGGATTAGCAAGAAGTGTACAAGAAAAGGAGGATGACAATACCAGCGTGTGTCCAGGTAAGCCCCACCCGCCTTGGTGCTTTCCGCACCCCTCCTGGCTCATGAAGGCTTGGTATCACCTGGAAACATCAAAACTTTGGGCTCCAGTGCGCAGCGTGGGTGGAGTTAGATGCATGGACAGCACAACACCAACCTGTGCCCAGCATGTGGTGAGAGTGGACATACACTTGCTGCCCTCACAACACCAGCATACACCCAGGTGAGCCCCACCTGCCTTGGTGCTTTGCGCACACTTCCTGGCCTGTGGAGGCTTGGTATCACCCAGAAATCTCCAACCTTCAGGTTCCACCATGTGGTGTGGGTGGACTTAGACTCACAGACAGCAAGCCAACTGGGTACACCCCCCACACACACAACCTGGTGGAGCTGAGGTGCAGAGGATCTAGCAGGTGCAGTATTAGTGATTATAGTCTGTGCAGCCAATGTTGAGGTGCCAGAATCCAAACAAACAAACAAACAAACAAATCCACATGCCAAACACACAAAGAAAAAACAACATGAGAAAAGTTTATAGTAAATCCACACTGAACTCTACAAACCCTACAGAAGATTCCTACATTGAAATCTCCCTGGAAGGAAACCAAGACAACAACCTTTGATAGAAAACAATTGTAGACATATTCAAAGAAATTTTTCCAGAATATAAAGAACAGTCAGAGAAGCAAAAGGGAAGAAAAATGAAAAACCTCAAGAGGGACGTCCTAGAGAGAGTAGACAAATGACAAATGTTGGAAAAAAACTAAAGGGAGAAAATGACATAACTCCAGAAGGAAGTGGAATACTGAAAAGATCCCAGGCAAAATGAAAAAAGGGACTGGCCAACGAACCAAGGAGCTACATAGAGAGAAATGGCCGCTCCAGAAGCGAAGTGGAAATACTATAAAGAAATCACAAGGATGCAAGAAAGGAAAATTGAACATTTTACAATCACCCAGAAAGGGAATGTGAAAAAGCCTCTAAGCAAGAATGGAAGGAAAGCAGAAAAAAGATTATCAGACCTGAAAGATAACATGG
>VZQC01015143.1:8413-32507 GCA_009823505.1 Rhizomys pruinosus
TTTTTTTTTTTTTTTTTGTTTCGTCTTTTTGAGACAGGGTCTCTCTCCCTGTAGCTCCAGCTGGCCTGAACTCAGTATGTAGACCAGGTTGGCCTTGAACCCACAGAGATCTGCCTCCCTTTGCCTCTTTCGTGGTGGGATTAAAGGTGTGAGCTACCGCACCCAAATTTCTTGGTTTTGTTTGCATGTGAATTTCCCAAAGAGAGGCATTTTCTGCAAAATACATGATTTCGAATAAATTAATCAATAGATATAAAAAGTCTTGAGAGCAGAGTTAGTTCTTAACTTTGAATCTGCAATAGGAAGCATAGTACTTGATAAGCAGTAGGTTACCAATAATTCTTCACTAAGCAAAGGGTAGATGGATGTATACCTTCACATGTGACTGTTCACTGCATGCAGCCCCAGACAGTTTCCCTTCTGTATGCTTTTCCTCCTACTTCCAGGAAGCAGTGGATATGGTTCTTTTTCTAAAGGGGGTGCCACCCACAAGGAGAACTTGTAGGGAAATCCAGCTTGAATTGCAGGATAGCTTTCTAGCTGGCATGCCTCAGGGCACCGCATGGCCAAGAGTCTGGCTCCGCCCCAAGGAGGAGCAAGCAGCATGGCCTAGGTGTATGATGCTGGGTGGAGCAAGGTGTGCAATGGCGTGGAGTTGGGGGCTCATGATTGGTCCTAGGAACTGACGTCATTTGGTTTATAAAAGCAAGCTGTGGCAGAGAATAAATTTGAATTCCATAGTAACATCATCACAGAGTTCCCGGCCAATATTTTTTATTAATTATTGTGCGCATACAGGCCAAGGTAGGCCTGCATTTCATTCGGGTGGCCAGGGGGTTGGAAAAAGATTCCCTTTGCGGACCACCAACCTGGGTAGCTGGTGTTGTGAGTGAAATTCCTGTCCAGGCTCTGGGCAGGTGGGAAGTCACGGCCAAGAGTGGAACACGTGTCTCGTGGGTTCAGGCTAAGAGCCTAAATTAGAATTATCATTTAGGCACGCCTTTAATCCTAGCACTTGGGAGGCAGAGGCAGGCAGATCTTTGTGAGTTCAAGGCCAGCCTGGTNATTGCATTATCATTGTAGGCAGCCCTTTAATCCTAGTATCTGGGAGGCAAGAGGCAGGCACTCTTTGTGGAGTCAAGGCGCCGGTGTACAGATGCTGAGTTCCAGGACAGCTGGGGGGGGGAACTACCAGTGGGAGACACTGTCTTCAAAAAGACCAAAAAAAAAAAAAAAAAAAAAAAAAAAAAAAAAAATTACTCTTAGGGCTGGGCTACGGGAAGTAGCTGGCTGGTCTCTGCACCGAGAGGCCATCTCCCCACAGCAACTGCGGGCAAACGGGGTTGCAGTGTTCCCATCCTCCTTAGCAGGGCTGCTTGGTTCCTGTTCGGCATAAAAAGAAGAGCTTCCTACCCAAGACTTACCCAGATCAAATTGTTCAGAGACCATAACCACAAGTCTGGCCGCAACTTCTTCGCTGTCCAGCCCACGGGGTAGAGGGCACCACAGCACCAATCAACCAGCCTTGTGAGGAGGAGGGAGACAAACCAGGAGGCTCACCAACCACCATTTTAGCAATTTTTGACAAGGAACCATGTTTGCTTGCTTTTTAAAAATACCATGCCTAATTCCCTTAAGCAATCTAAAGTCAGTTTGATTCCAAGAACAATATCAAGTCTGCTAAAATAAGAAAAAACACAAAGCTTGACAATCCGTTTGTTTCCAATTTTGCCTTTTAAAAAGCATTTATTAAAAAAACACAACAGGGGGGGGGGCCCTTCCAAGGCCCGTTAAAGAAAATATAATCCACAGGCCCCTTTAATCAGTCTTGCAAAGGGCCAACCAATCCCACCATTAATCCAAGTAAACAACAAATCCATGAGCGAGCAGTTTCTAAGTCATACTTCATCAGTCATGAGGAGTTTTTGTTTCCAATGTAAGAATCAGAATGTTTCAGTGTTGTGAGATTTTACCAGGGACAGAAGGAACATGCAGTTGTCCAAGAAGCCATCAGCTCAGTTCGTCCACTGAACCTGTGAACTTGAACTGCCTGTTCCTGCTCTGCTGAGATGCAACCAGCAGTCACACAATTTAGAAATACTCTAAGAGACAGCCACAGTGTAATCCACGTCCTTTTCACATGTAAAACCAAAAGGTTTAAGAATTGGGGGTTTTGAGAATGAGAAGAAAGGGGTTTGATTTTATTATAACCTAGGTTACTGGGGCAGCAGACTGTGCTGACTGCTTCCATCAGCATTTAGTTTGGCATCAAAACCCAAAATGGTTTTGTAAGAACTTGAATGTGATTTAAACCCTCAGCATTGGACTCTGTGAGCTAATCTTAAAGTAAGATCTTGTCACATCGATCATTGAGCATTAGCATCAACTTCAGTGATGCTAATACTGCTGAGGCAGTAGCACCAGTGTATAGTCTACTGGGCAAGAAGGTGAATTACCAGACACCACTAAGCAGCCCCAAGTGAGAAACCCCTATGGTACAGTCACGTGAATGAGAAATGCCAGGAAAGGCGACGCCTTCATGCTGAACACAGAACATCAATTCGTCTCTCTCTGTCCCCCATTTCCGCTGCTCCCTACCTAGGAGGTTTACACAGATAAAATCTATTCCCCTAACAGGCATCTAAGGTAGGCACTAACCACTAGGCTGAGCCCTGAGGTGAGTCACCATGCGGTGACTTGATTCCTGCTCTGGTACCCTTGGTCTACAAGAAACGGTGATCAGAGGGTCCTGGATCTCAGGCATTGGAACTACAAATCACATTCTTGAGTATGTTCTATATGCAAGTGCATAGACAGGAATCCTTTTCCAGCTGGAGTACAATGTAGAAAGCAATAATGCCGGGTTTTTGCTGACCAGGCCGATGTCCCACTGATGGGCTTCCTCTGGCTTTTCCCATTGGGGAAATTTTCTTCCAAGCTGTTTCCCCACTTAGATAAAGAGATAATTGATGAGAACATCAAACTTTGTTCAAATTGAATTCCATAAATGTTTAATAAACAATGTAATAATTTTATGTAATACCTAGTCCTTAATAGGCGACAGCTGGCTCCTTAGTTACCTTCTATTTCTGGGATGAAACACTCTGACCAAAATAACTTGGGGAGGAAAGGGCTTACTTCATTTTATAACTCCCAGGACACAATCTATCACTAAAGGAAGTCAGGGGCAGGGAGCTCAAGGCAGGAACCTGGCGAACAGAAGCTAAAGCACAGACGTGAAGAAATGCTGCTTACAGGCTTCCTCCTGGGCTTGCTCAGTTACTGCTCCTATATAGCCCAGACCTACCTGCCTAGGGAAGGCACCACCCTCTCACAGTGGGGCTTGGTTCTCCCATAATCAATTAGCAATAAACCACCCTTTAGAAATGGCAAGGCAATCCAATGGGGGAAAGTCCTCAGTTGAGGTTCCTCTTCCCACTTGCTTCTAGTTTGTGGCAAGTTGACAAAAACTAACCAGCACACTATCTGGAGGGAGGGTTTTTGTATTTTTTTAAAGATAAAAAAATGCAGAAATGTTTGGGACATAACTTGTTCAAGTGTCAAAAAATTAACATGTTAATCCATCAATAGTTTTCTCTTTGTCTGATATGGAAAGTAATGATCATCTTATTTGCTAAGTATGAAGTCAGAAAACTACTTCCTTGATCCATTTGTATACTAGCTGGTTTTGGACACTGAACAAAAAGGAGCTTGCTGGGTCCAGATGTGTAGGAAGGAGTTCCCTAAGTAGCAAAGCACTAGGGAATCACAGTACTGCAAAATAGTGGACTGTATCTGTGGTACCAAGAAACACAGATTCTGTCCTATAAATTAGGAATAATTTTATACAAAGAAAATTCACATAATATGTGTGTGAATGTTCAGCAAGTGGTCTTTTCTACTAAGCTACATTTCCAGCTTCTTGTACCTGAATTTTACAAAGAAACTCATTGCGTCGGGCGTGGTGCGGCCACTCCTTAATCCCAGCACTCGGGAGGCAGCGGTAGGGGATCTCTGTGAGTTCAGTCAGCCTCGGTCTACATAGTGAGCTCCAGGCCAGCTGGGACCTAAAGGGAGACCATTGTTTCAAAAAAAAAAAAAAAAACAAAAAACACAGAAAGAAAGAAAAAACTCGAACATATGTTCAATTAGCTGGGCGCGGTGGCGCACGCTTTAATCCTAGAACTTGGTAGAGGCAGATGCCGGTGGATCTTGGTGAGTTCAAGGCCAGCCTGGTCTACAGCGTGAGTTCCCGGCCAGCTGGGGACTACAGGGAGGACTGGCTCAAAAAGACAAAAAAACCAAAGTGGGGTTCAGATTGCAGGGCAACTAGTTATGTCGAAGTTTTATATTCATAGTTATGTACTCTTGTTATTGCCTGCTACTATTACTAACAGGAAGGAATGTTAGGTCCAGGCTTTCCAGAATCCTAAAGGACACAAAGGTGCCTAACTTCCTCCAAGGGCTGCCAATCATCTAACCCCTTCCCCTATACCTGGGGCCCCACCCCATGGCTATAAAAGGGTGGACCCCAGCCGCCATCTTGTTCTCTCTTGTCCCACCCCTCCCTCGCTCCATCTGTCCCCCTCTATCCTCCCAACTCTGTGTCCCCCCTCGTCCCGCTGCTCTCTCTGTCCCCCTCTCTATCCCCCATCCCACCAATCTCTTTATGTCACCACACTATCATCTGGGAAAATCTCTCTCTACACTCCATTATCTGTCCCCAATCCCCTGCTATCTCTCTGTTCACTAGTCGCTGATTGGTAACACTCTCTCTATCTCTATCCCCCAACTCTCTGTCCCCCCCCTCTCTGTTCCCCCTCTCTCTATCCCCATTCTCCTGTCCCCATCCCCTGCTCTCTCTCTGTGTCCCCCCACTCTCTCTCTATCCCCCACTCTCTCTATCCCCCCACTCTCTCTGTTCCCTGCTCTCTCTCTCTGCCCTCTCTGGTCTGCCTCTCTCTGCCCCCCCTCTCTCTGCCTCTCTGCCCCTGCCATGCTGTCTGGTCCATCCCACCACGTGCCTGCAGGCGGCTCACTCTGGCAGTCCCACATGGACGTAAAGCATGCTCCTAGAGTAACCTATGCCTCATGTGCCTTTTATCTGAGGGTTTCGTTTGCTTCCTTTTTTATAACTTAACAAAAGGATACTACAGACTCTAAGTATCCGAGCGATAGTTCTGGGAGAAAAGAAAACACTGCAAACCCTTTAGGCTAATTGGCTGTCACAACTGTTAGGCTCTGTAGATGAACATCAACAGCCTCCTCACTACCATGTTGCTACTACTGTAGGCAAGAGAGAGTCTTGAGTTGAATTCGACCAAATGTGCACCAAACTTCTATATTAGCAAGTCAGCACATAGTCATAAAACTGGTTCGGTTTCCCAGTGAAGGATTCCCTACAACTCTATTAAATAGACTCGTTGGTGTCTCAATACACAATAAACATTACAAATATCCAATGGCAGACTCGGAAAACTTCAGGCCATATCAGGCAACAATATCTCCCATTAAGTGGAAGGGGAGAGGCCTGAGTGACTACCATATTGTACAGTGCAAATGCAGACAACTTTCATAGCTGTAGAGCGTGTGGCTATAGACCTAAGACACACTTTGAAAGCATCCAGGGCCTGGTGCTGCTTGTTAATAACTAAGCCCATCCCTGGGTCTTCCAATGATCAAGAAGTCTAACCCTAAACTCTCTTGCTAGCATAATGTGTCCATGAGAAGCCTTCCTGTGAGACTCAAATGAGGTGAGGGGTACTGAGAAGGCGAGAGAGAGAGATAACCTGGTATTTGCCACTAACAGCTGAAGTCCGGGCACGCCTTTCTACAGATGACAGATGTAAGATTTGGAGAGGACCTCCCAGCCATCCCTCCCTTAGCACCTAGAGAGAGCACAGGTCAATTACCCACTTCTTTGGGGCCTTAGACTTCTGATTTCAAGAACTCTTCAAAGCAATTTTCCTGACCTTCCCTTTCCCAGATCTTCCAATAGACTTGAAAAACTTCCACTCCCTGGCTCCATCCCCTCTTACTGGAGTTACTCACCATGGTTTCTTTCACTGCCCAAACCCTGGTTTGTCTACCTCTCTCATGCAAGATACATGATACAAATTTGCATATTCTATCATATGGATCTAACATTATCAAAATGCTAAATTAAACATCTTTCTAATACAATGTAAGCTAATTTTTAAAGAAATGTATATTAGTAATCCGTGTATTAGAAGGGTCAGCCTCTTACTCTCTCTGTGCTGTCCTCTCAGATTAGGGAATTTAGCATGCTAATTAACCTCTTCAGGAGTGTGGATTTCAGAAGAGGATTCAGCTGTCAACCAACTGCCCTTAAGTTGTAGACTGACGTTAACTACAATTTTATGGTCTACACTGAAAGTAACATGATAAAATGGAAGTAATTAAATGTGAAAGTGAGTGAGAACATCTTTTTAAAAAATATCTTTTATTGATGATTTGTGTCTTTCATACATCATCTTTCCCGCTCCAATTTGGACACATTCCCGTCTCCCTGCCACCCCAGCCTCTGTTCATGCTTCTGCCCACATGTCTTGATCTTCTCCAGTTTTCCAAAGGTTTTTTCTGCCGAGGCTTGTTGTTTGGGCAGAGTTTAACTGCATCAGTCAGTTCTTTGACCCAGTCTTTATGTTGTTGCTTTTCCTCCCCTTAGTATTGCCTCCAAAACCATATGCCATAGACCCATCACATAGTATCAAACTATGACCTCTGAAGGAATCAACTGTATGAATTCCAACAAGAAATATGCTTAGGAATCACATTTCCACCCTTTAATTTTATATTACTCTAAAATATGA
Organism: Rhizomys pruinosus; assembly: GCA_009823505.1. Taxonomy (NCBI): domain Eukaryota; kingdom Metazoa; phylum Chordata; class Mammalia; order Rodentia; family Spalacidae; genus Rhizomys; species Rhizomys pruinosus. Next base: position 15,247 of record VZQC01015143.1, read on the forward strand.
GTACGTACCTTTTCCCACCCATATGCCAGTATTACAGGCGTTGATAAATAAGTGCTCGGTGGATTCTTAGGCCCACTAAAGTATTCACATTATAATAGCTTAGTTGCCTTCAGATAAACAAAAATATAAAAATAAATGTTTCAGTTTTCCACTGGGCGATTGGTGTTAGCATCCACAAATGAGTAAAACCATCGCCATTGTTTTTTGGGACGGTGTTACTTCACGAGATGAGAACATCTTTTTTTTTTTCTTTTTTTTTTTGTTTTCGAGACAGGGGTCTCCCTGTCGCCCCAGCTGTCTGGGAAATCCACTCCTTGTAGACAGGGCTGGCCTTGAACTCACCAAAGATCCACCTGCCTCACAAAGATCCACCTGACTCTGCCTCCCACGTGCTAGGATTAAAGTAGTGAGCCACCACACCTGGCAAAAAAAAAAAAATCTTTTTTTTGTTTTGTTTTTGTTTTTAATTTTATTTATGGTTTGTGCATTTCGTACATACATTTTTTCCCAATTCAGATCAGTGGCTTATTTCCCTTCCCTTCCCCCCCACCCTCCAACCCCCACCCAGATTCATGTATTTGCCCTAACTGTCCGCCTTCTTTCAGGGGTTTTTTTTTTTTTTTTCATTTTTTCAGCTATAAGTGCTATCCATGGAGTATAAGCTCATTCGTTGGCAAAAACAATCTTTACCCGTACTGTGTGCCCAAACCCCCTCAGTCCCACCATTCAGTGGGCTACATCTTTTTAATGAAAGATACTTGCCATTGTCCAGTTGTAGCTCTGCTAAACCTCAGTCCATGGTATAGAAATCAGTTTTGACCAAAGCACAGATTGGGTAAAATGCAGGGGGTAGGGATGGGGGGGGGAGTCATCGAAGTTGAAGTATTTGCTTCAAATGGTGTCTTAATAACCCAACAGGTTTTAATAGCTATGGTTGCTTAATTTGCTCCTTGGGAATAAATGACTAAATTGGAATCTTTAGCTTGCAAACTTTAAAATTATTTACAGAGCGCTTTTTCTTTATTGTATTTATAAACCATGTTACCATATGAGCTTAATTTTAACTAAGTTCCTTTGCCGCTATCACAAAGACATCATGCAAACAGGACCATCATTATCACACGTTCTGGAAACCTGTGCAGACAGGAGGTAATGGAGAGAGGGGTCAGGGGTGGTGAGAGGCGCAGATCTGGGAGAGTGGGAACGGAGGCCAGGAGGAGGTGTGAGATCATTCCAGTCAGGGCTCACTTACAAATTTAGAAGTAATCTATTTTTGCAATCCTAAAGACTAAGGAGTCATGAGTAAATCACAAATTGTTAAATTAGATCAGTCTTTAGTTTTCCCCCAGCCTCATCACTGAAATCAGCTGGAGGAGAGGACAGTGCATTATGAAGAAGGCCTTTTTTGTAAGAGAGTTTGTATAGATATCACCTCCCCCCAAAAAAGAAAAAGAAGAAACAAAAAACCTATGATGCCTTCAATAATTGTTACATTTACCCAAATTCATTTAGTAATAGTTTATCCATTAGGGCCATTTTCCCATCTGATTACCCGGGCTCTGGGGTCCTTCCCTTCAGTGGCAATTAAAACATTTTAAGAGCCATGTCACTAGAATGAGCTTTAAGGAAGAAGAAGCCAAAGTTAATGCAAAGGGAGCTCAGAGAAATGCAGAGGGACCGATGCTCCAGGGTAGTGCTGGCTCCAGCTACAAAGTCTGCAGCTCAGCCCAAAGGGCTCCTTGCCTCCAGCCTCAGGCCGGAACACGCTCTCTGTCCATAGGCCCCTATGGGAGAAATTCTAGTAGTTCCTATTGGTGTCCAGAAAATGCTAGAAATATCTGCCATGATACTAATTATTTCCTGGAATTTGAATGTGAAACCTAAAGTCCAAGGACAAACCTGGGGATGGGAATTTTCCCTTCGGCAAAACTCTTTCTATTCAAACTCTGCACTGAACACTTAACCAAGGAAATATTAACATAACAATTGGGCTCCTACCAAGAAGGCAAAACAAACCTCAAGTTAGCCTTTGCCAATTACTCTCCACAGGTGGGAAGAGTTCTCAACTTAAACTCATAAAGCCTGTTGCTGTTGTTTTCTTTTCTTTCTTTTTTTCCAGGCTACTCTTGAAAGTTTTATATGATCTCACTTCTTTCCATGACTATTGCACCATTCTTTTTCCACAGATGATTTTTTTTTAGAGTGTGACTTTTTCCACCCATCGGCCCCTCAGGGGTCACACCCACATTTCCCATCAATTCATCTTTTATGTTTTTTGGATACTTTCATCCCTCCTCCAGTCCCTTTATCTCCCTTTCTGTAGCAAGCACTGAGGGAAACTGCTTTCTTTACTGTTCTCTTGAAAGCGCTTCAATCTTGTAGCCTGTTATCTGGAGTTTCCTTTGGAAAGGGCTGGCAAGTTTCCATCTTAAAGTCTCCATATGCTAATTTATGTACAGGATATACTCCATTTTCATCACCAGATAAGGAGACCTTTACAAAATGTAACAAAATAGACCGAGTCATGGAGAGGAAACCCGAGCAAGGGCCAAGGTTACATCTTCTTCAAGGCCCTGAAAAAATGCAGCTAAAAGTAAACCCAGTGTTCCACAACAAGGAGGAAACCATGCCCCCACCCCCACCCCCTCTAAAGTACTTTCTCTGGAAAACTGAGGCACGAGAATACAGAAGCTTGTCTAAGACAACAGAACTCGGGTCAATCTCAGCACTCCCAAATTTCAGTCCAGGGCACACAAATCTCAGCGCGGGCTCTTTCCCACCTACCATGATCTCAGTGCTTGGGGCTAAGTCCATGCCAGAGTCACAAGCTCACCCCTGCCACACACACACATTTACAGCCTGAGGTTCCCAAGGAACATGTGGGCTTTGGCCACATCATGCTCTACTTGGAGTGTCTCCTGCTAACTAGCCGAGTGCTTTGTCGGTCTACATCACTGTATCTAGTAGTGATTCTTTGACTATCTCTCTAGCTTTCTTCTGTCTGAAAGTTGGTTTCATTCTCTCTGCTTGAGATGCTTTCTTTCCTTACTTGAATGGTCTGACCCGTCATGAAAATACTGGCCACTAAGGTCTAGAAACCTCATCACATCACCTCCCCTGGCCATCACATCACCTCCCCTGGCCATCCCAGCAGTGAGCTACAGGTTTTGCTCCTTACAGAAGCTCCTATATACTCTCTACAGTTTAGTTGAGGTAGTAATTGCATTGCAGTTATTTTTACAATTATATCTATACAATAGATATCTCCTGCATTATAACTCAACTGTGATGATATTTGCATTCCATGCACTCATTCATATATGTTAAATATTAAGCAGTTATAATGTTATTCCTTGGTACTTACAAAAACCTTAGAAAATTATGTAATATTTTATAGTAAATAATATGAAACATATATTGTCTCGATTACATACAAAAGCTTAACAACGTAAGCCTAAATTCTTAAAACGTGCCACAATGTGGATCCAGGAGACACATCCAACCTTCTGAGCACTGAGCCAGGGCTCTGAACCTCTATCTTCCTATGCTTCCCAAAGCCCCAAGTGTTCCTAGTCCCCCAATGGGCCCCCCACATCCATAAATATACAGAATCATGTGTAAGCATGTGCACTTGGAGAAAGAAAAGTGAGGAGGAAGATCAAGAGATTTCAAGTCACCCTTTCTCCAAGATGGGCCAGCCAGCTTCTTATAATCAAAGGCAAAGACAGGCTCTTGGAAACCTGCAAATCCCTGCTTTGTTGGAGGCCAGTGACCTCATTGTAAGTTCCATCACACAGAGGGCATCTGTCCCAAAGCACACCTGTAGGCTCTATGAGCAACAGGCTTTTCTTTTCTAAATATTTTATTCATTATTTCTTATTTTCTGTGTCTGAGTGTAATTCCATGCACGTGTGTAGTGCACCCATGTCACGCATGGCCCGAGGAGGTCAGAAGATACAATCTGATTTCCCCTGGAAGTGGAGTTAGACTATGTTATGAAACTCAGGAATAATTCTTTGCTGAGGCAGAAGGCAGCATCCTTTGGGTTTCATTAAAATACCTTTCAAAATGGCCCACTGATCTTCACACCTTTTCCTTTTTCCACCTCACATGGCAGAAGACGCAAAGACACAGTGTGTTAGGCACCAAAATGCCATCTTGGCTGGGAGCAAGACTTCACAAGCTAATTTCAGCCGTGAGTGACTTGTCGTCTTTTCTCTTTCTAGGATCCCAAGCAATCATTGGTACCAAAGGAAAAACAATAGTTGTTTCAGATGATGAAACATTGGGGGATGTTTTGCCATTTGAATGTGCACATCTCCCGGCACAGGAACTAAAAGCCATGTTTAACAGAGGCCCGCCCCCTTGGTTAACGGCACCTCAGTTCCACCACTTCATTTCCTCAGGACTTAGATTTTCTCAACTGTAAAATGAAGGAAACATCTGCTCCTTGGGGCCCCTGCAAGGGTTAAGTGGCCTGATGTGGGGGAGAGGTGAAGAGCCAATGTGGATCCAGACATGGGGCCCACACCTTTAATCCAAACACCCCGGCAGGGTCAGGAAGATTTCTGTAAGTGGGAGGCCAGCCTAGTCTCATAGCAGGACAGCCAGGGCTACTAATGTGAGAGGCCCTGAATAAAAAAAAGAACATTGGGGCGGCTGGAGAGATTAGCCAGTGTAAGAGCACCGACAGTGCTCTTGCAGTGGACCCGGTTCGATCCACCAGCACCCACATGCGGCTAAGAACTCATCGTAACTCCAATTCCAGGGAGAACTCCAGTTCCAGGGGAATCCGAACACCCTCTTCTGACCCTCTCGAGGCATTGCACACAGGGTGCAAAAACCTAATGGCAGACCAGTACATTCATACACATAACAAAATAAATAAAATAAAAAAAAAAAGTCATCGTGAAGAGGCAGTACAGAGTCAGTGGTCTTCACTGTAAAGCCTTAGATCTGGCAGGAGAGGGCAGGGAATGTTTTCCTGTACAGTGGCCTGATACTGATGGCAGGTGTCCCTTTCTCTCAAGGAAGCCTCCCTTCTTATATGGAAAAGTAGGGAGGCCTGGTAGGGCCATTCCTGCAACTGTGAGTGATGAACACTTGCCTAGACACCACATCAGTCACACTAACCTCAGTTACTGCAAACGAAGCATTCATAGGCTGGTGACCCTCCAGTGGGAGCAAAGGTTGCAAGATGAGATGCTTCTCTTTTTTTTTTGTCTTTTTGAGACAGGGTCTCCCTTTAGTCCCAGCTGGCCTGGAGCTCACTTTGTAGACCAACCAGGCCTTGAACTCACAGAGATCCACCTGCCTCTGCCTCCCAAGTGCTTGGATTAAAGGCGTGCGCCACCACACCCGGTTTATCTACATGCTATTTGTAATTTCAATCAAAATTCCAGAAGATTTGGGTGTTTGTGGAAATCAACAAAACTCATTCCCTTTGCATGCAAATGCAAAAATCCTGGGCTGTTAAAGACAATTATGAAGAATAGACTTTAAGACTTTCCATAGCTGTGTAGCAATTAATATGCTCTGGTCTAGACTTAATAGGCATACAGACCAATAACGACATAGAGTGTTCAGAAACAGATTCACCCACCCGGCATTCTGGAGGATTTTCTTATTTATTTTATTTTATTTTTTAAATATTTTTAATTTTATTTTTTTATTTTTTATGTGTATGAATGTACTGTTTGCATGTATGTTGGTGCACCTGTGTCATGCAATGCCTCGGAGGTCAGAAGAGAGTGTCGGATTTGTTGGAAGTTTTTCTTTTTATGCCGAACAGGGACCACGAGGCCCTGCTAAGGGGGATGGGGACACAGCGCCCACTTTGCGGACACTGTGAGGAGCTGGCCCCTTGGTGCAGAGGCCAGCCGGCTACTTCCCATAGGCCAACCTAAGTGGCAACTCCAACTTAGGCTCTTAGCCTGGACCCACGAGACACGTGTTCCACTCTTGGCTGTGACTTCTCACCTGCCCAGAGCCTGGACAGGAATTTCAGGCTGATGGTTGGTGGCCTCCCTTCAGCCAATACCCACTCGCAACACCAGCTACCCAGATTGGTGATCCGCAAAGGGAACCTTTTTCCAACCCACTGGCCACCCGAACGAAATGCAGGCCTACCTCAGCCTATATGCGTGCAATAATTAATAAAAATAACGGCCAGGAACAAATGTACTCCTTGCCACAGCTTGCTTTTATAAACCAAATGACATCAGTTCCTAGGACCAATCATAAGCCCCCCAACTCTGTGCCACCGCACACCGGTGGCCCACCCAGCATCGAGCACCTAGACCATGCTGCTTGCTCCTCCTTGGGTGGGGCCAGATCCTCAGCCATGCAGTGCTAGTTGGAAATCCAGTCCGCAATTCAAGCTGGATTTCCCACAGGATTCCCCTGGAACTGGAGCTAAAGATGGTTCTTAGCCGCCATGTAGGTTCTGGGGATCGAACCTGGGCCCTCTGCAAGAGCAGTTGGTGCTCTTAACCACTGAGCCATCTCTCCAGCCCCAGGAGGGTTTTTTTTAAAGGTGCTATATTAACTGGATATCTGTATGAGAAATGATGACATTGAACCCCTAACTCATACTATCCATAAGAATAGTTGAGCCAGGTGTGATGGTGCATGCCTTTAATCCCAGCACTCGGGAGGCAGAGGCAGGCAGATCTCTGTGAGTTCAATGGCAGCCTGGTCTACATAGTGAGTTCCAGGCCAGCCTGGGGCTACAGGGAGACCATGTCTCAAAAAGACAAAAAAAAGAAGAAAAAAAAAAAGAAAAAAATAGTGAGATTAATTGTGAAACTAAATATGAAATCTAGAATGATAAAGTTTGTAGAGGAAAATGTTATTTTATGATATTGTGATAAAAGATTTAAAGTCACTAACTGTATAATAGAAATTAATAAACTGAATTTCATTAAGAAATTTGATTCTGTACTTGCTTCGGCAGCACATATACTAAAATTGGAACGATACAGAGAAGATTAGCATGGCCCCTGCGCAAGGATGACATGCAAATTCATGAAGCGTTCCATATTAAAAAAGAAAAAGAAAAAAAAAGAAGTTTGATTCACCAAAAGCACCAATAAGAGGGGCTGGAGAGATGGCTCAGCACTAAGCAGTTAAAAGTACTGCCTGCTCTTGTGGAGAACCAGGTTTGGTTCCCAACACCCACATAGCAGCTAACAACTGTCCATTACATGACATAGGCACACTTACGTGCATGGTGGCAAAACATTCATAATAAAATAAAAACCAGGGGCTGGAGAGATGGCTCAGTGGTTAAGAGCACTGACTGCTCTTGCAGAGAGGACCTGGGTTTGATTCCCAACACCCATATGGCAGCTAAGAACCATCTTTAAACTGGGCATGGTGGCGCATGCTTTTAATCCCAGCACTTGGGAGGCAGAGGCAGGCAGATATCTGTGAGCTCAAGGCCAGCCTGGTTTACAGATTGAGCTCCAGGCCAGCTGGGACTAAAAGGGAGACCCTGTCTCAAAAATACCAAATACATACATACATACATACATACATACATACATACATAAAATAAAATAAAAACCAGTAAGTCAAAACTAATTTTTAAGATCCACCAATAGTCCAAAGAAGACATTCATTATACATATGCAACATATACATGTTCTTTATAAAGAACTCAGAGAAGGGCTGTGGGGATAGCGCAGCTGTTAAAGGCTGAGGCTAAGAACCGCAAAAAGAACTCAGAGAAGATAAAGTCATTTTTAGATAATTTAAAATTTTTTATTTATTTTTTATGTGTATGAATGAACTATCTGCATGTAGGTTTGTGCACCTGTGTCGTGCAATGCCTCAGAGGTCAGAAGAGGGTCTCGGATTCCCCCGGAACTGAAGTTCTCCTGGAATTGGAGTTAAAGACGGTTCTCAGCTGCCATGTGGGTGCTGGGGATCGAACCCGGGTCCTCTGCAAGAACAGTCGGTGCTCTTAACCACTAGGCCATAGCTCCTGCCTGATAAAGGCATTTTTTAAAGATTTATTTTATTATTTTATTATTTTTGTTTGTTTGGTGGTTTTGAGACAATGTCTCCCTGTGGCCCCAGCTGGCCTAGAACACTCTGTAGACCAGGCTGGTCTTGAACTCACAGAGATCTGCCTGCCTCTGCCTCCTGAGTGCTGGGATTAAAGATGTGAGCCACCATGCCTGGCTTGATTTATTTTACTTTAATTAATTAAGTAATTAATTAATATTTATTTATTTATTTACTTTTGGTCTTTTTGAGACAGGGTTTCCCCTTAGTCCCAACTGGCCTGCAGCTTGCTATGTAGATTAATCTGGCCTTGAACTCACAGAGATTTGTCTGTCTCTGCCTCTGGAGTGCTGGGATTAAAGGCATGTGCCACCATGCCTGGTGATTTATTTTATTTTACTTTCTTTTTCTTTTTCTTTTCTTTTCTTTTTTCTTTTTGTCTTTTTGAGACAGGGTCTCCTGTAGCCTCAGCTGTCCTGGAACTCACTCTGTAGACCAGGCTGGCCTTGAACTCACAAAGATCTGCCTGCCTCTGCCTCCCAAGTGCTAGGATTAAAGGCATGTGCCACCATGCCCGGCTATTTTTATTTTTCAAATCCAATTTTTATTGAAGCTTTGTGCATTTCATACAAAATTTCCAATCGAATCTAGGTCCATGCCCCCTTCCTTGCTACCCAACCACCCCACCAGAGCTCATTCATTCTGCCAAACATGTTTTTCATCAAATCTCAGTCTCTTTTAAAATTTTTTATGCAGAAGTTTACTGTTTCTCAGAAGTTCACCATTTCAGTCAGTTCTTTGACCCAGTCTTCTTCTTCTTGTTATTATTCCTTCTGATTTGCATCACTTCAAAATATGCACATATGCATGCCACATATATCATATGTTCTAACATCTTCAGCTTATTGATTTGTTTTCTTTATTAGGCTGAAATATGTCATTTTTGAAGGCTCTTCCTTGGCAAACCCAAACCACCTTCAATTCCGCCCTTGTGCTTCACACTGGGGTTTTCCCTTCCCATGGTCATCAAATGAGGTCCAGTATGCACTGAGTCCTGCCTTGATCTTCCTGTACTGGTCTCCGTGATACAGCCTTGGTAGTCCAACAATTGTTATTTTTTTAATCATTTAAATTTATTTATTTATCTTTTTTTAAAAAATGTGTATGAGTGTACTGTCTGCATGTAGGTTGGTGCACCCGTGTGGTGCAATGCTGTGGAGGTCAGAAGAGGGCGTCGGATTCTGCCATGTGGGTGCTGGGAATCACACCTGGGTCCTCTGCAAGAGAAGTTGGTGCTCTTAACTGCTGAGCCATCTCTCCAGCCCCTGGCTATTTTATTTTTTATTCATGTGCATGTTCACTATGTTTGTGCAGTGCCCCACAGAGGCCGCAAGAAGGCTTTGGGTCCCCTGGAGCTGCAGTTTCAGGATGTTGTGAGCCATCCAAAATGGGGGCTTGGGAACCAAACTCCAGTCCTCTGCAAGTTCAGCAAGAGCTCATAACTGCTGAGCCATCTCTCCTATCCTGATAAAAGCATTTTTAAATATTTTTTTAATTTTAATTTTATTTTTTATTTATTTTTATTTTATTTTATTTTTCTGGTCTTTTTGAGACAGGGTCTCCCTGTAGCTCCAGCTGGCCTGGAACTTGCTCTGTAGACCAGGCTGGCCTTGAACTCACAAAGATCCGCCTGCCTCTGCCTCCCAAGTGCTAGGATTAAAGGCGTATGCCACCACGCCTGGCCTTTTATTTTTATTTTATTTTATTTTTTATGTATATGAATGTACTGTCTGCATGTAGGTTTGTGCACCTGTGTTGTGCAATGCTACGGAGGTCAGAAGAGGGCGTCAGATTCCCCTGGAACTGGAGTTAAAGATGATTCTCAGCCGCCATGTGGGTGCTGGGGATCGAATCTGGGTCCTCTGAAAGAGCAGTCAGCGCTCTTAACCACTAGGCCATCTCTCCAGCCCCATTTTTAAAATTTTATTATTTATTATTTATTTATTTATTTTCGTATGTGCATGAATGTACTGTCTGCATGCAGGTTTGTGCACCCGTGTTGTGCAATGCTGTGGAGGTCAGAAGAGGGTGTTGGATTCCCCTGGAACTGGAGTTAAAGATGGTATTCAGCCGCTATGTGGGGATGGAACCCAGATCCTCTGCAAGAGCAGTCAGTGCTCTTAACCGCTAGGCCATCTCTCCAGCCCCATTTTCAAACAGATAAATGCACATATTTTCCTAAAAGAAGATATGCAGATTGGCAACAAGTTTCAACATTATCATCAGGGAAATATAATTTACAACTATCAGGAGACATTGATTCATATCTACCAGAATAACTGTGGCAATAGTTAGTTGTTGGTTTTTTTTGTGATGGTTAGATTTTTTGTTTTTTGTTTATTTATTTATTTATTTATTTATTTATTTATTTATTTTGTATGTGTATGAATGTACTGTCTGCATGTAGGTCTGTGCACCCATGTCGTGCAATGCCTCGGAGGTCAGAAGAGGGTGTTGGATTCCCCTGGAACTGGAGTTAAAGACGGTTCTTAGCTGCCATGTGGGTGCTGAGAATTGAACCCGGGTCCTCTGCAAGAGCAGTCGGTGCTCTTAACTGCTGAGCCATCTCTCCAGCCCCTGTGATGTTTAGTTTTAATTGTGAAATTGACCCAGTCTAGGATCACCTGGGAAGGAAGGCTTGGTGAGAGAGCCTGGCCTAGGTTCATGTCTGTGGGAGAAACTCTTGACTGCATTCATGTCACCCTTCTCCGAACTGGGATTCTGGGTTATGTGAGAGTAGAGAAAGTGAGCTGAGCAATAGCACCCATCCATTCCTTCACTGCCTTCTGCTCATGACTGTGGATGTGATATGACTTCAGGTTCCTGCTGCCATGACTTCCTTGCAATGACGGACTGTAGCCTGGAATTTTGGACCAAACAAACAAACAATAAATAATCAGATTCTTTTGCACTGAAGTTGCTCACGTCAGGGTATTTTATTACAGCAACAAGGAATGAACATAAGACAGCTACTAAATGAAAAGGACTCAGAATATCAGGTATTAAAGATATGAGCACTGACACAACCATGTTAGAAAATTTTTGGCAGTATTTACTAAACCTAAAAAAGTCTAATTTCACAGAAAGCCTCAGATCCCTAAGCCTGAGATCAATGTCAGGTTGGGCTCCATCCTAGGACGTAGACCTTAAATCTAATTAAAGACTGGTTGGTTACTCCTATACTGTCTGTGTCACTATTGCACTGATGGGCTGATCTGGCCAGGGCAGCTGTTACTATAGCTCACAGGAGTCTCAGCTGGGTAAGGTTGATGATTATGTAGCATGTGTTGCAATTTCCAGCACTATGAACACTAGCCAGTGGAGAGGAGGCTCTCAACTCAGCACCAGCTTGATCTTTCCTTGTTTGCTCTACAGCTCATACGTGTAGTGTTGTCGACAAGAGGATCTTACCACCCAGTTCTGGTGGTAACCAGGAGCAGGCCCAATGGCCAGTACTGATGGTCTCTGGGACCCCTGGTCAACAGTACTGATGGTCTCTGGGATCCCCGGTCAACAGTACTGATGGTCTCTGGGACCCCTGGTCAACAGCTTCCAAGACAGGGGAGTCCATTCCTAGCACTAAGGGTTTTTTCCATTAGCCTATGACCTCTAGAAAGGACAATGTCCCCCTTATTATAGGATAACTCCTTTTAATCACTTTTGATGCTGTTTATGTATATACTTTAAGAAGCTTCTATAGTGTCAGGCTTCCAAGTGGGTTTTTCTGAAGGCGTTTAGTGTTGCTTGTCCCTCCGCACACTCCCTCCTCTGCCTTGCATTCCCACTCTCCACCCCACTTAATGCTTTCTAGTCTAATGTTCTCCCTTTCCCCTTCACGCCACTGCATTCTACCTCCCTCCCGGGAAGCTGCTCCTGGACCCACCCATATCTCTGTATTAGTTTCTTGATCTTTGAAACACACATACCTAATATTTCAAATAGTTGTAGTAAACTGACCTTCGTGACTTGTTATACTCACAGATGAATGCGTCTCACAGCTCTCACCAGAGGTCTCCTTATGCAACAAATGGTGACTAACACAGGAACGCACAACTGGCAGAAAACAAGAGACTGCAGAGTGCTCACCCCTGAGGAAGACTCTGCTATCAAACTTCTGCCTCCCAAGGCTCAGGGTTCATTGCAGAAGAGGGGGCAGAGAGATTATACAACACAGAGGTGGTGCATGCCCGCAAGGAAACAGTTTTCCCGACAGATGGTCAGTTATGCATATGAACTCAAAGCACTGGAGACAGTCTGCAAAAGTCCCATGCAAACACAAGCCAGAAAAAAATTCCCAGCACAGACATTAGGAAGTAGGTAGGAAGCTCCAACTGCAGCTAAGAAAACTGTGGTGCTTGTGATTAGTCAGATCCTTCTAACCATTATTGCATGTGGCCATACGTTTATTTCATCCTTCATTCCAGAACATAATTTGGCAAAACTTGGTAGTTAAAAGGGAGAAAAATAATTAGACATCACCTAAAAACTATATATAGTATAAATCATATTTTTCCAGGTGTGGTGGTACACACTTTTAATCCCAGAAAGCAGGAGGCAGAGGCAGGGGCAGGCATAGGGCTCTTGGTAGGTTGACCAGGCTCCAGTAGATGGACCCACACTGAAGGGAAATTGGGAGCACAAATATATATATATGTATATATGTATATATATATATATATTAGAGTAAGTACATTAAATTTGGAAAGAGGCAATAAGAGGAATTGAGGATGGGGAAGGGGATCTAAATACCATTAAATTATATTGTGTGAAAATTGCAAAAGGTTAGCCGGGTGTGGTGGTGCATGCCTTTAATCCCAGCACTTGGGAGGCAGAGGCAGACGGATCTCTGTGAGTTCAAGGCCAGCCTGGTATACAGAGTGAGCTCCAGGCCAGCTGGAACTAAAAAAGGGAGACTCTGTCTCAAAAAGACAAAAAAAAAAATAAATAAATAAATAAATAAATAAATAAATGCACTAAGATGCTATAGTGGGACTTTGCCTTCTGTCCACCTCTCATTCTCCTCTCTTTTGTGTTGGCTTCCTTATCTGACTGGCTAAGAAGAGTAGAAAAGGTGACACCTCTAGGCTTATGTTATACTTATTCTTCCTGATCTCAGGGGAGAACAGCATTTTCCCCTAAGGGTTTCAGTGCAAAATTTAGGAAATCAAGGAAATGAAGTTAGTATGATGAAGGATTATCTATACTCTCCACATCATTGCGGCACCATTCACAGTAGCTAAGAGATGGAAGCAACTCAGCATCCATCCGTGGGTGTACTGATACGTAGAAACTGTGGGACACATAGACATCAAAATGCCATTCAGCCTTAGGAAGAAGAAATTTCTGCCATTTGTAAGAACCTGGATGAAATTAGAGGACATTAGGGTTAGTGAAATAAATCAGGCACAGGAGAACAAATACCACGTGATCACACTTAAGTGTGAAATATGAAAAGGTTGAACTCACAGAAGCAGAAAGGAAAAAGGTTACTAGGGGCTGGCAAGGGACAGGGCTTCGACAATGTTTGTCAAAGGGAATACAATTTCACCTAGGAGGAATAAGTGCAAGAGATCTATTGTAAGCATGTGGGCTACAGTTAACAATGAGCTGTATTTCTGAAAAGTGACAAATGAATAGATTTGAAGTGTTATCACAAAAAGATACATTTATGAGATGATTAATATGTCTATTAGCTTTATTTTGCCATTACACAATGCACACAAATTTCAAAATCTGGTGTACCTGGTAAATATGCATAATTTGTCTTTCAAATTTACACACACACACACACACACACACACACACTGCGAGTAAAAAACCCTTGGGGAAGGCTTTTGATTGGATTAATCTGGGTCAGACACCCATCTAACTAATGTGGCCTGAAGGAGAACTGACCCAACTTTGGTCATGTACTGTGTTGAAAAGGATGGAAACTTTCTACTCGCTCATCCTACCAAATGAATAGACAGTACCTAAGCTGAAGGAAAGATAGTTCTAGTGTCTTCTTTTATCTTCTAAGTATCTTCTTTTATTCCAATATTCCTAGTGGATCCCTGAAACCATGGGTGATTCTCAACCCTATATATTTATTGTATTTTTCCTATACATGTCTGCTTATGATAAAGTTTAATTTATAAATTAGGAACAGTAAGAAATGAGTAGCTATTAATAAAATACAACAACTTTTCCTGTACTAAAAGTCATGTCAATGTGCTCATACCCTCTCATACAAAATCCTATTGTTGGGGCTGGAGAGATGGCCTAGCAGTTAAGAGTGCCGACCGCTCTTACAGAGGACCCGGGTTCGATCCCCAGCACCTACATGGCGGCCGATAACCGTCTGAAACTCCAATTCCAGGAGAACTCCAGTTCCAGGGGAATCTGACACCCTCTTCTGACCTCCGTGGCATTGTACGACACGGGTACACAGACTTGCATGCAGACAGTACATTCATACACATACAGAAATAAATAAAATAAAAAAAAATAAAGTCTTAAAAACATCCTATTGTTCTTCACTTTTTCACTTAAAAGAAGCACATGACAGTTTCTCTTAGGCATTCCAAGCTGGTAAAGGCATTGAGTTTGGAGGTCATTCTTAAGTCAAATAAGAGTTATTAGACCAGAAGCAGTGTGCTACCGTGACAGTCAATCTGACAACCGAGATGGCTGCTGACCACAGGCATAGCACATACAGTCTGGATACACTAGACAAAGGGATGGTTCATGTCCACAGTGGGCTATAGATTACATCATGCTACTCAGAAGGACATCCAACTTAAAATTTGTAAATTATCATTTATTTAATTAGTTCTTGGATTTTCCTCTTAATATGTTCTGTCCATGGTTATTGTGTGTAGCCAAATCCATGGGAATCAAAATTTTGGATAACACAGAACTACCATTGTGTGCTGGGAAACGAGCTTTCAAACCAATCAACCCACCAGCCAAGTCCCTGATTTGTAGTTGATTTTCATTGTATAGATATTCCCATCATAGTTCATGTCAAGCTAGCAGCATGATGTCATAGAGTACAGAATTGAGAAGAGGTTTGGACAATCAGCTCTTATAAGCCAGAGCAAATTGGCTCTAGTATGTTACTGGAACATTCCCAGTAAAGAGCAACTCCAGGCAGATGGTATGACCCTCTACAGCTGTGGGCAAGCACAGTCTTTCTTGTAGAGTCTTAGTTACCATAAAGGTTCGGGTTAAAAGCTGACAGGACAGCTTGCTTTGTTTGGCATGTATGATGCTTGGATGGACTGGCATAACACAAGTGATCTGCTTCCCCCATACTGCTCATCTTGCATGAACCTCGATGGTTTGAAATGATAGTTACCTTGGGTCTTGTGTATGCTGCAAGGTCCCAGGCACCTATAATACTTTATTTCCATATGGTCATGCACCTCTTCCCCTGGCCCTTACATCTTTCTGCCTCCTTTTCTGCAATGCTCCCTGAGACTTGGATGGGTGAAGTTCAATATAGGAGTCCTGCCTAAGGACCCACACTCTGTAGACTCTTATTCTCTGTGCATTGGCCATTTGTGGCACTTTGTGTTCACAGCCCTCTGTTGAATGATGGAACTTTGTCAATGAGAGTTGAGAGATGGATTAGTATTCTCTTTACCCCTTGTTCTATGGTCAATGAACCTTAGGTGGTAAGGTTCCATTGTAGACGTGTCATTTAGGGCAGGGACCTTGCCATACTTGTTCAGTGGTATATCCTCTAGTGGCCAGAAGAGAGCCTGGAAAAATGCACAGACACTCAACATGATTTGTGAACAGCTGGTCAGTCTGGGAGTAAGATGCATTCTCAATATTATAAAGGCGCACACGTTGCACTCAAACCTTCACCTTTTTGTTACATCCAAGGTATGAAGACCTTACTTTGCATCTCATTGCTGCTGCCAGGGTCTCTCCAAACTTTCTCATTGTAATCAAGGGAGGAACTGCAGTTGGTGACTGATTTCCTCAATCCATGGGACACACTGCAAGGACAACGCAATTTGGGACCCTTTGTCTAGTCACGGCTATGTTGTCCCATTGTTCCTTTATTTCCTTAACTTGACGCTGCTTGTGTTTTGTGGTCAGGAGAGGTGTCTCTCTTCCTGCCCAGGGCTCAGTCCTTTTCAGGCAAGGGCAGATCAAGATGGCGTCCTTTCATTAACTCACCAGAGACCGCCGGGGCTTGTCTGATTAGAGTCTCCTTACACAGTGGTACAGAGAACTTTCTGCCTTTGCAGTTCTTTTGTTTCAGGATGAAAAAGCATAGCTAGGAAGCTGCAAGGTTGGGAAGTTGTTAAACATACCCACACAGTCACACCAAACCAGATTTGCTGATAACAGGAGAATGGGAAGGCCTGAAGCTGAGGGAGCGTTTCAAGGTCACAGGCAAGGAGGGGTCTGCGGTGGTGGTGATGGAAAAGATGAATAGACAACAGTTGAATGCATTATTTAGTGTGTTCCACATCGCAAAGCCAAGAATGGTTCCTTCGCACCAGAAGATTTGATGTATCCGTCTGACTGTCTCCTCAGAGGACACCCCCCAGTCTCCTCTCAAGTTCATGGAGACATGGTTGTCTAGGTGACAACTGTCAGGCAAGAAACTGCAAGCTGAAGAATAAAATCGCCTTAGCTAATAGAGCACTGTACTATTATGTACCTGAAGATTTAACTGCTATATTACCCTGAAAGAATCATTTGGAGGGGTGGAAGGAGTTCGCTTTTCCCTGGGCTACATCAGTGAATTCAATTTCTATTGAAGAGAGACTAGCGTTTTAAAAACCACTATGTGTGGAGCTTCACGTCCTTTTCTTCTTTCAGTGAGAAATGATTTAATAATGAACTTACAACTGCAGGGCTTCTAGTCAGCTCCTTGGAGCTCTGGAAGAGGGAAGAGGCAGCGTGTAGGGGCCAGGGGCTCTCGGGGCTCCTCTCTGCTCTGTCCTTGCTCAAGCCCTGGCTCTGTGACTGAGGTTACCCCAGAGCAACTTGGTTCAGGAGTGTGTAGAGTCTGAGCGATAATTTTCCTTCCTCTCAAGACTGCCATTGCCTCTAATTAACGGTTGTGAATTCCTTAGATGGGGTTGTTATCAGATGGAAAGGGGCTAATTGTACCGGTCACAATAGTTAACCTTTTACAGAAGTGTGTGTGTGTGTGTGTGTGTGTGTGTGTGTGTGTGTGTGTGTGT
>VZQC01015143.1:79720-99630 GCA_009823505.1 Rhizomys pruinosus
TTGCATGTGGATCCTGGAGAGATGTCCCATGTTGGAATACTTTGGTAATAGTTAAACTCCAGGTCAGTTTACAAAAGAAGCTTCTTTAGATGAGTGGTTTTAATGGTACATTTTGGCTAGATTTGTCTAATAATATATACGGATTCCTCACCTCCCATAATTCTATGGTACATTTCTAGTAAAAGTTCTCATAAATTCTAATTTCTATTCAAAGGCATGGTGACAAGCTCCCTTTTAGAGTTTTTCTCTAAGGGTCTTCAGCAAACATGTTGCATTATTTTGGCTATGTTTCACGAGTAAATTCGTAACATTCGATTCTGACTTCCGGATTTCGACAATCCCACTGTCCCGATGCTCTCTGGTCGTGTGTTTTAGGTCACTACATTCTCTCTGTATTGAGTCGCTTGGTGGATTTGTAACTGGTTTGTTCTTTTACTCGGGCGGCACTGAGCATACAAAGTATGAACCAATCACTCCTGTTTTAGGGATTATTTTATCGGGGCATTGGTGTCATATTAGGGCAAGATAGGTCTAATAAGTTTTATCCATTTTTTGTTTGGTTTGCCATTTGTTTTGTTCCATGCAGTTTTTCACAGAGGCAATATAGAGGTTGAAATACGATACCACGTCAAGCTCCACTATAAGCACGGAATTTTGGGAGGATTCCCTCTGTTTGCATATCCCTTTCTAAAATTTGAAGGTAATAATGCCCTGAGGTCTTTTTGGGAAATATTTTATAGAATTCTGGCAATGAATGTCTCGAAGCCTGGCTTTATGTTTAGTTGGGAGGTACTATCTATCATTAAGCTTTGCGTTTTTCATATTCTTCATTCATATTGACCTCTGTGCTGCCGGATTTGTTCACTGGGCTGTGTTTGGATTTATTTTTCCCATTACGTGTGGGTTGAGCTTTTGGTTAATTCTCCGAGAGAGTTTTGGTACAGTGTTGATATTTGCCATACCTATCTATTGATCGCCCAATTCTTCTTCCCTTCTAGCGCTTTTTTCAGTCAGACTTGGTAGCAGTGTTATGCTCATTTGAAAAGATATTTTACGCTCGCCGTTACTTGACACACATGTTGCTATGGAAAGCGAGTAGTCCTCACAGTCTCCGTTGTGGTTGTGATATTTCCTTCTTCAGATAGCGATAAAGTATGGTGGCTTTTATTATATATTTTGCGCAGAGGTTTTGTTATTGTCCTTTCTTCCTATTATCTACTCCATTGCTCCTCTTTTGGGGTTACTGGGCCTAAGGAGGTTGGTGTCTATCTTGTTTTGGTTTTTTTCCCAAAGAAAAGCCCCTTAGTAACTTTCCTGGAAAGTATTATGCGTCCTTGTTCTTGTATATCTTCTAATAGTGTTGGAGAGGCTATTTAAGCGTCTTTCTTTTTGTTTCAACGTAATATCTTGATGAAAGAGTTCTGGTTCATAAGATTGGTTGTGTGTTGATGTCTAATTGATTATCGCGGGGGTGTTTATATTCTTTTATTGGGGGGTCTTACAACTTGGATCCACTGCTCTTTCAATTTAGTTACTGCTGGTTGTTGCGACTTCAGTCGTAATCTTATTGCTGGTACCATACAGGAGGGAGGGTCTCGTTTCGATTGTCTGGGTTCACTCTATATTTGCTCTTGTCCTGTTATAATGTATTCAGTGTTCCTCTGTCTCACCTAAAATGTTTGGTTGAATAGATTATTACATGTGCATTGACAAATGTGGAAAACTTTGCCACTTATAAGCAGACTATACACACAGACACCCTAAGATAGAATGAAAATGTGTATGAGGGATTTACCACCGTTTGGTCCTAGTTGGTTGGTGAGATTTTCCTACTCAATAGGGGATCTTAAGAATTTCTAGGCAAATTTGGGAAAGCGCGCTCCAGAGGTCCCAGAGCAGGAATCTTTCTAGTTGTGTGTAACTAAGAGCCAGCCCTGGTTCTAAGGTGAGTTCAGTGAAACAAGACCCTGGGGCTACAGGGGAATACCTGCTCGAAAAAGACCTATTTCCTAATTCACAACAAAAAAAAAAAAAAAGGACAGGTAGTTTTGATTTTTAGATTGCCTTAAACAAATTGTAACCACGCGAGTTAATCCCATGGGAAGTCTAAAGATGTCCAATTATTTGTAGTTTACGGCCCAGAGCGCCCCCTGTCATGGGCTGGATCCGACTCTTTGACGTCCCGGTCTAACTGGTATTAAATTTGGTGGATGACCAGGCCTAGGAAGAGGAGTCAACTATTCTTGTTCTTTTACGCACATGTGCAACCTACCAAGATTCTCCTGAAAGGAAGAGGTGCCTGGAGACACGAGCACCTTTTAAACCCTCCACTAGAGCTACCACCCAGTGACATATACTTATCTAGCTATGGTGGCAACAGCTTTCTAAGTACCATTCAAGTAACATGGACTCAACTGGGACAAATATGTCTTGAATATCTTTAGCTAATGGGCGACACGACATTGAAAACCACCACTTCACAGATTGTGTAGAGTGAATTTCTGTGCTACAGTTTCTGTGAAGAACAAACTCTCTTCAGCCATATATCAATGCAATGTTCATTTCCACAGCATTCAATTCAAAGACATGAGAAAAGGTTGGAACACATTAAAATTCCAGGGAGCTGTGGGTGCAACAATTGAAAGCCACGAACTCAAACGCAAGCTTTGGTGGGCGCTAGCTGAGGGATCAGTTTAGGAGTCATTCACGGAGAGACCATGGGATTTACGTGTTCGAGAGATGGGGCTGAGTATGATTGAGACACTCCTGTAGGGGGAGATGCTCTGGTTTGGTCAGAGGAGATTTGAAAAATCCATGAATTGTGTGGATCTAGCAGGAGATTGTTGTCGTGACTTTCCATCTCTCTTTGGTTATCTGCACAGTGCACTGACAGCACTGAGCTCCCATACAGCTGTTCTCTAGATTGTCACAGTCTGCTGTTGACCATGCTGCTATTTATTTATTTATTTATTTATTTATTTATATATTTATATGAATGGACTGTCTGCATACAGATCTCTGCACCAGGGTCATGCAATGCCATGGAGGTCAGAAGAGGATGTTGGATTCCCCTGGAACTGGAGTTACAGATGGTTCTCAGCCAGCCACCATGTGTATGCTGGGGGTCGATCCCAGGTCCTCTGCAAGACCAGTCAGCACTCTTACCTGCTAGGCCATCTCTCCAGCACCTATATGTATTTTTTGATGCACAGTGAGCTTATACTTCTGGGAGAAGGATTTTCTACAGTGTATACATTCATAGGGTTTCTCCCCTCTGTGAAATCTTTGATGTACACTGAGAGCAGACTTATTGGAGAAGGCTTTTCCACACTGTACACATTGATAGGGTTTCTCTCCTGTGTCAATTCTTTGATGTACACTGAGGGTCTGCTTAGTGGAGAAGGCATTTCCACAGTGTATACATTCATAGGGCTTCTCCCCTGTATGAGTTCTTAGATGCACGGTGAGGCTAGGTTTCTGGTAGAAGGCTTTTCCACAGGGTACACATTTATAGGGTTTCTCCCCTGTGTGAATTCTTTGATGTACAGTGAGGGTAGACTTATCAGAGAAGGCTTTTCCACAGTGTATACATTCATAGGGCTTCTCCCCTGTATGAGTCCTTAGATGCACAGTGAGGCTAGGTTTCCAGTAGAAGGCTTTTACACAGTGCAAGCATTCATAGGGCTTGTCCCCAGTATGAATCCTTAGATGTGCTCTGAGGTCAGATTTCTGGTGGAAGGCTTTTCCACAGTGTATACATTCATAGGGCATCTCCGTTGTACGAGTGCTTTGATGCACAGTGAGCCAGTCCTTCCTGGAGAAAGCTTTTCTGCACTGTTTACATTTGTAGGGCTTCTCTCTTGTCTGAGTTCTTTGATGCAGAGTGAGATTATACTTCTGGGATAAGGCTTTTCCACAGTGTATACATTTGTAGGGCTTCTCCCCTGTGTGAATTCTTTGATGTACAGTGAGAGTAGACTTATTGAAGAAGGCTTTTCCACAGTGTATACATTCATAGAGTTTCTCCCCAATATGGGATCTTTCATAAATTGTTACCTGAGACTTTCTACAAAGGGGTTTTCTGCATTCTTTACATTCAGAGAGATTCTCCCCTGTATCCACCTGTTGATTTAGATTGAGGTGGGACTTCATGGAGAACAGTTTTTTACAGTATATATATTCACAGAATACCTCAACTGTAAGAGTTGTCTTACCAATGCTGAGTTGTGACTTAAAGAACACATTCTGGTATTCCATTGGCTCAAATGGCATCTCCATTTGAGGATACTTTTGATGATTGCAATGTTCTTTATAATTCATATATTTCATACTTGAGTGAGACCTCTGATTCCTGCTGTGGTATAAGTCCTCACATTGTTTTCCTTCATAGGACATTCGCTGTTTGATTTTCTGTTGTACTATTGGGTCTTCCTAGGGACAGAATAACTCATTATATTTAGAAGAGCTATGTAGATATTCTGAGATGCGCTTTCTACTATTGGGTATGAATGACACCTCAATCACATTCCAAACCTCAGTGATCCAAAATTTAGCCAATATGGACAGATTGGCTTACCAAAGATCCTATCTCTCTAACTGCCAAGTTCTTGATGTAGCCTCATGGTAAACTGCCTAGTATTATGCAAGATTTCAAGTTATGAAACTGATGTCATCATGTCTGCATGGCAAGCATTTTCTTGACTAATCATCTCCCCAGCCCTGTGATAAATTCTGGAGGAAACATTCCAGAAGGGTTTGTACTCTTTGTTTACAGATTTTTAAGTATGTTAAGAAAAGACATTATATATTTCACTCAACAATATCCTTACTGGGCTTCTTCCTATTCATGAGTCCTTCTTGATAAAAATTCTTTTTGTCATTTTCATAGACAGCTTCTGTCTTGGCAGTAACTTTATGAAGATCAAAAGTGAACTCATAAGTATCATTTCCCATCAATCACCCTTAAATCATTTGAGTGAATATAAAAACAAAAGTGTTTTCAGTAAAGCTCATGCTAGCTATATGATAATGTTGACTTGCTTTTCTTTCTTCCTTCCTTTTGTCCTTTCTCTTTCCCTCTGCTTCTCCCTCCTTCCCTCCCTCCCTCTCTCCCTTACATATTAGATTTCATTCTATAGATGTGGATACCCTGAGACTCACTATGTTTTTCCTGACTCTGCTTCACTAACTCTCTAATGAAAGCGATGAATCACCACACCCTACCTAATCCTGCCTTCTGATAGGAATGTATATCAAAGTTCTTTATGACAAAACATAACAAACTACAGTAGTATATACTTCAGTTGCCAGGACATTTCTACTTCTTGTTATATTCTGGTGAAACCGATGGAGATAAATAATCTTATTTGTTGCTTTGTACACTGTTATTTTTTTAACAGCCTTCATTCACTTTATTGAGATGGGATCTACTACTCTTGGTAGTGGCCACAGCAGGAGCCTGGGCTCTCTGTACTGAGACTCTGGTGTGGGTCTTCACAAGATGGTCAGTGAATTCCTGATAGGGAGACTTGAAGACTGTCTCTTTCCAAAAGTCTGGAGTCAGGTAGCTGTAGGTCTTAGAGATGGCATCAAAGGTGGCCTTGGCGAAATTGCCCAGGGTGGCAGTGCAGACCCTGGCTGATGGGTATCAGTCATCAATACCAGCCATCATCAGCAACTTCTTGGGCACAGGTGCAGAGACGATGCCAGTATCTCTGAGGGCAGGGATGAGATGCACCAGTACAGAGCCACAGCGGCCTGTCACTTTGCATGGGACGGTGTGTGGATTGCCAATCTTGTTTCCCCAGTAGCCTCTCTGCACAGGTACAATGGAAAACTTGGCCAAGATGATGGCCCCTCGAATTGCAGTGTCTACCTCCTTGGAGCACTTAACACCCAGACCAACTTGACCATTGTAGTCCCCAATGGTGACAAAAGCCTTGAACCTGGTCCGTTGGCCAGTCCGGGTCTCTTTCTGCAGTGGCATGATTTTTAACACCTCATCCTTAAGAGATGCTCCCAAAAAGAAGTCAATAATCTCAGATTCCTTAATAGGTAGGGAGAACAGGTAGATCTCCTGCAGGGATTTGATTTTCATGTCCTTGACCAGGTGGCCCAGCTTGGTGACTGGGATCCACTCCGTGTCTTCAGCTTTGCCTCCACGAGCCCCATGGCCACGGCCCCAACCATGGCCATGGCCCCGATCACGGCCCAGGACACCGCTATCAAATCCTCCACAGAAGCCGCCACAGCCTCCCAAGCTTGGACCCCCGGGTCCTCCGGGCCCTCCCACTGCACCAGCGTCATCCGCCATTTGGTGTTTCCCGAGGAAGAAATGTACACTGCTATTTTTAACTGTAGTTTCCACCCTGGTTTCATTCACACATTATAATAAATAAAAGAAAAAGTACCGCTTTATATCAAAACAGTTTCATGTGTGAGAGGTGAAGATTTTTTCAATTATATTTGAGGCACTGTGATCCTAAGTATTCTCTCTTCTAAACGGCTAGTGAAAGAACAAATAAACGTGTATAACAATCTCTTTCCCTCTCAATGAAATATTTAACGTTTTAAGTTAAAAAAAATAAAGTAGGATAAAACTAAACATACAAGAAGTTGGAAGAAGAGAAGAAACTCCAGAACATTCTCCTCTGGGTTACAAACATCTGCCAAGGCAAGACACCCCTAATATACCTCACATATGTGCACACACAATAATAGTAATAAAAACAATAATGATTATGTTGGGATGGAATTTTAGGAAAAACATAGTAAAAACTGGAAGGAAAACTAAAGGGATGTGTTGAGAGGAAGAGTAAAAAGGAAGAAATCAAAGGATCTTATGTCAACATGAGGAAAATGAAATAAAAGCAGCCTAAAAGGAAGAATGAAAGAGCAGCACGGTCAACAGCAGACTGAGAATCTAGAGAACAGCTGGATGGGAGCTCAGTGCTGTCAGTGCACTGTGCAGATAACCACAGAGGGATGGAAAGTCATTCTGGACAACAAGCAATCTCCTCAATCACAAATCAGTATTCAAATCCTCTGAACCAAAACAGAGGCACGGGGTCTCATCCCCTGTCACAGAGGTGCAACAACCAAGCACTCCATAACACAAATTTCCTGCCTCTTAATTTTCTAACTGATTCCCCAGCTGACCCTGTTGGTTTCTGTGGCTTCCTTGTGCACCCACAGCCCCTGGATTTTTCATGTTCCCTGTTTTCATGTCTACGGAGGCTGTGGAAATGGCATTGCATGATATGTGGCTAAAGAGAGTTTGTTCTTCACAGCAACCATAGCACAGAAATTCACTCTACACAACTGAAGACTGCAAAGTCCATGAGGTGAGGTTTGGGATGTAGCTCTGTAGAGGGACAAGTGAGCAGGGACCAAGCACTTCGTTTGATCCACAGCAATACAGAAAACCAGAGTTAATGGTAAAGGCCTAAATACCAAAAATTTGGGATGAACAACCAGAAGCTGAAAGCATTTATGGTCACTTATGACTACATAGTACTCAACATGAGGGAAACCGGGATGACAGGACACACTGCACATTTCAACTCCAAGAAACACAAATTGGACTTTGGGTAGTTGTGAATGTCAGTTTTTTGGCAGCTGACTACTTAGATTCTGTACATTGTGAATTTGGGTTTTTGGGTTTCCTCCTATCAGGGTGATGAACTGTGCAGCGTGCTCTGCTGTCTATTTTTCTCCATGTTATCTTTTGAATTTCCTGCTTTTATGCTGACTTGACATATCTTTCTTAATTTCCAGCAATCTTCCCCTCAGTCTCTCCATCGACTATAGTAACTCATGTGTTAACTTTAATTTTCCTATCCATTTAATAACATAAAAAGTTCTGATTTGCTCTCTCACCCTGGATATCATGATACACTACTCATTTTCTCACAACTTCCAGAGGAGGATGAAGCAAGAACAGTATTAGCTACTTCCCAAGATAAGGAGTTCCAAACATGCATCTGCCATTTAACACAATCGTTAACACTCTTCAGATATATCAACCCATGTATTATATGCCAGAATCTTCTTTTTTTTTTTTTGTCTCTTTGAGGCAGGGTCTCTCTATAGCCCCAGCTGGCAAGGAACTCACTCTGTAGACCAGGCTGGCCTTGAATTCACAGAGATTCACCTGCTTCTGCCTAGGGACTGCCAGGATTAAAGGCATATGCCACCATGCCTGGCTTAAAGATGGTTCTTAGCAGTTATGTGGGTGCTGGGAATCAATCCTGGGACCTCTGCAACAGCAGTCAGTTCTATTAACCACTGAGCCATCTCTCCAGCCCCATATATGCCAGATTCTTAAATGTCCTCCCAATTCCAAGTAAATTAATACTTCACCATAGTAAAATACATGAGATCTTTATTATTTATTTGTTACAGAATGCAAATATGTTAAAAGAAGATGTGTTTAATATTGGTGTCACAATTAAAAGACAACAGTTAATAAGATCATAAGGAATTCAAAGATGGAACAACAGATTGACAAATGACTGATAAATATCTATGATATGGGCTGGAGAGATGGCTCAGTGGTTAAGAGCACTGACTGCTCTTGCAGAGGACCCGAGTTCCATTTTCAGCACCCACATGTTGGCTAAGAATCATCTTAGGCCTGGCGTGGTGGTACAGACGTTTAATCNTAGTGGGAGGAAAAAGGTATAGTGGAATAGGGAGGTGGGGGGTACGGATAGCATGAGCCGATAGTATCAGAACCAGGTCCTAGCAGACGCGAGTCAGAGAATCAACCGGGCGGGCTAGGTGCAGGCCTACAGAGAACACAGGAAACGAACACACACGGCTGGGAGATGAAGGGACAGAAGATGATAAAAAAAAGAAAAAAAATGGTCCTGGAACGGAGGACAATTACGTAAATATAGACAGACACAACAACTAGGAGGGAGTACCATTAAAAGAGCAGGTCCTAAGGCGGAGAGTTTAGTACCCTGAGGCCTACAGGAGAAAAAACAGGAAGAGCAATGGACATGATCTGACACGTAAAGAAGACTGAGAGAGAATCGTGAGACAGCGAACATATGATAACCTAGATGCAGACAAGAAGAGACGGATCTGTGCAACATCATGTGAAAGACATGTGAAAAATAAGCAAGGATAGGGGTCAAGAGTGATGGGCCACTCAGTGGTGGTTGTCGTAGGTGGAAAGGATGTAGCAGAGAGACAGACCGCAGCCATTGAAGAAGAGTGGTATGCACAATGTAAACCAAGCTCCAGTCAAGTCGGATCGTAGTGAGGAAAAGATGTGGAAAATGTCGGCACGCAGACGAGGAAAGAGATCAGGGCAGTAGGGGTAGATGGGTGAGGGTTAGAGGATTAACTGTGTGATCGAAGCAAGGGGAACGCGACGTGAATAAGAGGGATGAGTGAAGACTGTAGAGATCCGTATGTAGAAGGAAGAAGGGGGAGGTAGAGGAGAGGAGGGAGAAAAGAAGAGAAGAGAAAAAAAAAAAAAAAAAAAAAAAAAGAGGAAGGGAAGAGGGAAAAAAATAAATAAAAAAAAAAAAAAAAAAATGAAAAAGAAAGCAAGCAAGCCAACAAACAAAAAAAGAGCCCCGCTGTTAAAGTGCAAGAGGAAAGATTGTGTATGTAATAACAATGTTCGATAGGTGGCCTAAAAGACATATGTATGGTAAACATGAGTTAGAAAAGTAATAGAACAATCGCGAGTGAGTGGAAATTGACTCGACAAGGGCCAAGTCGCGTAGATGCAGAAAGCAAGAGGTCGGGAAAAGAGGGACGGGAGAGCTAATATGGAAAGAGAAAGGAGGGAAAAGAAGGAAGCACGAAGTCTCATCACACAGCAAAGAAGGCCACAGAGTGGAAAGGACGAGAAAAGTTGAGTGAGAACACAACCCCGAATAAAACACGAGAGGCCAGAAAAAGGGTGTCATCAACAAAGTACGAGTAACGGAAGGCAAATCACAGGGGCGGGGAAAAGGGGGAGAGCAGAAGACCCAATCAGAAAGAAACACATGACCGAGTTGATTCATACCGAAGTGCAGGTAATAGTGCAACATATCGAGATCAGTAAACAATCAACAGAAGAGCAAACAAAAAAACCACGCCATAATCCATGTGATGGGAAAAAAGACTGACAAAAGCCAGCATCACCAGTCATCGTAAGTAGCTAGAAGAAGGGAGTGAGGATCATTCCTCAATGTAATTAAAGCCATATTCAGGAAACCAACAGCCAATAGCATCCGAAATGGGGAAATGACAAAAACAATCCCTTGAAAGTAGACTCGCAGCGACCCGTCACCACTCCTCTGCATAAGGCGGGAAACACTTCGAGAGCAATAGCAAGAAAAGGATAAAGAGGACTAATTGGAAAGGAGGAAGCCAAACTATCCCTATTCGCTGACGATATGATTGTTGACTTAGGTGCAAAAAACTCCACCACGAAAAGGCCTGGAACGATTAACAGCTTCAAGCAAAGTGGCAGGATACAAGATCAACCTTAAAAATCAATGGCCTTTCTTGACACCAAGAACAACACTGGAAGGAATTCAAGAAACTTCCCACTCGACAGCCGAAAGCAAAAAGATACCTATGAACATACATAACCATAGACACCAAGACCTCTACAAAAAAATGATTGAAACCCTAAAGAAGAAATTGAAGAAACCCTCAGAAAATGGAAAACCTCCCGTCTCATGGATTGGGAAAAAATTAACATTTAAAAATGTCCATTTTACCAAACTCTTGTATAGACTGAATGCAATCCCAATCAAAAGCCCCAAGATTTCTTCACAGCTTGAACAAAGTTCGTAAGGCAGTTGGAAAAACAAAAGACCCCAAATAGCGCAATCAACCCTTGTGAAAAAGGCTACACAGGAGGTCTCATACCAATTTTTAAACGATACTACCAGGCTATAGACAAAAACACCGGTACATGGCACAAAAAAACAGAACCTGTATGACCAATTGAACAAAAACCGAGGCGATCCAAAATCTGAGACAGATACAATTTCAGCCATCGCAGATTTGACGAGGTGGCCAAAAACCACAAGGGAGAAAGTGGACAGCATCATCAAGGCAAAGGGTTGGAAAACTGGATCACCATTGTAGGAGAACAAAATTAAAACCATACCTCTCACCCCGTACAAACGGCACTCAGATGTATTAAAGACCCTCACGTGAAAACCCAAACATCCTGAAGGTGTAGAAGATAGAAGACTAAGTTGGCAGCAGAATACAATACATAGGGACTTAGGAAAAAAAACTTCCTAATTCAGAGAGCAGATACACAAATAATGAGTGATGGTAGACAATGTAGAAGAGTTACCTCGATCAAACTCAAAATGCTTCTTTAGCGAGTCAAAAGAAAAGCAGGAAGTATAGGGAGAGAATCGCCAACAGAGTGGGAGAAACCTTCAACTGCAGATACGTGCTTTGACAGAAGCAATTGATGTCCAAATATATAAACTACCAAGAAAACAAGAGAAAAGAAAAACAAATGACCCGCTCACTATATGGAGTAAAGAACTGAACAAGACTTCACAAGCGTTGAAATTAGAGATGTCTAAGAAACAGCTCAAGAAACTTCTCACATCACTAATCATTAAGAATTGCAAATGAAAAACACTTTAATAGTATCATCTTACCCAATAAGACTGGCTAAGATTATGAAAACAATGACAAGTGTTGCTTGAGGGTGTTGTGGGGAAAGGGGAACACTCATCACTGCTGGTGGGAATGTAACTACGTACACCACTTGGAAATCAGTGAGGGGAGAACCCGTGTAAGACTGGAATGACTTGCCTACCAACACCAGCCATACCACTCCTGGCATGTACCCTCAAGACTTAAGCCACCACAAAGATACATGCGCACTTCCATGTTTATTGCAGCTTCTCTTCACAATAGCAAGGAGGGTGAACCAATCCAATAGCCCTCCACGGACGAGTGGATAGAGAAAATATCATACATCTACAAAATGGAATTCTAGTGGTACGAGGCATGTAAAAAGAGACAACATCAACAAACTTTTCATGAAAATGCTGTAGGCAACGTAGGACATAGCATTCTGGAGTAGTGAAGGTACACGGGTCCGAGTAACAGAGGGGACGAAGGTACGTATAGTGGTAATCAGAAACTCATACTGGTAAGTAAATGCAAAGTAGTCACAGGTATAACAGGCGCCAAAAGAGGTGTAAATATTGCTCGGTTTAGATCCTCCTACGTTTTGACAAGCAGTATGGCCTTAGATGCATTGGTGTGGCACAATCAACAAGCATAAATAAACTAGTCAATCAAGGAGATGTGACATGTACTGTAAACAGGAACTAGTGAGCGTTGAACTCAAGAAACAGTCAAGCTCCCCATGAAATATGAGAAAGACGAAGAGTATGGAAAAGCGGTTTGGCATGGCATGAGGCTGCCGGTTGAAATTGGGAAAGGAGCAGAACACGTTTATAGTTAGTTTAAGATAAATTAAAATAAAGTAAAACGCATTTATTGAAAGGTGTGGTATGAGTTGTTCCTTCACGAGCAAACCATAGACAAACAGAAAAATTCCACGCTACACAAGTGATGGGCGAGCTAGCAAAAGTCACATGAATGGCGGTTTGGGATGGCTTCTGATAGAGGGACTTGTGACAGGTAAAAGGTATGTGTTTGATCCCCAGCAACACAAAAACGCAGTTCGATGGAAGGCCTAAATCAAAATGTTGGGATGAACCCAGGGAAGCGATTATGTCACTATTCTACTTTACTCAACAGAGGGAACAACAGTTTGATGGCAATGTCCGTCTTCACATTTTCAACTCCAAGACAACAACATTGGATTTTTGATAGAATGTAACATTGGTCATATTATAATATGGCAACGACCCAAATTTAAATTCTGGTACATTTTGGTCATCTTGGCTTTGAAGCTTTCTCGCGTTGTCAAAGGGTCATGAGCTGTGCACATGACATCATTCTGTTGTGCTACTTTCCCTCCAGTATTTTCGAAAAAATGAAATTCCATCTTATTTATGCTGAATAATTGACGATCTTTGAACTTTAGGTAGTCACACTCGCAATCGTACCCCTCAAACATCTCTCCTTAGGGAAAAAAAAGACTATATATAAAACATCTTGTTAACTTTAATTATAAAATCTTATCAATTTAATAACGTTAATAGCTATTATGCTTCTCACCATGGTACATGATGCCATAACGCTTTCCTTAAATTAAAAGCCAGAGGTGGAGGCAACAAGACCAGTATTAATCTACGTCCCAGATAAGGATGGTTCCAGACAATAAAAGCATCGGCATTTAACCACAAGTAGTTACACTCCCAGAGGGATAGTAATCCACCACATGTCAGTGCGTAGCCAAACTTTGTAGGCTTTTTTTTGGTCTCAAATAGTGTTACCAGCGTCTATCACTATATCCCCACTGGCATCGGACTCACGTAGACCAGGCTGACCTTGAGATTCACAGAGAATCAACCGGGTACGGCTGCTGCCGTAAAGGAGTTCAATACAGGAGTTCTCTGAAGCCATACAGGAAGGGTTCTACTGACCAACACTAATGGACCTTTGCTATTGGGTGGTACGTAGTGGCTCCGGAAGGGTAAAGGCACATTGACTGGACCCGTGGGGGGGGGGGGGGGGGGGGGGGGAAAAGCGCGGCAATGCGGCTAAACATTCCAGGCTCAGCCATGACTCCACGGAGAAATCCAGCAGTTTTGATCAGTTAATTCCCTATGATGGAGAAATAAATTCAAAGTAAGACAAGAGGTAGGTCAATCAACTATAAACTGGCAGGTAGTGCGGAAGTAATAAGCACATATACCATAGTTGTAATGATTAATCAAAAGTATGTTCAATATGGACAAAAATATATCAGGCCGGTCCGGCCAAAATGTTGATCGAAATTCTGGGTGTAAAATGAAATATATAGGTACAAAAAATAGAAGAGGAAACAACGTAGGTTCGGGAGAGTAAGAATAAGTTACAGTAAAGTGGAAAATCAAGAAGATTAAGGCAATGTGAATATGAACTGAAGAGCTAGGAATAATAGAACCTCGACAATAGGTTAATCTTATGAATGACACAATCATTCCTGGGAGAACGGCGGAAATACACACATGAAAAAACATACGGACCGGATGGCGCGTGCGTTGGTAGCGAGAGATGGAAGGAATACAAGGATTAAAATATGGGGAGAGAAATATATGGTCGATAAAGGGTAATTGGGTGGTGTTTTCTTAAACGATAGAGCAAAAGAATGTATTAGTAAGTAACTGAATACCAGGTGGATAATTAATAAAGAAATAACAGTTTGTTGCGTTTTCGAGACGAGAAGATATACCCAGTGCTAGCGCCAAGCCGTCCTGTAACAATGGGAAATTGCAGTGCCGCGGGCCCATTGGAGAGCCATGGCCTAGGCATAGATCTTCATAGCACTAGCCATCTGCGCCAGTCCTAGTACGGAGGATGGAAGGCAGGCACCACCGAAGGTCCTGGGAGCTAAGGTAGCGACATGTGTGTTGGTAGTAAGCAAGGAGAAACCATCAGTAAAAAGCCAAAATTTGAGTCACACATATTATGGAGGAAAAAACAAAATTAGCAATAAAAGATTAATTTGGAAAAAAAAAAAAAAAAAAAAAAAAAAAGAAAGAAGGAAAGAGGGAAAGGAACATGCAACATGAAGTAGCAAGAATGTTGTAGTAGTGGTGAGTGATGTCTATAGACGGAATGTAGTATCACAGCAAGGGATGGGCACAAATCCTGATTAAGTCCTGGCAACTCGACAGGCAGCAGAATGCAAAGCAAACATCTTGGAGTGAGGGTCAGGGCCACAGCTAAGAGGCCGGAGGGGGGGGGAGGCAAAGGTCAAGGCCAGCATAAAGGCGACCATGAAACCGCGTCGTCGAAGAGACCCAAAACAAAGAAAAACAGAAAGAGAGGAGGTGAGGTGGAAGAGACCCGCAGAATGACTGGTGGAGGCAGTAAAAAAAGAGAGAACCGCAATAGTTAAAAGGTAGTGTTATTATTCAGAAGGACAGGCGTATATGAGTTGGCAGCTGTATCCCAGCGAGCCGGGGGGGCTGAGGAACAGAGAAGTGGCTAGACATAAGTGTCGAGGACAAGCCAGGAAAGACGCCGGGCAAGTAGGCTGTGGCTGCATAGAACTGCTAGAGTGAATGTAGTGGGTCTGCCCTCGTAAAAAAAGTGCTGTTCAGACGGGAAATTGTGGTGGCAACAAAACATTTAGCCCGAGCAACTCAGAGGTTGGAGAGGCAGAGCGCTGGAGGGTCAGGCACCGGGGGGACAGAGGACGACGCCCCTGGGACTAAAGGGAAACCCGTCTCAAGGACAAAAAAAAATGGCTTGCAGAGGGTAAGTTGGTGCAATGGGGTGGTGTGGGATGTAGCTAACAAAACATATTCTACCGTAAGGTGTAGTAGTAGCAAGGCAATGATAGGTAACATGAAAGAAATGATAAAAGTGTGAGAAACAAATCACCTGCTGTGGCCTCACAGCTCTAACTCCGACTAGGAACCAAGGAAGGTGTTTTCTCAGTGAGTTTGAGGAGCCTGGGCGACAGGGGCTGGGTGGTGTGACAGGGTAATGGAGTAACAACATTGTTCAAGCGTCAAACAAGAGTATTAGAAGGAATATATGCATAGCACACATACAGGCAAACATGGCAATAAAAGGGGAAGTTAACTCGGCCGAGAGGCACTAGGCCGCGGAAGAAAAAGATCGTCCGCATATACAAAACAAACAAAAATAAAAACAAACCGGGAGTGGGAAGGAAGGTGCCCTCGGCTCATGTTGAAAGAAACAAAAAAAAACCTGCCACACAAAATCAGAAAAACCAAGGGAAGTTCAGACAGAACGACACGCCAAATGCCACAAGACACAAAAAGGGATGAAACAAGGGCTCACCAACCCAGGTCCCTCATGTGGAGGGACACAGTAAGGGGATGAAAAAAAAGAAGAAAATAGGGGGCCTAACGTGGGTAGCATGGGTAGATAACAAGAAAGAAGGCTGTTGGGATGCAAGGATTACCGGGCGTGGAATCCGACTTGGAGGAGGAGAGAGGCAAAAAAATAGTGTGGGGGGATAGCTAAACCTATAGCAAGAGGGCGTGGTGGGTGGAAGGACATGCTTTATTCTAGCACTCCGGGAGGCAATGGGGCGAGGCGGATATGTAAGTGTGAGTTCAGTCAGCCTTTAGTCTATGCAGTGTAGTGCCGGACAGGCTGGACTAAGGGAGACGCGTTGAGAAGACCAAAAAATATAGAAAGTAAATAAAATCCGGAATCGCTTACCTGGGTAATGTAGGGAGTGAAGAGAAAATGAAGAATTCGAGATTGTGCAAAACTTACATAGAAAGCTGGGTGTAGTGGCTCCTCTTAATTCCAGCACATGGGAGGCGTAGGGCGGCAGACCCTGTTGACTGACATGGAGGCGTTTAGCGAGTTTCACTGAGTCCGTCTTAGTGGGGGCCACATATTCCACAGTACCAAAGGAAGGGGATTTGGGAGATAAAATGTGTCTAGCGACCAACATGCATAAAATGTAGAAGGAGGTTGTAAATGGGAGAGGGCACATAGGAGGAAAGACATAGGGAAGAAATGGGCAGGGGCTGGACAGATGGCTCAGTGGTTAAGAGCGCAGACCACTCTTGCAGAGGAGCCTGGTTCAATCCCCAGCACCCACATAGCGGTTGAGAACCGTTTTTACCTCCAGGTCCAGAGGAATCCGACACCCTCTTCTGACTTCCGAGGCATTGCACGATGGGTGCACAAACCTACATACAGACAGTACATTCATACGCATAAAAAATAAATAAAATAAAAAGAAACTTAAAAAAAGGGAATGGGCAAAGAAGTGAAAGTGGTCTATCTGGGTGACTCAAAGGCATAGGTGACAGGATTCAAGTTGAGCCTAAATTCCTCAGGAAAAATTCATCAAAAATGGAACTTCTATGTTACCAGACTTCTGGAAGGCAATAAAGCCTTAGGAACAGGTCTCAGAAGGTGCTCAGGTAAAACAATAGAGGGGAAGGTGATCAAGACTGACCCAGGGATGGGTAATGATGCCTCCAGACAAAGCAATGTACATTTCCTCTCTGGGAAAGTTTATGCTTGGAGTAGAGGCTGTGTGCATAGTCAGGGTCTCTCCTCAGATCCAGGTATGGATGGTGGATATGGAACAGCTGAATTGAGAAGCCCTTGACTGCAGAGAATAAGCAGGTGCAGCAGGGGAGAACAGCATCTGATTCCATTTTGGCTCTGGGCATGACCAAGCTCATGAGCCAGCCACAAGCTCATCAGAGATGGAAAGTGAGGGAGACTTTATGGAAGACCTTGAGGATACAGGAATAAGCAGGGTAGAGGAAGTGACTAAAAGGTTATAAAGAACTTAGTTCCTCCTGTCCACTTTATGGTACACAACATGGATGTGTTGAGGGAAGAATTGAGAAAAAGTGATGGACTGGATGCCCGGCCCATTAAACTTTGGTTGTGTTGACACCGTCTATATATGGGACACATGTAAAAGTCAATCTGCCTAATAAAGGACTGGCAAATAGATGAAATAGGGCCTCTACTAGGTAGAAATGGGTGGGAATATGCTCCCACTCCCACAAGAGTGGCTGGGATTTCTGATTGGATGCTGCATCCCTATATAGACCATGATGAAGGGCAGATGCAGGAACCAGGAAGAGACTGAAACAGGAATAATTTCTTACCTACAGTTACTTTAAAACAAGACTTCTAGGAACTGCTACTCCTTTGAAATTTATTACATAACTCTGGACAAACTGGTACATGAGGGTTAAAATATAGAAATATGCTATTCACAGTTTGAGCACAGTGGCAATGAAGCCACACATCCTGAACTGGAAGGAAGGAGGAGGTTCAGATATAAAGGGTGCCCCACTGTGTGCCTGTGCATCTCATTGGAGGATCCTGACCATATGAACCCTAACTCAACAATTTCTACTCCTAGGTCCAGAGATTCTGATTGACAGGATAAGTGAAGAAAGAAAAGTTGCAACTTCAGCTTCCTTAACTTGCCTAAGTGGGTAAAGGCCCTCACCTGAAGCTCAAAATTCCACCACAAAAATCCACATGATGGAACAAGTGAACTCAGGCAAAATGTCTGACCTCTGCAGTGGAGCCACAGATGAAAGCAGTACATACACTAAATAAATAAGTAAATGAAAACATGTATCATCACCTCTGGACCATCACTGGTGAATGAAAAAGGGCCAAGTGCAGCATGGGAGGCAGAGGAACTCCACTACCTCAGTGCCAGTTGATGCCTGTTCCTGCCCTGAGTTCCCCTTTTTACTTCCCAGATAAGGACACTTGAGCTAGCACACACAGAACTGATATGGGATGGGATGCAGGAACAGGTGGCCAAACACACAGAGAAACACACATCCAGAGACTGAGGTGACTCCTGTGTGACTGCAAGGAGGTGTGGTTGTAGGAGCCCCCACTGCCCTGCTCTGCTCAGTCTCCAAAGCAACCCCCATGATGAAGTGACACCCTAGCAGTAGCCATGGCCCCAGGGTTACCTGAGAAAACAAGACTTTTGGCCATACTCAGGGTGGGATTTTAGGGGAATGCCTCTACCTACTCCCCAATGCCTACGCTTCTGAAACATGTCTCCAGTCTGCTGGACCTATTCCTCACCCAACCATCAGAGGAGACAGGAGGGAACCAATGTCAAACTCATACTATGCTCAGAACACTTGTTGGCCCCTCTTTGCCCCACTGCTCTATCCCTGCACCTGGCTATCACTGCTTCTGTCTCAGGATCTGTGGCCCTGTCTCCAAATCTCTGAAATCTGTGCATAAAGGATTCTCCTGGACCACTCTAGCAAACTGCTCAGTCTGGGGACAAGATTCCCACAGAGACACGAACTTGGAGATTTTCAAACCTCCTTAACTCCTCCCACACCCACTGGGGGCAGGCTGTGTGGACAGTGGCAAGGTGCTCATGGGAGGCTGCAGTGCAGCTGGGTACTAGACATATGCCAAATGCCAGGCCCTGACCTGGTCTAGTGTTTCATCTTCCACAAAGTATTTGAACCATCCCCTAATTGTGGAAGACAGTAATCCCAACAATTTGGAAAAGTGAGATAGGAGGATTACAAGTTCAAGACCAGCCTGGGCTACAAAATGGAAAACAGCTCCAAGAAAAGCATAAAAAACAAGCAACGTAGCCGGGCGTGGTGGTGCACGCCTTTAATCCTAGCACTTGGGAGGCAGAGGCAGGCAGATCTTTGTGAGTTCAAGGCCAGCCTGGTCTACAGAATGAGTTCCAGGACAGCTGGGACTACAGGAGACCCTGTCTCAAAAAGACCAAAAATAAAACAAAAAACAAAACAAAAAACAAACAACCTAACCACTTGTCTGGAGGCTTGTTGGGAGGATAGTGCAATTATGCAAATGAAATAAAACAGAAACAACAACAACAACAACAACAGAAAGGGCTACATGGAAGAACTGACTGAAACGATGAACTGCTCAAAACAGTCAACTTCCTCTTGGAGAATATTGAGAAAGACTGATAAAGAGATGAAAGGCATGTTTGGCAGAAGGCATGAGCTCTGGTTGGGTGGGGGAATGGGGGAGGACACGGGTCTAGAGTTGTTAAAAAAATAAAAATAAACTTATAAAAAATCAATAAAAATAAAAATAAAAAAAAGAAAATAAACTACAAAAAAAAAAAAAGATGAGGATTGCCAGGCGTGGTGGCCCACATCTTTTATCCCAGCACTTGGGAGGCAGAGGCAGGTGGATCTCTGTGAGTTCAAGGCTAGCCTCGTCTAACATAGCAAGCTACAGGCCAGCTGGGACTAAAGGGAGACCCTGTCTTAAAAATACCAAAACAAAACAAACAAACAAAAAAA
>VZQC01015143.1:123803-179268 GCA_009823505.1 Rhizomys pruinosus
CTAATCATTAAGGAAATGCAAATCAAAACCACTTTAAGATATCATCTTACTCCAATAAGACTGGCTAGGATCAAGAAAACAAATGATACCAAGTGCTGGAGAGGTTGTGGGGAAAGAGGAACACTCATCCACTGCTGGTGGGAATGTAAACTCATACAGCCACTATGGAAGGCAGTGTGGAGAATATTTGGAAGACTTGGAATGAATATGCCACCCAACCCAGCCATACCACTCCTGTGCATGTACCCACAAGACTCATCTTACTGCCGAGATACATGCACAGCCATGTTTATTGCAGCTCTCTTCATAATAGCAAGGAGCTGGAACCAACCCAAATACCCCTCAACTGATGAATGGATAGAGAAAATGTGGTACATGTACACAATGGAGCTCTATGCAGCAGTAGTGAAAGATGACATCGTTAGTTTTGCAGGAAAATGGCTGGAGCTAGAAGACATCATGCTGAGTGAAGTAACACAGTTCCAGAAAAACAAACGACGAATGGAAGTGTTGCCCACAGGGTAAGGTCGAATGTGGCCTAGGCAGTAAAGCTATTGCACTGGAAGGGCAACCTTTGAGGAGTAATGGGGGATGGGCTGGCATTGGGGAATAGACAGCTTGGCTGAGCGTTCAGTGCCATTTGCAGAAGTGGAGCTAATGTGTGGGGTAAGGAATTTAGAAAGGCCTTTAACTCAGCCCTGGGACCCATTGCCCTTGAAATCCCCTGAGGTATGGGAGTGAAAGGAGGTACAATGGGGGTGGCCCACAGGTGAGTGAGTAAAGCAGAGGGTATTGGAGAGATTGTAAGAGGTACCAGTAATGTTAATAAAGAGGCCACAGGGGGTCGCCAGAGGTAACCCCGTGGATAGGTTGGAGGAGTAAAGGGCTGGGAAGGCTGGAGCGTCCTGGGAGACAGGTAAGAGTATAGGTGGGGGGCTGGAGGGATGGCCTAGCGGTTAAGAGCGACGACCGCTCTTGCAGAGGACCCGGGTTCGATCCCCAGCACCCACATGGCGGCTGAGAACCGTCTGTGACTCCGGTTCCAGGAGAACTCCAGTTCCAGGGGAATCCAAGACCGTCTTCTGACCTCCGCGGCATCGCACGACACGGGTGCGCAGACCTGCATGCAGACAATACATTCATACACATAAAAATAAATAAATAAATAAAAATTAAAAAAAAAAAGAGTATAGGTGGCAAGAGAGTGAAAGCCCAAAGGTCATGAGCATAAGTAGGAGTAAGGAGAGGGGAGATACAAACCAGTACCATGAGGAAGCTCCAGAGTCCGGGTCCATGCAAGGGCGGATGTTTCTCGAGGAGATCCACAGTGGCTTCTCCGAGGTTTCTGGGAAGATACAAGTAAAGCCTCGGCCTTGGGTTAACAGGGGGTCAGGGCCTCTCCATTGGGAAGATAAGGGGTCCTTTCACCATACAAGGGGAAGTGGAATGGAGCAGGGGACGGAGCCCCAGTGCTTATAAGCCAGGGAGTTGCCATGTTCATCAAAGTTAAGGAAGTTAAGGGTAAAGAGGGTTTCAGTAAGAAGGAGGTGGGGGTCCGTGAGGACGGGAAATTGCAGGAGCCTTGAGAGGTGTTCCTTAATGGAGTGGTTGGCACGCTCAATGATTTCTTGGCCTTGAGGGTTATAGGGGATGCCAGTCGAGTGCCTGATGTTCCATGAGGCAAGGTAGGAGTTAAAGGCGCCGGATGTGTAAGCCGGGCCATGGTCCGTTTTTAACTCCCAGGGGACCCCATGAGAAGCATGGCCATTTTCAGAGCTTTGGTGACGTGGGGGCAGTCTCGCCAGAGAGGGCAACTGCATATATAAGCTTAGAGAATGTGTGCACAGTCACATGAACATATTGGGGTTTTCCAAAGGAGGGGACATGGGTGACATCCATTTGCCACAGGGAGTTAGGGGCGAGGCCACGGGGATTCACTCCTTGATGATGGAGGGGTCCCAATGGGTCCCCTGCACAGGAGGAGCACGAGATAGATGTTTACATTTAGGAGGGAGAGGTCAGGGTAGAGGCGGTGGAGCGAGCAGTGTGTGTGTGTGTGTGTGTGTGTGTGTGTGTGTGTGTGTGTGAAGGCAGGTGGAGGGCCCGAGCCTGCTCCAGCAGGGGCCAATGAGCGGTCATAATGAGGGAATGAACGCTCGCATTACCCTCGGCTATAATGCCCTTTAGACCTGTGTGGGAGCAGACATGTTCAATGAACCAGGGGTGTGCACTGTGTTCCAGAAGGTCCTTGATAGTAAGTAAGGTGACATCAAAGGGGAGTTAGAAGCATTCACAGAGGTGAAAGGCAGAGATTGGAGGGTCTGAACAGCATATTGGCTATCTGAGAAGACATTCAAAGGGGCATTCTGGACATGGGAGAACACTTGGGCTATAGCCAGGAGCTCACCTAATTGGACAGACCCAGGATTGGGCTGGAAGAAGACAAGGAGGGGCATCACCATTGTAAAGGATGAAGCCGAAGATGGTCTTGTTAGCATCGGTGAAGGCAATGGGTGCATTAGGAATGGGCTGGGATTTAGAGAATGAATGACAGTGAAAGTCAACAGTTAGAGGGGAAGGTCTGCAAACGTTTGTCACATGGGTAGTGGTTGTCAAGTGTCCCAGGATAGCCCCAAAACAATGTCTGAAACAAGGCACAATCCCTCCACAAGGAGTTAAGTTTGACAACAGGGAGGGGCAGAACAATCTTGTAGGGTTTAAGATGGTGAATGTGATTGCAGTAGGATCTGTCAAATGCAAGGAGGAGGAGGACTTCAACATAAGGAGTGATTTTGTGGCTATCACTGAGTGAGGGGTGGAGCCAGAACAAGGGGCCATCCTGCCAGATGGCCCCAAAGACCCCATCCAAGGTCCCTAAGACCAGGACAAGGAGGGGCCTGTCCGGTAGCAAATGGTCTGTGGACAGGGAGAAGAGGCTGCTGCTAACATCATCAATGACAGCCTTGAGGCATGGGGGGGAGGGGTGTCAGTGAAATGATGTCAGAGGGGGAGTGATTCCCCTTCTTGAGGGAGAAGAGGGGGTCAAGCTTCCCAGGGACTATTAGAAGGAAGGGCTTGAGCCAACTGATACTACTGCAGAGCTTTTGGCGGTCATTAAGGGGGTGTTTATCTTTAACTTGTATATGGGGATCAAGGGGTCGGACTGTCTGGGAGATCTGATAACCCAGGAACTGATGTGGCTGAGCAAGTTGAATTTTATCAGGGGAGATATGCAAATCAAGGGGTTCCGAAGATGAGAACAGTTTTCTAAGTAGGAGGTTAAGGGTACCAGGGGAGCGATGGGCTAGGAGGATGACATCCATGTAGTGGGTGGATTTGCAGGACGGAGGGAGGACATTGAAGGCAGAGGCTACAAAGTTTTGGCAAACAGTAGGGCTATATTTCATTCCCTGAGGCAGTACTTTCCATTGCTATCTATTGGCCGGTTTGTGTACATTGGGCTCCCACACTGTAAATGCGAAGTGAGGATAGTCCTGTCCTGCCAAAGGAATGCTGAAAAAGCAGTCCTTGAGGACGAGGACTGCAATGTGCCATGATGGAGGAATACAACTGGGGTGGGGAAGTCCACCCTGAGGAGAGCCCATCTTTTCCATATGGAGGTTGATTTGTTGGAGGTCCTATAGCAGCCTATATTGTCCTGATTTTTTCTTAATAACAAAAATGGGGGTATCGTGAAGACTAAGGGATGGTTCAATGTGTCCTAATGCAAGTTGTTCATCAATTAAGGACTTGAGGACAGTGAGTTTTGGTTCAAGTATAGGCCACTGCTCAACCCAGATGGGGTCATTAGTGTCCCATTCAAGACAGGGAGTTAGGGGAGCAGTGGCCCTTAGAACTGGGTGTGAAGGGTCTGGTTAGTAAAGGGATTGTCCTTGCTTGAGAACCACTACTATCTTTGCCTATGACGTCCTCCAATAGGGCGCTATCATCTGTAGTAAGGACGGCGCCCATACTGAATAAGATGTCCTTTCCCCAGAGGGTGTGGGGGATGTCAGCAACGAGGGGCTTGATGGTCCCAGAATTACCATCATAATCTTCCCATGCCACCCCACTGATAGTTTGTTTAGTGGGTTGCTGCCCACCAACCCCTTTAATGGGGGCCCAGGTGTAAACCTCCAAATGGAGAAGGGGGCAGTGTCATTGGAGGTGATAATGGTGACATCTCCGGTGCCTGCGATCCCTTTAATAGGGAAGCCATCCAATTTAAGGGATATCTGGGGGGGATGGCCATAAATGGGTACAGTCCAGAAGACTTGAGAAGGGGTCCCTCTTACTTTCGGGGCTGAGGGGTGCCCCAAGAGGAGCTTAAAGGACCTGAGGCTGTGGATCTGCACTCCTTAGCACAGTGAAAACCTTTTTTACATTTCGGACATGGAGTCTTAGGCCTAGTTGTGGGACCGGAAATGGCCCCGTTTGCCACAACCCCAACATGTGGGTGGGTCAGAAAAGCCCTGGTGGAGGGATAAGGGCTGAATAGAGGCAGTCCGGGCCTCAAAGGGGGTTGTTTCTGGGTTGAGGTCATGAGTGGCAATGATCCATTTATGGAGAGGTTAGGGTCAGAGAATCCACACCAGACACACGGAAGGATGGAAAACCAAGATTTTATTTCGGGGTGGGGAAGTAAACCAGCATGCTGGGGTGGGAGAGAAAAGGCTCCCTGATAACTTGGCTCACAGGCCTTTTGTACAAGGTCTAGGGAAATTTTAGTGGGGTTTGGTAAACTTCTAGCCTTATTGGATAATAGCAGAATTACAGCTCACGGTTAGGTCAGCCCACCTGTCCCCACATACCAAAGGTTATCTTTAGACACAATTTTGTGACTGGAAGAAGGAAATGTTAAGTCAGTCCACCTGCCCTGCCCCGGCCCGAGGGGTCATCAACGCAGACCTGAGGAGGGGGCGAAAGAATGAGGGACAGAGGACACAAAGAACGAGAGCAAGACAATGTTCTGATCATTTGCGCAGGGTTTAAAAAGGCAAGCGGGTGGGAAAATCTGTTGGCAGGAAGTGAGTCACCACAGTTCAGAGAGGGGGAAGGGTGTTTCTGAAAGTACCAGAAGTCCTTTCAATGACCGCAATGCTCGTCACGCCCATAAATTCCTGAGTTAAGCAAGCTAGTAATGTTCCATGAGATGACCTGGCTCCTGGCATCTCCTCCCTTTTTTTATAGTTTTAATGAGGCAATAGCACTGCCAGAGGTGAAGACATGATTATTTTCCTCGAGAGGATGAGTGGGCATTAACCAGTGGGGGGAAGTAGTGACCTGATCCTCCCAAGTAATTTACTAACTGTGTCTTTTGGGGGAGGAGAGGATAATCCCTCTTATCATTTCACGCAGGTTGCTTCTGCAATGTCTTGATCAAAGGGAAAGAAAGGACACCAACCTCTGTGCAATCAGGTTTGCTTCACAGGAGACTCAGAAATGGACAA
Source organism: Rhizomys pruinosus (assembly GCA_009823505.1). Lineage (NCBI taxonomy): Eukaryota > Metazoa > Chordata > Mammalia > Rodentia > Spalacidae > Rhizomys > Rhizomys pruinosus. Next base: position 129,254 of record VZQC01015143.1, read on the forward strand.
CTAGGTCCTCTCCTTGCAGTGCTTTGCCATGCACTCCATGAAGGTGCCCTCGCCATACCGTCAATGGGCAGGCATGCAACCCTCTGAGTGGTCATGCAGTTCCTGAAAGGGCTATGTCATCATCAGGTTGTGCTAGGCTTCTGTCAGCCAAATCAAGCCTATGATAATGAACTTGTATGGGTTTGGATGCCAAGGAGTCAATTTGCTGTTTAACAAATCTTATTAGTCTGTTTAAAAGGAAGGGGCCCAGGGGCTGGAGAGATGGCCTAGCGGTTAAGAGTGCCGACCGCTCTTACAGAGGACCCGGATTCGATCCCCAGCACCCATATGGTGGCCGAGAACAGTCTGAAACTCCAATTCCAGGAGAACTCCAGTTCCAGGGGAATCCGACACCCTCTTCTGACCTGCGCGGCATGGCACGACACGGGTGCACAGACTTGCATGCAGACAGTACATTCATACACATACAGAAATAAATTAAAAAAAAATTAAAAAAAAGGAAGGGGCCCAGTGACAGCAATATGAGCAGTCCGAGCATGGGACCAAAGAAAGGGCAGAATTCCATTCCAAGCAGACCACATGGGGTTTTTGAAGAGTTCCCTTCTTCTTTTTTCTAGTTCTTGTTGATGTTCACGAATTCGACCTCGAACCACTCCAGATTTGTTGGTGTAAAAGCAACACTTTTCCTGTAAGACTAAACAAATGCCTCCCTTGTCTGCAGTTAATAAGTCAAGACCATGCCTGTTTTGCAGAACTACTTCTGCCAAGGAGTCTAATTGATCTTGAAAATCACTGATAGACCGGTAAATCATGTTGACAACCTCTATTAGTTGTTGAGATAATTTACTATAGGTATTTAAAGTGACCCCAATCCCCGTGGAGCTAGTGGCCAACGCCCCAGATATTCCAAGTCCTACCAAGAGCGGGATAAATTGGACTGCTCTTTTGTGTCCAGGGATAAGGGTGTCAAAGCTAGGTAGAGGGATTGGTTGATCTCCCGGGAGAATATCTATATCTGGCAGAAACATTGCCGGAGTGCATATTCCAGACCAATTGACAGGAAGAAGGGGATAGGCTACGTTGTCTCCACATACAAAGACCCTGCCTTGTCCTAGGCAGACACATGTGGAAATGTTGACATAGGAGTACAATTACTAAAGGAGACAGCGCCAAGGTTGACATCAAAAGAGTTATTCTTGAAGGGGCTTAATGAAACATGTGGATGTGTTAAAACCAATGGGAAGCACCTTGAAAGGTACTGATAGACTGCAGTTGTTCTCAGAATAAGGAACGTGGGAGTCATTGAGTAAGGGTATGACCAAGGACCAGGAAGGTCCTGGGGGAGACACAGCCAGCATTCACTAGCCATTGAAGGGTTTGTCAGGTTAAGAGCCGAATAAGTGGCTTTAAGAATTTCATCAGTCTTGGGATAAATATCTATACCTTGTGGTTTTGGTAGGGCAAGAGGGTGATAATGTAGTCGGGGAAGGAGGTTATTGATTCTCTCTTGGATATTCAGTTTTATTTTTTCCTCTCTTACTTGATCTGTGGGTCCCCCATCTGTGGTTAAGGGTGGGGGAGATTGAGGCCAGCAGGCCAGTTGGTCTTGCATGGCAAGGCATGAGGCTCCAATAAGCTTATTTTTTCCTGTGGTGCCACCAGGGACAGTGTTGGACCAATCATTGGTAGGGTATGTATGGAGCTTATACATGTGGTTATTAGTAAAAAAGTAGGGGGTGCCATTTCGGGAGCACTCCTGGTAGGTATCATAACAAGAGGAATGCATTTCCTTAACAAATGAACAGTTTTTTGGGCATTGTCCATCTGATGGGGGGAGTATGGGTTTTGGGAGGATAGCAAGGGCGGCCAGTCAGGATTTTTATATTTGGCTGCTTCCTCCTCAAGGGGATGAGCTTCCTCTGGGGAAAGGGCATCAGTGGGCTCATGTTGAGTCTTAAATTCCTTGAGGGAAGGATAAAGACAGAGAGTGGGAGGCTCCTTTATCAAGGGTTTAGGGGTAATAATGGGCTTGGTGGGCTCGACGCAATTTTCTGGGTCTGGCATGGCAATGGAAATGGATTCACAAACAGAGGGAGGTCAGGAGCTCTGCTGAAGGATCTTTACCCCTTTTTTAACGACCTCTTGGATATCTGGCCATGTTTTGTGAATAGTTAATATTTCATTAATTAAATTCCAATAGGAGAAGGCCTGGACAGGAACCTTTTCTGGACTGAAGGTTTTATAAAAATCTTGTAATCAGTCACCTATTCGAGTCCATCTTTTTTCATCAATGGTTCCCTCTTGAGGGAACCAAAGGCAAACATCAGAAATGAAATCAAAGAATTTCTTAAGATCCTTTTTCTTTTTTTATTTTTAGTTTTTTATAAATTTATTTGGCGTTTTTGCGACCGTGGTCCATCCCTGAATAAGCTCTGGCTGTCCTGGAACTCACTCAGTAGACCAGGCTGGCCTCGAACTCACAGAGATCCATGTGCCTCTGCCTCCCAATTGCTAGGATTAAAGGCGTGCACCACCACGCCCGGCATTTATTTATTTCTGTATGTGTATCAATTTTAACCCTAGTTCCTCATGTCCTGAGGGACTCCTTGACTCCCTTTAAAAACAAATCATGTTCGTCTAATGTCTGTCCCATTTTTGTGTCACTTTTCCCTACCTTTACAGATCAGTCTCACAGGCGGGTGACTCTGTGGTGATCTCTGTGTGGACCACTCTTCGAGAAGAAAAGCTCGGTGATCCAGATACGATGAGGCCTCTTTCTGCGTAGCGACATTCAATCATATCCCCATTCCTCAAGCCCCACATTGGGCGCCAGGTGCCCCGGCTTGTGGGGTCATCAATGCAGACCTGAGGAGGGGGTGAAATAATGGGGGACAGAGGACACAAAGAACGAGAGCAAGACAATGTTCTGATCAAGCTCCGTAGTCTTTATTTTGTGCAGGGTTTAAAAAGGCAAGCGGGCGGGAAAATCCATTGGCAGGAAGTGAGTCACCACAGTTCGGAGAGGGGAAGGGTATATCTGAAAGTATCAGATGTCCTTTCAATGACCGCAATGCTCGTCACGCCCATAAATTCCTGAGTTAAGCAAGCTAGTAATTTTCCATGAGGTGACTTGGCTCCTGGCACTGCCCTCACACATCAACAGTATCAACTGTTATCTTTAGACACCTTAAAATTTTATTATCTGTTCTTGAGGCCTCGAGCAACAGACCTAGAGCAATTGACCTTTTCCCTGAATTGGGCAGGTTCTGGTAATTGCTTAAAATGGTGGCTACACTCAAAATGGAGTCAGTGCGGGCCTCTCTTACAGAGATCTTCATTGCACACTAGGGTGACAGCATTATGGCACTGAGAGTTCATACCCTCCCAGACAAGTTCCTTAACCAGGGCAGGGGGGTTCCTGGGCCAGGGGGGGTGCGGCGGTCTACTGCTGCAGTGACCTTGGTGAAGAAGTCTGAGAAATGCTCCCCAGCATGTTGTACTAAGTCGTGACAGTAGGAGTCAGGTTTTGGGGGAGTACAAGATTTAAGATTTTGAAGGGCCATGTTTTTAACCTGATCAAAGTACTGTGGGATTCCAATAAGAGACTGACTCACGGGATCAGTAAAGTTGCCACAGCCAGTAATCATATCTATGGTACTAGGAAGTTGATATTGAATACTGGTATGGGCCTGGCCTTCAGCCATGTTGTCATAAGCAGCCCTCCATTGAAGGAAAGCAGGTGGATCAAGGCAGGCTTTAAGTAGAGTATACCAGTCATAATGTGTTTGGAGATTAATGGCCCACTGGGTGAGGACCTGTTCTAAGTAAGGGGAGTTAGGGCCTGACTCTCGAACTGCCTTCTGGATGAGGGAAAGGTCAGGCAGTCGGGTGGGGATCCAAGGTTGAATAGCGGCATTAGGCCCTACATTGACTGGGAAGGCATGCAGGGTGAGGTTGGTATGCAGAAAGGGCTCGTTAAGAGTGCGGAAGTTTGGGAGTAGGAAGGGGAGGATCCCTGCTAATCTCCCTCCAGGGATAGATAGGGGAGAACAATGGGCCTCAGCAGGGGTTTGGGTGGGGACGAGGGGGCCATTGGGGTAGGCGGAAGGTGGGGGGGGCTCAGTCTCCTCACAACCTTCTAAACTGGGGACACAGGCAATGCCAACTTTTCCTCAGTATTTTTGTGGCAGGCAGATTTATGCTCATGAAGAACTTCGTCAGCCGAGGAGCCTTTAAGGCTCGCGATAATGGCAGGAGAATTGGGATGAATGGAGCAGGGGGAGGGACACCAGATGAAACCTCACTACGGGAAAGATAAAGGACCCTCATCCAGAGGGAGGGTCCCAAATGTCTTCAGGAGTGATCCAAGGGGCAATGCATACAGCCTCCCAAAAGGAATCCAAGTCCCGAGATTTCACTTTAAGGCCACGTGTCTGGAGGAGAGCCTTAAGGGCGGCTGTCTGTGGCTCCAGAACATGGGGAGGGATGTTCCCCATGAGGGCAGGAAATGGGAAGGGAGGTTAAATGTTAGAGGGAAGAACCAACAAAGCAGTGGAGCAAGAATGTACATCTCTAGCCAAGGGCAAACACACAGAAAACTAGAGAGAAGGAGGAGTGGGTTGGGGGAGTGGTGGGGGCCAGGCACTCACCCTAATGCTGGCTGAAAACCAAAGAACACAAAAGAGGGCCTACTCACTGATCAAGGAAGGGGGTGCCTCGCCACGGGGCTGGCCTTGAACTCACAGGGATCTGCTTACCTCTGCCTCCTGAGTGCTGGGATTAAAGGCATGCTGTACCACCCCCAGACTAACTTTTTTTTTTATTTTAATTTTTCATTTTGAAGCTCAAGAGCTATTGTATTAGGCTTGAGAGAATGATAGCAAGGCAGGCAAAATTTAAATCTCAGCAGCTGCTTTGATAAGGGAGATGGGTAAGAGACAGCCTTTTGAGTTAGGGTCCGAGAAAACAAGGTTGACAGGCAAGCTTGACAATGGAGGTCAGCAAAAAGCAAAATGAGCAGGTGTCACTGAAATTTCCTTCCCCAGAGAGAAGTGATCTGGTGTCCCGCCTCCCACTCCTGTGGTCCTCAAGACCGACCAAGAAAACAGATTCTCCAATCTTTAGCTTAGGGGAGACTAGTGAGTTTAATGGACTTTCTCACAGAGTGAGTGGGTGAGGAGGTCACTTAGAGGATTTTTTTGTGCTCTCTCTCCTCATGATCGCTCAGGACCCTGAGACCTCTGCACAGCATGGCCCTGGTGGGAGAGAGCCCCAGCCACTAGCACTCCCAGTGTGTAAGTTCTTAGCCCCTCCATCTAATACAATGAAGGTGAGTTGGCTGGTGGGGAGGGGTCTCTGGATCCCTGGCTCCTCCCTTGCAGGGCCAGTCTGTTTGGAAGGGCCACACTCGCACCTCCTTTCTTCTGCCTCCATTTTCTACCAGAGCCCCTGGGCCTTGGAGGGGGTGACAGAGAGGTAGAATGATCTGTCTTCCATTGTGGTATGACATTGGCCTCTCTGGTCTTTTCATTGTCTGTTTCCAATGGATTGTTGGGTCATTTCAGGGGTATTTTTCCTACTGAAAAACACAAATAGAAGGCTGGGTATGGTGGTACATGGCTTTAATCCCAGCACTTGGAAGGCAGAGGCAAGCAGATCTCTGTGAGTTCAAGGCCAGCCTGGTCTACTGAGTTCCAGGCCAGCTGGGGCCAGGGAGACTCTGTCTCAAACACACACACACACACACACACACACACACACACACACACACCACAAATAGAAAGAAGCATGAAGATCTAAACAAACACTGACCATTATAACAACCTATTCTTGGGCACAAGCACACATGCTTGGATGGATGGTATCTTAGAGGGAGTGTCACCACCTCTAGGCTTCCCCACTGGGACCTATATAATATCCTCTGCCACTAGGGGTCAAATTGGCTTTTGGTATCAGATGTGCGCTCCTCCCCTAGGAGTGGCTGTAAATCCAATTGGAACTTTGCTGGTTGTACATATACCAGATGAGCCATTATTGCGCCAGCAGGAACATATTGCTTGGCCTGTGATAGTGTAGCACACGGGATCTTTAACTTTGGGGATCTTTAACTTTCCCTCTAGCAATGTGCATAGTACTTTCTGGTGCTATGAAGGCCAACTGCCTAGTAGCAGGGAGGTTTCCCTGGGTCCCAGCTGGACCTCTCTCCCATGCTCATATCACGCCCCATCTTCAGCAGTAGGCTCTTGCCATTTGCTTCCTGTCTGCGACCAACATTAGGGGCCTTTGTTTTGCGGCCCTCCAGAGCCTCCCTGGCCAACAGCTCATGGGGAGCAACCCACCCCTGCTACTGAAGTCTTTAACAATTGTACAATTTTGGGGGAGCCTCTAATTTTTAATTAATTAATTAATTAATTAATTTATTTATTTATTTTGCGGGGGTCTTTTTGAGACAGGGTCTCCCTGTAGCTGCAGCTGTTCTAGAACTAGTTATGTAGACCAGGCTGGCCTTGAACTCAGAGAGATCCACCTGCCTCTGCTTCCTGAGTGCTGGGTAATATTTATTTTTATACGATATCTGTATACATTTTGGCACCTACAGGTCCAGGCCATTGTATACTTTTCTCAATTATCCAGGTAAATATCATTATGTCTCACCCAACCATAAAGCTCCAAATTTTATGGTTATACCTGGCTCTGGCACTCCTTTATGAATTTACTTTTTAATCTTTGTTTCTTCAGGTGTACTTGAATCTCTCCAATGGGTTTCACATCTGTAAAACACTCAGACATTAACATTATATATTAAATCAAACATAAACATGGTTGAACACAGCATGAGAAGATTTTATTTAGTTGTACCAATTGTCTCAAAAGATCCATGTTAGGACAATAACGGATAAGAGGCATTAATTCAATTAGTTCTTCAGCATCTGCAGTCATTTCCTTGAATCCATTTGGTATCCTGGGATTTTTACATGCAGCCTCCCTGCATTTCCTTAACTTTGACAGATTTGCTAAGCCTGGCTCAAGCTGCCAAAGCCCTGCACAGGGCCAGGGAAGAGGAGTCTCCTTTTGCTCCTCTTGGCTGTTGGTTCCCTTGGTCAGGAATTCCTTGGGTCTGACTCCTGGCTACAGACACACCTGTGGGCTTTCCATTGACCTTGGGTCTGACTCCTGGCTACAGACACACCTGTGGGCTTTCCATAGACCTTGGGTCTGTATTCCTGGCTATAGACACACCTGTGGGCTTTCCGTTGACCTTGGGTCTGACTCCTGGCTACAGACACACCTGTGGGCTTTCCGTTGACCCCATCTGGATGCTGGGGGAGGCCCTGGTTGGACAAACTGCATCCACCCCTAACATAACCTTTCTCAGTAGAGGATGGTACCCTGTTTATTCTGGGGGTGTTATCCACCCCTGGGACAATTTTTATCATTCATATGCCTTTTGTGAACTGTTCCTTTGGCTTTAAAGCCTTACAGAGGCTCTTTAGCACAGAATTTGGCTTTCTATCAATTTTTTTCTTTAGGAACTTGGGCTTGACACAAATCTTGCTACATTTACCTTTAAGTAACCCAAGGAGATTTCCTTTTCTGCTTTGTCCTTTTTATATCTCTTTTAGGTTGTTGTACTCTTTTACAGACACATTACCATGCCTGTCAGAATTTCATTTCTTAGGGCTACATAATGCTTCCTTGTTTGACTATGCCATGCTTTATTTATTGACTATCAGTAGATATTTGGGTTTGTTCTATTTCTAGTCTGTGGTAAATAATGCTTTGATGAACATGAGTGTGCCAGTACCTTTGTGATCCTGCTTAAATTTATTCTGGATGTACATCTAGAAGCTGAATTGTTTGGATTATATTATAATTCTATTTTAATTTCATGTGTGTGTGTGTGTGTGTGTGTGTGTGTGTGTGTGTGCATATGAAGACCAGAAGATGGATATTGGGTGCCTTCCTTGATGGCTCTCCACCTTATCTTTTGAAGCAGGGTCTCTCACTAAACAAGGTGCTCACTGGTGGAGTTGAGTGGCTGGGCAGTGAGCTCCTGGGATCTGTCTCTGCACCCCACCAACACTAAGGTTAAAATGTATGTAGCCATGCCAAGGTTTCTCTTTTAATGGGTGCTCAAGAGCTGAACTCAAGTCCTCAAGAATGTGAAATAGCACTTTACTGAATTAGCCATCTCCCCATACCCTATTTCTAATTTTTGAGGTATCTCCATAAAGTTCCCGGCAAGAAGCTACAGCCACAAAGGCCAATTGACTGATGAGATCTTCAGGGATGTGGAGAAGTTGGAATGTTGCAAGTCCAGAGCCAAATTATGGTGGGGTATCTTTAGCCCCTTCATGGCTATTTATTGCTTACCTCTGTTTGAACCTTAATAACCTGTGGACTATTAGATAAATATTTGGAGTGTATGTACAGACTCTTAGCTTCTACCAACTCAAAATCTAGGAATATCATCAGATAGCATCTAAGGTCAATAGCAGAGATCTCCTTGGTTTGCCGTAACTTGGCTGTCTGATGTTCTCCTCAGTGTATTTGAAAAATGCCTTAATTTATAACTTTCTTTAAAATTGTTTTACAAGTTACATTTATTTGTTTTTATTTACTGATGAATGTGTGTTGTGTGTTGTGTGGGGAGGAGCCTGCAGAGATCAGAGGACGACTTGCACATTTCCTATGGTGTCATCTCACTGGCCTTCTTTATGACTTTCTTTGTTCTGTTATTATAAAAACTTAATCTACTGTCACATTGGAACCTAGAATTTGAAGTATGTGTTCCCAGGCCATGGTCATCCATATGGCTTCAGATAAATGATCTTTTATATTGAACTCACAGAGATCTGCCTACCTCTGCCTTCCAAGTGCTGGAATTAAAGGAGTGTGCCACCATGCCCAGCGGAATTTTTTTATTTAAGTATTTTTATTGAATTTTTGAGAATTTCATACAATGCATATTGATCATGTTCAGACCCACTCCCATAGCAACATCCCCCTTTCTACCTCTCCAACCTCATGTCCCCTATTAAACTTTTTAAGGCCTACCCAGTCTACTTTGTGTCCTCAAATGCTTTCACTGTGGATCTGTCCCCTGGAACTTTGACAACCAACCTATTTCCTTAAAGAAAATGGACTGTCTTGGGGCTGGAGAGATGACTCAGTGATTAAGAGCACTGACTGCTCTTGCAGAGGACTGGGGTTCTATCTTAGGCCGGGTGTGTCTTAGGCTGGTGTGGTGGCACATACCTTTAATTCCAGCACTCAGGAGGCAATGGCAGGCAGATCTCTGAGTTCAAGGCCAGTCTGGTCTACATAGCAAGCTCCAGGCCAGCTGGGACTAAAGGGAGACCCTGTCTCAAAACAAAACAAATAAAGAAAAGAAAAGAAAAGAAAAGAAAAGAAAAGAAAAGAAAAAAGAAAAGGGACACTCCACCTCCTACCAGCTATAAGTTACCAATAGTTCCTCATATTGCTTGGGGCTTCTTAACTCCCGCCCTCATTTATGCTGGGAATTTGGCTGGCTTGAGCTTACATAGGACTTGTGCATGCTGATGCAGTTGTTGTGAAGTCACATGAGTACTTGCCCTGCTGTGTGGAAAACATTGCTCCTGCAGTCAGGCAACTCTGGGCCTCTGACTGTTACAATCTTTCCACTCCCTTTCTTTCTTTCTCTTTCTTTCTTTCTTTCTTTCTTTCTTTCTTTCTTTCTTTCTTTCTTTCTTTCTTTCTTTCTTTCTTTCTTGGTATTTTTGAGACAGGGTCTCCCTGTAGTCCCAGCTGTCCTTGGAGCTCGCTCTGTAGACCAGGCTGGCCTTGAACTCACAGAGAGCCACCTGCCTCTCCACTCCCTCTTTCACAATGATCCCTGAGCCTTGTCAGTCAAGGGTTTGATGCAAATGTCCCATTTAGGGCTAAGTACTGTCCAGTCTCTCTCTCTCTCCCTTTCTCTTTCTCTCTTTGAGACAAGGCTCACTCACTTTGTAGCCCTGGCTGGCATGGAACTTGCTATGTAGATCAGGCTAAGATTAAACTCACAGAGATTCACCTGCCTCTGCCTCTACCTTCCGTGTGCTGGAATTGAAGGTGTGTGTCACCATGCTGGCTAACTCTGGAGTCTCTTACTTTCTGTACATTGACCAGTTGTGGATCTCCGTGTTGTCATCTGTTACAAGAAGAAGCTTCTCGCTGGGTGTGGTGGTGCATGCCTTTAATCCTAGCACTTGGGAGGCAGAGGCAGGCGGATCTTTGTGAATTCAAGGCCAGCCTGGTCTACAGAGTGAGTTCCAGGACAGCTGGGGCTATAGGGAGACCCTGTCTCAACAAAGACTAAAAAAAAAAAAAAAAAAAAAAGAACAAAAAAAAAGCAAAAAAAGAGGAAGCTTCTCTGGTGAGAGTTGAGAGATTCATTAATCTATGGGTATAGCAATAAATCATTAGAGTCAGTTTAATACTATGTCCATTTAGCAGAATAACAGTAATAGGTTCTCCCTTTGGCCTGTGACTTATCTTGCCACAGGTTTCTAGGCCTGATGTCAGGGCTAGATACGGGCTCCATTGTGTGAAGCAGATGGAGCCCATCCAATCGGAAAGTGGTTGATGGGATTGGAGAGCTGGCTCAGTAGTTAAGAGCACCGCACCGGGTCTTCTAGAAGAGGTTTGGCTTGGTTTCCAGCACCCACACAGTTGCTAACAACCATCCTTAACTCTAGTTTTGCTGGGCGTCGTGGCACATGCCTTTAATTCCAGCACTCAGGAGGCAGAGGCAGGTGGATTTCTGTGAGTTCAAGGACAACCTGGTCTACATAGCAAGCTCCAGGCCAGCTGGGACTAAAGGGAGACCTTATCTCTAAAAAACAAAACAAAACAACAAAAAAACCCCCAAACCAAACCAAAACAAAAAACCCTTCTAGTTTCAGGGGACCTGATGCCTTCTTCTGGCCCCTACAGAGTTTGCAGGACATGAGTGCACTTACATACATGCAGACAAAACACTCATATACATAAAATAAAAATAAGTAAATCATTAAGAAAAAAAAGAAAGTGGTTGGTTACTGACATAGCCGACTGTCCCGCCACTGCGGCAGTGGGCATATCTCGCCAGGCCACTGTTTCTGTAGCTTTCAGGGTTCATAGATGGCTAAGGGTGATGTTTAGTTTTCTCGTATGGTAGCATCTTCCAGCACCATGAAACCTAGCCAGTAGAGATGGAGCTTGGGGGTCACCACCAGCTTGATTTCTCCTTGATTTTTGACAACTCACATAGGTAGTGTCTTCAGCAATAGGGTCTTACCATCGAGTCCCGGTGGGTATCCAGGATTGTTTGAGGGTCTAGGAGAACTGGCCCTTAAATTTACTAGGTAGCCCAAGTTGATCTCAAACTCAGAATTTTTTGAGCTTCAGCCTCCTGAATGCTAGAGTTACTGCATATGTCACCACTATAGCAGGCTTTCTTCTTCCTCATTTTTTTTCTTTTTGAGACAGGGTCTCCCTGTAGCTCCAGCTGGCCTTGAATTTACTTTACAGACCAGGCTGGCCTTGAATACACAGAGATACACCTGCCTCTGGCTCCTGAGTGCTGGGATTAAAGGCATGAGCCACCATGCCCAGCTTCTTCCTCTTTTTTAAAAAAGAAATCCTGATGGATGGGAAAGGACACCTTGCAGGGATGAGGCTTTGTTTGGCTTGAGCAAAGCCCTGTGTCTCACAGTCCTGAATGCTTCTTTGAGGAGCCAGGATAGGTGGTGTTCCTGTTAGCTGAACAAGGCCCCATATCCTGAGGGCTCCCTTTTGATGTGCTGGGCAGAGGTCATACCTCCTAGCACACCGGGAGTTCTGCTGCTCTGGTAGGAGCCACATTGGCTCCGATTCCCTTGCTCTCTCACACTCTCCAGCCCCCACTTCTTTCCCTGAGCAAGGTAGCTTTAGTATAAAGCCTTTCACTTGTTGCCAATACACTGAGTTATTCCCCCATGGAATTTCTCCCAGCTCTTTATTAAGTCTGTTCTTCCCAGTACCTTCTCCCTCCCCCTTCTTTCCACTACTTAGGCCTGAGTGCTCTAGGGAATCTGCAGTCACTAGCAGTGGTCAAGGGAGAAAGAACACCAAAGGCCTACAATATCTCATGGTTGTTTTTGTGCAGCTGAAACAGGAAGACAGGAAGCTAGGAAAGAAAGAGAACCAGCATTCTCAGCCCTGTCTTTGGAGGCACTGATAGGAGCTTCAGGTTTCAGTAAGGCAGGCACAAGAAACTTGCATACTTAATCTTATCTTGGTCAAATTGTCATCTGGTTTATTATTTCTGTTATGCCCAGATCACTGGGATCCCAAAAGACCACCAGGAGACACAGCTTCGATGTAAATACAAAGAGTCTTTAATTCAAGCTAGAGCTTGGACCACCACCCTTCTGATGCAGCAGCCTGGGAGGAGCTGTCAAGCAGCTGGGGGGAGGGGGGCTAAAGGAACCTGGCTGTGCTGGATAGCGTTAGTGTCAACTTGACACACCTGGGCTGAGGGAGCCTCAATTGGGGAATTGGCTCCATTGGATTGGCCTGTGGCCACATCTGTGGAGATTGTCTTGATTGTCGAGCAATGTGGGAGGGCCCAGCCCACAATGAGTGGTGCCACCCTGGGTAGGTTGTTGTGTACCGTATAAGAAGGCAGGCTGGGCATGAGCCAGGGGAGCAAGCCAGTGAACAGCATTCCTCCATGGCCTGTGCTTCAGCTCCTGCCTCCAGGTTCCTGCCCTGAGTTCCTACCTTGGGCTCCCTAAGTGATGAACTGTGACCTGGGAGATGTAAGCTGAATAAACCCTTTACTCCCTAAGTTGGTGTCGGTCAGAGTGTTTTGTCACAGCAATGGAAGACAAACTAGAACAGAGGCCTTTTATGTTAACATGGGTGATGGAATGGAATTTTTCTGCTTCAGAGAGGGACAGGACATAGACCTGCTGTAGAGGAGACTCAGTCTGCAAGAGAGTTGCCTTCAGAGAGAGGTCCTGGCAGGAGGCTGTGGGCATGGATGTGCTGTATGAAGAGAGGGTGTCTCCTATTCTGTAAGAGGGATGAAATGGCAATGAGAAGGGGGGAGAGGGGATTTTTGTCTAATCGGACAAAGGATCTGGATAGCCAGGACAGCAGATCGATCACATAGATACTGTCTGAGAAGAGATTAAGAGGCCTGTTGGTTTCTTTGAGAGCTAGATAAACAGCAAAAAGTTCTCTGTACTGTGAGGAATGGTCAGGGAGCGGGTGAAACAGGATCTGAGGGGCTTGATCCAGGTTGTCATAAATGATGGCTGCAGCCCCTTGCTTCTCTCTGTCTGTGAAAACAGATGTGGCCTGCCTTATAGGCGCATCTTGGAAAAGACAGGGAGGAAGCCAGTTTAGCAATGGGAGAGCGGAGATCCACCTGTCGTTAGGGTAGTGATTTTCTATCTGTCCTGGAAATCCCATGAGGCTTATGGCTATATGAACACAATTTCGCATCAGCCACTGGATATCCAGGAGGGAGAAGGGTGTCACAATGACATCAGGTTCCCTCCACAGTGTTTGCAGGGAACATTCCCTCCCACTTCTTATCATAGCAGCTAAAGAATCCATTTCAGGGGGCTGGAGAGATGGCCTAGCGGTTAAGAGCACTGACCGCTCTTACAGAGGACCCGGGTTCGATCCCCAGCACCCACATGGCGGCTGAGAACCGTCTGAGACTCCAATTCCAGGAGAACTCCAGTTCCAGGGGAATCCGAGACCCTTTCTGACCTCCGCCGGCAAATTGCCCAGAGGCGACACGGGTGCTGTCAGTCCTGCATGCAGACATACATTCATACCTTTAAAAAAAAAAAAAAAGATCTCATTTCAGTTAACAGTAAGGAAGGTGTCCCTTATGGGTGTGTGCAGCCACTCCAGTACTCCCCTGGATTGGTAAAGAGCCCCTATGAGTGTGGGGGTAGTGTTAAAAATAAGCAACTGCACAGGAAGGGAGGGTGTAAAACGTGCTAAAGCCATGCTCTGGAGAGCTTGGTTGACTTCAGCTAGAGTTTCTGAGGCTTCTGCTGTGAGCTTTCACCTGGAAGCTGGGTCCCTGTCACCTCGAAGAAGGTCAAAGAGAGGCTGTAGCATTGTGGTGAGGATGGACAGCCATGGGCAGAGCCAGTTAAGATTTCCTAGGAAGGACTGAAGGGATGCTAGCGTGAGCTTGGGAGGGAGGGAGTGTACAGGTTTGAGTGGCCTCACTTCTGTGAGAGAAATTTCAGTGCTTAGGAAATGAATTGGGGGAATCATTTGAACATTAGTATGGGCTATTTTAAATCCAAAAGCTTCTAAGGATGGTACAAGCCTGTCCTTTAAAGTTGCCGGGTCGGAAGATCTCCCAAGACCTTCTGAAGCACAGCTCTCTTCACAATAGAAAGGAGCTGGAACCAACCCAAATGCCCCTCAACTGACGAGTGGATGAGAAAATGTGGTACATCTACACAATGGAGTTCTATGCAGCGGTAGAGAAAGATGACATCACGAGCTTTGCAGGAAAATGACTGGACCTAGAAGACATCATGCCAAGTGAAGTAACACAGTCCCAGAAAAACAAACGACGAATGGTATCCCTCATCTGTGGATGCTAGTGCCAATTACCTAGTTCTAAGTATTTCTTGTGCACGGCCCCTTGAAGTTTTGTTCAAGTAGTTGGGAGTGATGCATATTGGAAACAACAACAACAACAACAACAACAGAAAGGACTGCATCAAAGAACTGACTGAAACAGTGAACTTCTGCTCAAAACAGTCAACTTCCTCATGGAGAATATTGAGAAAGACTGAGAAAGAGATGAAAAGCATGTTTGGCAGAATGCATGAACAAAGGCGGACCTGGTCAAAGTACCCTGGGGCCAGTCCGGCCTGTTGCATCCCTGTGCTAAAATCTCCTTCTCCAAAGAGCTGTTCATAACCCCAGTCTATGTTAGGTTGCCCTTGATTTCTCTGAACCTGTTGGAGATATTCATCTCTGTACAGTGCTTCCCATTGTAAAAATAGCAGACCTGGGAGTGAGGATCTACAGATATCTCTCCAGTCCTGTGGAGTGTTAAGAGAAGCACAAAAGCTCTGAAGAATGGACTTTGTCCATGGTGCCTGGACACCATCCTCTCTGACTGTTTGCCTGAGTTCTTTCAACTCACTTGCCTGGTATGGGTACCAGTTTAGAGGGTGACCCTGAGTCGGAGCTAAAATTAATAGGGAACGCCTGTAATTGAAGATCTGGGTTATCCGGAATCTGGCACAGTTTTTCTGTAGCAGAGAGGGAAGAGGTTGAGGGTGAAGGTGCTCCAGACCCTTTGAGAGGGAGTGGCTGATAACTAGGGGAAAGGTTAAGGCTAGCCACTTGGATGTTTTTATTATCCTGTTCTATTTTTACTGGGTCTGAAGCTTGGGGGCTTTCAGAGGGAATTTTATTGGGGTTCTCAAGGGGAGTTTTAGCAGGTTCATGGGAGGAGGGGGTCTGCAATTTAATTTTGTTGTTTTCCTTTCCTGGCGTGGTTTGGTGAGAAGGCCCTAAGCATTGTCTCACCGCAGCTAGTAGTAGCAAGAACATGAGAGATGCCAGAGCATTTTCTCACTGTCTAGCGTTCTGTGTCACACGTGTCCAGGATTCCAAATTCCATAAGTTTGAAGGGGACATCCACAGGGCAATATTAAGAGTCTCACTCCAAAAGGTGTGTGGAAATTTAACTCCTCGACTCTTGAGGAGTGTTTTTATTTTCTTAGCCTGTGGGTCTTTTTGGCGTGTCTGCTTGTTACCCATGATAACGAGAGCTAGGAAATGCTAGTGGTTAGGGAAAAAGACAGTTCAAAAGACTAACCTCATGGGAAGAGAGAATTCCACAGAGATATGCCAAGCTGGCCGTATAGAGGACAGAGACTTATAAAGAGAGATAGGAAATTCTAGTAGTTAGGGAAAGAGACAGTTCAAAAGACTAATCTCATGGGAAGAGAGAATTCCACGGAGATGTGCCCACCTGGCCATATAGAGGACAGAGACTTAAAGCAGATTCAAAGATTAATCTCTAGTGGGAAAGAGTTAAATTCCATGGAGATGTACCATAGCTGGTCATGACTACCCTGGTTAGGCGGAGTATCTCCTTGTCTCTATGGTAAAACCCTCCGAGATTTCCCTCATGTGGGGGAAATCAGGGGCTAAGAGAGAGCCTGGGAAATACCTTGTTTCATTCTTCCTTTGGTGGAAAGTCAAGCCACACATTCTGGGCGCCAGTTGTTGTTGTTCAATGTCTTTGTGTCACGCATGGCCACATTTCACATGCTGTCCTTCCCTTCTTGGCTCAGCTCCAGGACTTGTCTCCTGCCTGCAGGCCGACAGTCTCTAGGCTTCACTCCCACAAGAAGGGGGGAGGGAAAACCGCAGGAGATCACCCATGGAAATGAATGAACTCACATGCACGCGGAGAGCCGGGGAAGATAGGAACTCCATCTATTTTCTGTCAGTGAGGTCTATATATTTAAGACGACTGTGCTTTGGGAAAGGAAGTGGGGAGCAGACAGAAGGGAGGGGTGAGCCACCTTGGTTCTAATTGGGGGGCTGCAGAGCTCCGGTTTGTGCAACAGGTAACTAGAGGTGTGACATTTTGCTCAATGCCTCAAGGGAAGGGGCCTGGTACTTTGCAGAGAGAGGGTGAAGCAACAATCATTGTAATATCCTGAATCTTCCTGTTACAGATAACTGTGAATGCCCACAGAGATATAACTGGAGATCTCCTGGGACAGGTCTTACAAGTTCTTGCTTCAAGCCACACACAAAGTTTCATATTAAAGAAAAATAAAATTTATTTCATAGTGTTGCCTAAAATGTAGATCTTATTAAAATGTTAAGTTTAAGCTGGGGGTGGTGGCACACGCCTTTAATCCTAGCACTTGGGAGGCAGAGGCAGGCAGATCTTTGTGAGTTCAAAGCCAGCCTGGTCTACAGAGTGAGTTCCAGGACAGCTGGGGCTACAGGGAGTCCCTGTCTTGAAAAGCCAAAAAAAAAAAAAACCTCTAAAATGTTAAGTTTATTAGGGCTGGAGAGATGGCCTAGTGGTTAAGAGCACCAACAGCTCTTGCAGAGGACCTGGGTTCGATCCCCAGCACCCACATGGTGGCTGAGAACCATCTTTAACTACAGTTCCAGGGGAATCTGACACCCTCTTCTGACCTCTGTGGCATTGCATGACATGGATGTACAAACCTCCATGCAGACAGTACATTCACACACATACAAAAATAAATAAAATTTAAAAAAGAAAAATGTTAAGTTCAGCAAAAGAGAATTCTATTTTTATTTTATTTTATTTATTATTTTTATTTTATGTGTACGAGTGTATTACCTGCATGCATGTGAGTGCACCATGTTGTGCAATGTGTGCAGAGGTCAGAGGAGGGCGTCAGAGTCCCTGGAACTGGGGCTATGGCTGGTTGTTAGCCACCATGTGGGTGTTGAGATTTGAATCTGGGTGCTCTGCAAGAGCAGGCAGTGCTCTTAACTGCTGAGCCATCTCTCTAGCCTGCAAAAGAGAATTCTAGACAGAGCTGTGGGTATAGTTCAATGGCTGAGCCTGTCTGAGCATGTGCCTAGTTTCCTCGACAGTAGGATTTAATCCCCAGTATCTCAAAGAACATAACAGAAATAAAATTCTAGACCATATCTTTCATTCAGTCATGATGTGTCCTGTTTCCCTTAATCTAGAAGAATTTACTGTGTGTTATTTTTTACAATATTACTATAATAAATACCAACCGGTATTTTGTCGAATGTCCTTCAATTTGTCCCTATTTTAGTATGGTAAGATTTGGTAAGAGCAAAAATTCTTACTGGTTTGCTGGGTATGGTAGCACATGTCTTTAATCTTAGCACTTGGGACGGACAGGCAGGGGGACCACTGAGATTGTGGAGAGGAAGTTTATATAGTGAGTTTTAGGCCAACCATAGTTGTATAGTGAGACCCTGTATCCCCAGATTCACTACGTAGACCAGGCTGTTTCTATCTGCCTGCCTCTGCCTCCTGAATATAGGGATGAAAGACGTGCACCACCGGGCCTGGGCTCCTATCCTGTTGTTTTTTTTAATTTTTTATTTAATTTTATTTATTTCTGTATGTGTATAAATGTATTGTCTGCATGTAGGTCTGTGCACCCGTGTTGTGCAATGCCGCGGAGGTCAGAAGAGGGTGTCGGATTCCCCTGGAACTGGAGTTCTCCTGGAATTGGAGTTTCAGACGGTTTTTGGCAGCCATGTGGGTGCTGGGGATCGAACCTGGGTCCTCTATAAGAATGGTCGGCCAGGGGAATCCGAGACCCTCTTCTGACCTCCGCGGCATTGCACGACACGGGTGCACAAACCTGCATGCAGACAGTACATTGATACACATACTGAAATAAATAAAATAAAAAAAAATCGAAATAGATATTTAAAAAAAAAAAAAAAAAAAAAATAGACATGGTCGGCGCTCTTAACTACTAGGTCATCTCTCCAGCCCCAACTCCTATCCCTGTTTTAATTGTTATCCCTTCATTAATTTTTGCTGGGGAGAGGAGGGTCTCTGTTGTTTCTGCTGTGCTTCACATTCCAGGCTAGCTGGCCTATGAGCTTCAGCATTTTCTGTGTCTGTCTTCTATCTCCCTGTAGGAGTATTGAGATTGAAAGGATCTCATCCAGTGCCTTTTGCATGTTAGGCAAACTCTCTGCCCCTGAGTTATATCCGAAGCTCCGCCCTCCTTTGTTTCTACCTTGGGCCTACCCATTCCTGACTAATTCATGGTTTCTAATTTTCTCATTGTGTGTACACATGTTGTGCAATGTGGCATATGTGTGTTTTGTTTGCTTTTCCTGCATCATACTCCTATATATTCTGCTTCTTGCTCCATTAACTGGATGTTCCATTCACCTGTAGATAGAAATCGAAGTTATTTCCAGTCTTGGTATTCTAGCAGAAAGCCATAGTCTTTACATTTTTAAAGTGGAGATGATGGTGATGATGATGAGATGATGATAGTGTGTATGAATGGTATGTGTGAGTGGGGGAACTGTTTTTGTGCCATGATGATGATGTGTGTAGTGGATGGGTTGTTTTGTGAGCGGGGACCTGTCTGTGGCAATGACGATGATGTGTGGTAATGATGTATGTGTGATGGGGACATGTTTTGTGCCATGATGAGATATGTGGTGTCTGATTGGGATGTGTTTGTGGGGACCGGTCTCGTGCAATGACATGATGTGGTGGTATGATGTATGTGTGTAGTGGGACCTGTTTGTGCCATGAGGATGATGTTATGATGTATGTATGTGTGTGGGGACCTGGTTGTGCGCAGAATGAAGATGTGTATGAATGTATGTGTGAGGTGGAAGACGCTGTGACCTGTGGAGTGAATGATTGTGACGGGACCTGTGGTATGCATGATGATGTGTGTATGATGTTGTGTGAGTGTGGACCTGTTTGTGCCACTGATGATGATGTGTATGATGATCTAGTGTGAGTGGGGATCTGTTTGTCCATGATGATGATGATGTGGTAATGATGATGTGGTGGGGAGGACTGTCTGTGCCATGAA
The DNA here is from genome assembly GCA_009823505.1 of Rhizomys pruinosus. Lineage (NCBI taxonomy): Eukaryota > Metazoa > Chordata > Mammalia > Rodentia > Spalacidae > Rhizomys > Rhizomys pruinosus. Next base: position 148,855 of record VZQC01015143.1, read on the forward strand.
GAATGGATGGTATGTTGTGCAGGCTCTGTCACGATGTGTGTTGTGTAGGTTGTTGGTACCTGTCTGTGCCAATGATGATGGATGTGGTTATGATGTATGTGTGTGTGGAGACCTGTCTGTGGCCATGAATGATGATGATGTGTAATGATGGATGTGTGGAGTGGGTGACTGGTACTGTGTCCATGATGATGATGGATGTGTATGATGTTAATGGTGTGGTGGGGACCTGTTGTGCCCATGATGATGATGAGGATGTGTAGAGTGTATGTGTGTGTGTGGGACCTGGTAATGTGCCATGATGATGATGTGATGTATGTGTGAGTGGGGACCTGCTGTGCCATGAATGATGATGGGTGTGTATGATGTCTGTTGTGTGGGGACCTGTTTGTGCAATGATGATGTGTATGTGTATGGTGGGGATGTTTTGCAATGATGTGATGTGTAAAAGTTGGTACGCTGTACGTGCCACGAGGTGTAAAAATGTGTGTATGATGTATGTGAGGGGGCCCTGGCTGTGCAATGGTGATGATGTGTGTCAATGATGGAGTGTGTGTGGGGAGCCGTCTGTGCCATGGATGAGGATGTGTGATATAATGATGTATGTGTGGGGGGGACTGTTTGGTGCCATGTGATGATGATGTGTAATGATATATGTGTGTGTGGGGACATGTTTGTGCCATGGATGATGATGTTGTAGATTTATGTGGGTGTGTGTGGACCTGTCTGTGCCATTATAATGATGGTGTGTATGATGTGATGTGTGAGTGGGTGACATGTTTGTACCATGATGATGATGATGTGTTGGATGTGGTGTGAGTGGGGAGCTGGTCTGTTTCATGATGAATGATGGTGTGTATGGATGTTGTGTGATGGGACCTGTCTGGCCATGATGATGATGATGGTAGATGTTGTGTGAGTGGGGACCTGTCTGTGGCCATGATGATGACTGATGTGTATGATGGATGTGTGTGTGGGGGGAAAACCTGTCCTGGTGCCTTGATGATGATTGTAGATGTATGTGTATGGTGGGGATACTGTTTGTACCATGATGATGATGATGTGGAGATGTGATGTGTGTGTGGGGACCTGTTTGTGCCATGGATGATGATGATGTGTATGATGTATGTGTGGTGTGGTGGGGCGCTGTTTGTGCATGATGATGATGATGTTTATGATGTATGTGTGTTGTGGGGACCTGGTTGTTGCACGAGGATGATGATGTGTATGATGTTGTGTGTGTGGGGACCTGTCTGTGCCATGATGGTGATGTGTAGTGATGAGATGTGTGGGTGGGGGACCTGTCTTTGCCATGAGGATATTGGTATGATGGATGTGTGGTGTGGGGACCTATCTGTGCCATGATGGTGATGTGTGTATGAGTGGATGTGTGAGTGGTGCCGTCTGTGGCCATGATGAGATGATGTGTATGATGAGTATACTGTGTGTGGGGACCTGTTTGTGTCCATGATGATATCGTGGGAATGAATGTAATTGTGTGTGGTGGACTGTCTGTACCATGGATGATGATGTTTCCTATGATGTATGTGTGAGTGGGGAACCTGTTGTGCCATGATGATGATGGATTGTATAGATGATATGTAGTGAGTGGGGACCTGTTTGTGCCATGATGATGGTGAGTGTATGATGTAGTGTGTGTGGGGACCTGTTGTGTGTGCACATGTGTGATGTGTATCGATGTATGTGGAGTGGGACCTGTTTGTACCATTGTAGATGATGTGTATGATGTATGTGTGAGTGGGGACCCTGTCTGTGCCATGATGATGATTGTGTGTATGATGATGTGGAGTGGGGAACCTGTCTGCGACCATGATGATAAATGATGTGTATGATTGTATGTGTGTGGAGAGACCTGTTTTTGCCTGTATGATGATGTGTGTATGATGGATGTGTGTGGTGGGGGGACCTTTCTGTGCCATGATGGATGATGTGTGTGATGTATATGTGTAGTGGGGATCTGTTTGTACCATGAATGATGATGATGTGTGTATGATGTCATGTGTGTGTGGGGACCTGTTTGTGCCATGATGATGATGATGAGTAATGGATGTAATGTGGTGTGGGGGACCTGTAATGTGCCATGATGATGATGATGTGTAGATGTATGTGTGAGTGGGGACCTGGTCTGTGCCATGTGATGATGTATTTATTGAATTTATGTGTGTGTGGGGACTGTTTTTGTGCCATGATGATGATGATTGTAATTATGTGTATGTGTGGTGTGGACCTGTCTGTGCCTGATGATGATGATGTGTATGGTGGGATGTGTGAGTGGGGGACCTCTCTGTGCCATGATGATGATGTGGTATGATGGATGTGTGAGTGGGGACTCTCTGTGCAATGATGGTGATGGTGTAAGATCATCTTCTTGATGTGAATGGTGTTGCAGTGGTTTGTTTGTTTTCCTTCTGTGCATGATGCACTCGAGTGTATAAGTATAGTTGTGATGGATGAATGTTGGTGGGGGGACCTGTTGTCGTGCATGATGATGATGATGTGTGTATGATGTAATGTGTGGGGGGACTATGCATGGTGAGATTGTAGTGATTGGGGCCTGTCGGCCACGATGATGATGTTTCTATGATGTATGTGTGAGTGGGGAGCTGTCTGTGGCCATGATGAATGATGAATGATGTGTATGATGTCTGTGATGAGTGGGTGACCTGTTTGTGCCATGATGTTGATGAATGTGTATGAAGATGTGGGTGTGTGGGGACCGGTTTGTGCCATGATGATGATAGGTGGTGTATGATGTATGTGTGAGTGGGGACCTGCTGTGCCATGATGATTATGATGTGTATGGATGTATGTGTGGTATGGGGACCTGTTTTTGTGCCAATGATGATGATGATGTGTATGATTATGTGTGTGTGGGGACTGTCTGTGCCAATGATGATGAATGATGGTGTATGATGTTATAGTATAGAATGAGTGGGGACCTGTCTGCTGCCTGATGATGATCGTGTTGTATATGTGTGTGTGGGGACCTGTGTGTGTGCGCCATGATGAATGAATGTGTGTATGATGTATGTGTGTGTGGGGACCCGTTTGTGCCATAATGATAGAATGTGTGTAATGATGGTTAATGTGTGTGTGTGGACCTGTCTGTGCCATGATGACAATGACGTGTATGATGTATGTGTGTGTGGGGAACTGTTTGTGCCATCATGATGATGTGTGTATGATGTATGTGTGTGTGTGGACCTGTTTGTGCCATGATGACAATGATGTGTATGATGTATGTGTGTGTGGGGAACTGTTTGTGCCATGATGATGATGATGTGTATGATGGATGTGTGTGTGGGGACCTGTTTGTGCCATGATGATGATATGTGTTTGATGTATGTGTGAGTGGGGACCTGCTGTGCCATGATGATGGATGAATGTGTATGAATGATTGTGTGTGGAGGGGGACCTGTTTGTGCCATGATGATGAAGTGTGTGTAAATGATGGATGTGTGCGGGGGACCTGTCTGTGCCAATGGTGTATGTGGTGTGTTTGGATGGATGTGTGTGTGTGGGGACCTGTCTGTGCCATGATGACGATGAAATGTGTATGATGTATGTGTGTGGGGGTCCTGTTTTTAGCTGATGATGATGTGTATAATGTATGTGTGTGGGGACCTGTCTGTGCCATGAATGATGATGATGTGTATGATGTATGTGTGAGTGGGGCCCTGTTTGTGCCATGATGATGTGATGTGTATGAGTGTAATGTGTGTGTAGTGGACCTGTTTGTGCCATGATGATGAAGATTGATGATTGTATGAATTGTATGTGGTGACCTGTTTGTGCCATGATGACAATGATGTGTATGATGTATGTGTGATTGGGGACCTGTTTGTGCCATGATGATGACGAGGTGTATGAATGTATGTGTGCTGTGGGGACCTGTTTGTGCCATGATGATGATGATGTGTATGATGTATGTGTGTGTGGAGACCTGTCTGTGCCAGGATGATGATGTCTATGGTGGATGTGTGAGTGGGGACCTGTCTGTGCCATGATGATGATGTCTATGATGGATGTGTGAGTGGGGACCTCTCTGTGCCATGATGATGATGTGTGTATGATGGATATGTGAGTGGGGATCTGTTTGTGCCATGATGATGATGTGTGTATGATGTATGTGTGAGTGGAGACATGTCTGTGCCATGATGATGATAATGTGTATGATGTATGTGTGTGTGGGGACATGTCTGTGCCATGATGATGATGTGTATGATGTATGTGTGAGTGGAGACCTGTCTGTGTCATGATGATGATGATGTGTATGATGTATGTGTGAGTGGAGACATGTCTGTGCCATGATGATGATGATGTGTATGATGTATGTGTGTGTGGGGACCTCTCTGTGCCATGATGATGATGTGGTATGATGGATAGTGTGAGTGGGGGACTGTATTGCCATGATGATGGTGATGTGTATGATGTATGTGTGTGTGTGACCCTGTTTTTGTTGCCATGATGATGATGTGTGTATGAGTGTATGATGTGTGGTGTGGACCTGTCTGTGCCACGATGATGATGTTTCTATGATGTATGTGTGAGTGGGGACCTGTTTGTGCCATGATGCTGATGATGTGTAATGAAATGTATGTGTGAGTGGGGACCTGTTTGTGCCATGGTGAATGATGATGTGTATGAATGTATGTTGTGTGTGGGGACCTGTTTGTGCCATGATGGCGTGCACGCCACTGTGTATGATGTATGTGTGTGTGTTGGACACTGTTTGTGCCATGATGCTGATGATGTGATGATGATAATGTGTGGGTGTGGGGACCTGTTTGTGCCATGATAGTGATGATGATGTGTATGAATGTAATGTGTGTGGTGTGGACCTAGTTTGTGCCAAATGATGCTTGATGAATGTGTATGTGGGGACCCTGTTTTGTGCCAATGATGACGCTTGATGTGTATGATGTATGTGTGTGGTGGGGGACCTGTTTGTGGCATGATGATGATGATGTGTATGATTGTTATATGTGTGTAGGGACCTGTTTGTGCCATGATGATGATGATGTGTTATGATGTTGTGTGTGTGTGTGGACTTGTTTGTGCCATGATGACGTCTGATGTGTATGATGTATGTGTTGTGTGGGGACCTGTTTGTAGCCATGAATGATGAATGATGTTGTTGATGTATAATGTGTGTGTAGGGACCTGTTTGTGCCATGATGATGATTGATGTGTATGATGGATATGTGTGTGGGGACCTGTTTGTGCCATGATGATGAATATGTGTATGGATGTATGTGTGAAGTGGGGACCTGCCCTGTGCCAATGAATTGATGATGGATGTGTATGATTGTATGTGTGTGTGGGGACCTCTTTGTGCCATGATGATGATTGTGTGTATGATGTATGTGTGAGTGGGGACCTGTCTGTGCCAAATGATGATGATGTGTATGATATTGTGTGTGTGGGGACCGTGTTTGTGTTTCATGATGGATGATGTGTATTATAGTGTGTGGGGGGATTGTTTGTGACATGATGATGAATGTGTGTATGATGTTATGTGGTGCGTGGGGACCTGTCTGTTGGGCCAATGATGATCGATTGGTGTATGTGTATGTGTGTGTGGGGACCTGTCTTTGCCATGATGATGATGATGTTGTATATGTATGTGTGTGTGGGGGCCTGTTTGTGCCATGATGATGATGATGTGTATGATGTATGTTTGTGTGTGGACCTGTCTGTGCCATGATGATGATATGTGTATGATGTATGTGTGAGTGGGGACCTGCTGTGCCATGATGATGATGATATGTATATGTTATGTGTTGTGGGGGACCCTCTTTGTGCCAGTGATGTGTGTGTGGTATGATGTATGTGTGAGTGGGGACCTGTCTGTGCCATGATGATGATGTGTATGATATATGTGTGTGTGGGGACCTGTTTGTGCCATGATGATGATGTGTGTATTATGTATGTGTGTGTAGGGACGTGTCTGTGCCATGATGATGATGTGTGTATGATTTATGTGTGTGTGGGGACCTGTTTGTGCCATGATGATGATGTGTATCATATATGTGTGTGGGGGGATCTGTTTGTGACATGATGATGATGTGTGTATGATGTATGTGTGCGTGGGGACCTGTCTGTGCCATGATGATGATGTGTATGATGTATGTGTGTGTGGGGACCTGTCTTTGCCATGATGATGATGATGTGTATGATGTATGTGTGAGTGGGGCCCTGTCTGTGCCATGATGATGATGATGTGTATGATGTATGTTTGTGTGTGGACCTGTCTGTGCCATGATGATGATGTGCATGATGTATGTGTGTGGGGGGAGCTGTTTCTGCCATGATGATGATGATGTGTATAATGTATGTGTGAGTGGGGACCTGTTTGTGTCATGATGATGATGATGTGTATGATGTATGTGTGTGGGGGTCCTGTTTGTGCCATGATGATGATGTGTATGATTTATGTGTGAGTGGGGACCTGTCTCTACCATGATGATGATGATGTGTATGATGTATTTGTGAGTGGGGACCTGTCTGTGCCATGATGATGATATGTGTGTGATGGATGTGTGAGTGGGGACCTGTATGTGCCATGATGATGATGTATATGATGTATGTGTGTGTGGGGACCTGTTTGTGCCATGATGATGATGTGTGTATGATATATGTGGTGTGTGAAGTGGGTGGTATGTGTGGTGTGTGCACACACATGTGTTTGTGTGTATGAATGTATGTTTGTGTGTGGACCTGTCTGTGCCATGATGACGATGATGTGTATGATGTAAGTGTTTGTGTGGGGACCTGTTTGTGCCATGATGATGAATGTGTATGATGTAATGTGTGAGTTGGGGACCTGTCCTGTGCATGCAATGATGATGATGTGTATGATTGTATGTGTGTGTGGGGACCTGTTTGTGCCATGATGAGGATGATGTGTATGATGTAATGTGTGGTGGGGACGCGCTGTTTGTGCCATGCATGCTGAATGAATGTGTAATGACTGTATGTGTGAGTGGGGGAACCGCTGTTTTTGTGCCAATGAACATGATAGAAATGTATGTGTATATGTATTGTGTGTAGGGACCTGTTTGTGCCATGAAGATGATTGATATGTAATGATGGATGTGTGTGGTGGGGACTCTGTTTTGTGCCATGATGATGGAATATGTGTATGATTTATGTGTGAGTGGGGACCTGCTGGTGGCCATGATGATGATGATGTGTAGGATGGATGTATGTGTGTGTGGGGAACTGTTTTGTGCCATGAATGATGAATGTGTGTATGATATATGTGTGTGTGGGGACATGTCTGTGCCATGATGATGATGATGGGTGTATGATTTATGTGTGAGTGGGGACCTGTCTGTTCCATGATGATGATATGTGTATGATGTATGGTGTGAGGGGGACCCTGCTGTGCCAATGATGATGAATGATCGTTGTATGATGTAATGTGTGGGACCTGTTTGTGGCATGATGATGATGTGTGTATCATGTACTGTGTGAGTGGGGACCTGTCTGTGTCATGATGATGATGATGTGTATATCGATATATGTGTGTGTGGGGACTGTTTGTGGCCATGATGATGATGTTTGTGTATGATTGTTATTTGTGGGAAGGGACGTGTCGTGTGGACATGTGATGTGTGTTGTATGAATGTATGTGTGTGTGGGGACCTGTTTGTGCCATGATGATGATATGTGTGTGTGGATTTGTGTGTGTGTGTATATTTATATATAGTGTGTATGGTATATGGCGTGGAATGTATATGATGTATGTGTGTGTGGGGACATGTTTGTTGCCATGATGATGATGTGTGTATGAGTATGTGTGTGGTGGGACCTGTCTGTGCCATGATGATGATGTGTGTATGATGGATGTTTGTGTGTGGACCTGTCTGTGCCATGATGACGATGATGTGTATGATGGATGTTTGTGTGTGGACCTGTCTGTGCCATGATGACGATGATGTGTATGATGTATGTGTGAGTGGGGACCTGTCTGTGCCATGATGATGATGATGTGTATGATGTATGTGTGTGTGGGGACCTGTTTGTGCCATGATGACGATGATGTGTATGATGTATGTGTGTGTGGGGACCTGTTTTTGTGGCATGATGATGATGATGAGTATGATGTATGTGTGTTTGGGGACCTGTTTGTGCCATGATGGTGATGATGTGTATGATGTATGTGTGAGTGGGGACCTGCTGTGCCATGGTGGATGATGTATGTGTTGTGTATGTGTGTGTAGGGACCTGTTTGTGCCATGATGATGAAGATATGTATGGATGTAATGGTGTTGTGGGGACCTGTTTGTGGCCATGATGATATATGTGTATGATGTAATGTGTGAGTGGGGACCTGCTGTGGCCATGATGATGATGATGTTGTATGATTTATGTGTGTGTGGGGACCTGTTTGTGCCATGATGATGATGTGTGTATGATATATGTGTGTGTGGGGGCCTGTCTGTGCCATGATGATGATGATGTGTTTGATGTATGTGTGAGTGGGGACCTGTCTGTTCCATGATGATGATGTGTATGATATATGTGTGTGTGGGGACCTGTTTGTGCCATGATGATGATGTGTATATGATGTATGTGTGTGTGGGGACCTGTTTGTGCTATACATGATAATGATGTGTGTATGATGTATGTGTGTGTGTGGACCTGTTTGTGCCACGATGATGATGATGTGTATGATATATGTNAAGAATGGTCGGCGCTCTTAACTACTAGGTCATCTCTCCAGCCCCAACTCCTATCCTGTTTTAATTGTTACTCCCTTCATAATTTTTGGCTGGGGAGAGGTAGGGTCTCTGTTGTTTCTGCTGTGCTTCACATTCCAGGCTAGCTGGCCTATGAGCTTCAGCACTTTCTGTGTCTGTCTTCTATCTCCCTGTAGGAGTATTGAGATTGAAAGGATCTCATCCAGTGCCTTTTGCATGTTAGGCAAACTCTCTGCCCCTGAGTTATATCCGAAGCTCCGCCCTCCTTTGTTTCTACCTTGGGCCTACCCATTCCTGACTAATTCATGGTTTCTAATTTTCTCATTGTGTGTACACATGTGTGCATGTGCATATGTGTGTTTTGTTTGCTTTTCTGCATCATACTCCTATATATTCTGCTTCTTGCTCCATTAACTGGATGTTCCATTCACCTGTAGATAGAAATCGAAGTTATTTCCAGTCTTGGTATTCTAGCAGAAAGCCATAGTCTTTACATTTTTAAGATGATGATGATGATGATGATGATGATGATGATGATGTGTGTATGATGTATGTGTGAGTGGGGACCTGTTTGTGCCATGATGATGATGTGTGTATGATGGGTGTTTGAGCGGGGACCTGTCTGTGCAATGACGATGATGTGTGTATGATGTATGTGTGAGTGGGGACATGTTTGTGCCATGATGATGATGTGTGTCTGATGGATGTGTTTGTGGGGACCTGTCTGTGCAATGACGATGATGTGTGTATGATGTATGTGTGTGGAGACCTGTTTGTGCCATGATGATGATGTATATGATGTATGTGTGTGTGGGGACCTGTCTGTGCCATGATGAAGATGTGTATGATGTATGTGTGAGTGGAGACCTGTCTGTGCCATGATGATGATGATGTGTATGATGTATGTGTGAGTGGGGACCTGTTTGTGCCATGATGATGATGTGTGTATGATGTATGTGTGAGTGGGGACCTGTTTGTGCCATGATGATGATGTGTATGATGTATGTGTGAGTGGAGACCTGTCTGTGCCATGAAGATGATGATGTGTAATATGTATGTGTGAGCGGAGACCTGTCTGTGCCACGATGATGATGTGTAGGATGTATGTGTGTGTGTGGACCTGTCTGTGCCATGATGATGATGTGTATGATGTATGTGTGAGTGGAGACCTGTCTGTGCCATGATGATGATGATGTGTATGATGTATGTGTGAGTGGAGTCATGTATGTGCCATGATGATGATGATGTGTATGATGTATGTGTGTGTGGGGACATGTTTGTGCCATGATGATGATGATGATGTGTATGATGTATGTGTGTGTGGGGACCTGTATGTGCCATGATGATGATGTGATGTATGTGTGAGTGGGGACCTGTCTGTGCCATGATGATGATGTGTGTATGATGGATGTGTGTGTGGGGACCTGTCTGTGCCATGATGATGATGTGTATGATGTATGTGTGTGTGGGGACCTGTTTGTGCCATGATGATGATGATGTGTATGATGTATGTGTGTGTGGGGACCTGTACGTGCCACGATGATGATGTGTGTATGATGTATGTGTGAGTGGGGCCCTGTCTGTGCCATGATGATGATGTGTGTATGATGGATGTGTGTGTGGGGACCTGTCTGTGCCATGATGATGATGTGTATATGATGTATGTGTGTGGGGGGACCTGTTTGTGCCATGATGATGATGATGTGTATGATATATGTGTGTGTGGGGACATGTTTGTGCCATGATGATGATGTGTATGATTTATGTGTGTGTGTGGACCTGTCTGTGCCATGATAATGATGTGTGTATGATGTATGTGTGAGTGGGGACCTGTTTGTACCATGATGATGATGTGTGTATGATGTATGTGTGAGTGGGGAGCTGTCTGTTCATGATGATGATGTGTGTATGATGTATGTGTGAGTGGGGACCTGTCTGCGCCATGATGATGATGATGTGTATGATGTATGTGTGTGGAGACCTGTTTGTGCCATGATGATGATGTGTGTATGATGGATGTGTGTGTGGGGACCTGTCTGTGCCTTGATGATGATGTGTATGATGTATGTGTATGTGGGGACCTGTTTGTACCATGATGATGATGATGTGTATGATGTATGTGTGTGTGGGGACCTGTTTGTGCCATGATGATGATGATGTGTATGATGTATGTGTGTGTGGGGACCTGTTTGTGCCATGATGATGATGATGTGTATGATGTATGTGTGTGTGGGGACCTGTTTGTGCCATGATGATGATGATGTGTATGATGTATGTGTGTGTGGGGACCTGTTTGTGCCATGATGATGATGATGTGTATGATGTATGTGTGTGTGGGGACCTGTTTGTGCCATGATGATGATGATGTGTATGATGTATGTGTGTGTGGGGACCTGTTTGTGCCATGATGATGATGATGTGTATGATGTATGTGTGTGTGGGGACCTGTTTGTGCCATGATGATGATGATGTGTATGATGTATGTGTGTGTGGGGACCTGTTTGTGCCATGATGATGATGATGTGTATGATGTATGTGTGTGTGGGGACCTGTTTGTGCCATGATGATGATGATGTGTATGATGTATGTGTGTGTGGGGACCTGTTTGTGCCATGATGATGATGATGTGTATGATGTATGTGTGTGTGGGGACCTGTTTGTGCCATGATGATGATGATGTGTATGATGTATGTGTGTGTGGGGACCTGTTTGTGCCATGATGATGATGATGTGTATGATGTATGTGTGTGTGGGGACCTGTTTGTGCCATGATGATGATGATGTGTATGATGTATGTGTGTGTGGGGACCTGTTTGTGCCATGATGATGATGATGTGTATGATGTATGTGTGTGTGGGGACCTGTTTGTGCCATGATGATGATGATGTGTATGATGTATGTGTGTGTGGGGACCTGTTTGTGCCATGATGATGATGATGTGTATGATGTATGTGTGTGTGGGGACCTGTTTGTGCCATGATGATGATGATGTGTATGATGTATGTGTGTGTGGGGACCTGTTTGTGCCATGATGATGATGATGTGTATGATGTATGTGTGTGTGGGGACCTGTTTGTGCCATGATGATGATGATGTGTATGATGTATGTGTGTGTGGGGACCTGTTTGTGCCATGATGATGATGATGTGTATGATGTATGTGTGTGTGGGGACCTGTTTGTGCCATGATGATGATGATGTGTATGATGTATGTGTGTGTGGGGACCTGTTTGTGCCATGATGATGATGATGTGTATGATGTATGTGTGTGTGGGGACCTGTTTGTGCCATGATGATGATGATGTGTATGATGTATGTGTGTGTGGGGACCTGTTTGTGCCATGATGATGATGATGTGTATGATGTATGTGTGTGTGGGGACCTGTTTGTGCCATGATGATGATGATGTGTATGATGTATGTGTGTGTGGGGACCTGTTTGTGCCATGATGATGATGATGTGTATGATGTATGTGTGTGTGGGGACCTGTTTGTGCCATGATGATGATGATGTGTATGATGTATGTGTGTGTGGGGACCTGTTTGTGCCATGATGATGATGATGTGTATGATGTATGTGTGTGTGGGGACCTGTTTGTGCCATGATGATGATGATGTGTATGATGTATGTGTGTGTGGGGACCTGTTTGTGCCATGATGATGATGATGTGTATGATGTATGTGTGTGTGGGGACCTGTTTGTGCCATGATGATGATGATGTGTATGATGTATGTGTGTGTGGGGACCTGTTTGTGCCATGATGATGATGATGTGTATGATGTATGTGTGTGTGGGGACCTGTTTGTGCCATGATGATGATGATGTGTATGATGTATGTGTGTGTGGGGACCTGTTTGTGCCATGATGATGATGATGTGTATGATGTATGTGTGTGTGGGGACCTGTTTGTGCCATGATGATGATGATGTGTATGATGTATGTGAGTGGGGACCTGTTTGTGCCATGATGATGATGTGTGTATGATGTCTGTGTGTGTGGGGACCTGTTTGTGCCATGATGATCATGTGTGTATGATGTATGTGTGTGTGGGGACCTGTTTGTGCCATGATGATGATGATGATGTGTATGATGTATGTGTGAGTGGGGACCTGTATGTGCCATGATGATGATGATATGTTTATGACGTATGTGTGAGTGGGGACCTGTTTGTGCCATGATGATGATGTGTGTATGATGTATGTGTGTGTGGGGACCTGTTTTTGCCATGATGATGATGTGTATGATATATGTGTGTGGGGGGACCTGTTTGTGCCATGATGATGATGTGTATGATGTATGTGTGAGTGGGGACCTGTTTGTGCCATGATGATGATGATGTGTGTATGATGTATGTGTGTGGGGACCTGTCTGTGCCATGATGCATGTATGGATGTCAGATGACAACTTTCAGGAGCCAGTTCTTCAATTTTGCCATGTGGCAGGGTCTTTCTCATTTTTGCCATGTAGTGTAATCCAGGCTAGCTGGTCCAGGAGCTTCAGGATGAATCTCTTCTCTGGTTCCCATTTCCCTGTAGGAGTGTTGGGCTTACAGATGCATGCCAGTACATTTAGCTGTGTGCTCCAGGGATTGAACTCAGGTGATAAGTGCTTTTACTCACTCAGCCATTTTGTGTGCCCCAGCTTTAGTCTTTATAGAACTACTCTTGAAATAATATGCTATCACTTCTGCTTTATTATATTGTTTAGAAATGAGTCATAACTGTAGTCCAAACTCATGGGGAAGGATATATGCAAAATGTGATTGTCAGTAGCAGGTGGGATTATTGAGTTTTATTTATTTATTTATTATTTATTTATTTATTGGTCTTTTCGAGACAGGGTCTCCCTGTAGCCCCAGCTGTCCTGGAACTTGCTATGTAGACCAGGTTGGCCTTGAACTCACAGAGATCCAGCTGCCTCTGCCTCCCGAGTGCTGGGATTAAAGCTGTGTGCCACCACGCCTTGCGGGGTTCTATTTTAAAGGGTTCTGACCATAAGGCTGGTTTTCCTCAGGGTATAGAATAGCTCCTAACCAAATTGTGCTGACATTTTTTTTAAATTTTTTAAATTTTATTTACTTTTGTATGTGTATGAGTGTACTGTCTGCATGTAGGTCTGTGCACCTGTGTCGTGTAATGCCGCGGAGGTCAGAAGTGGGTGTCGGATTCCCCTGGAACTGGAGTTCTCCTGGAATTGGAGTTTCAGATGGTTCTCAGCCGCCATGTTGGTGCTGGGGATCGAACCCGGGTCCTAAGAGTGGTCAGCGCTTTTAACCGCTAGGCCATCTCTCCATCCCCCAACATTTTCTTTTTAATAAACATCCTTGCTGGGAGTGGTAGCGCATGCCTCTAATCCCAGCACTCAGGAAGCAGAAGCAGCCAGATCTTTATGAGTTCAAGGCCAGCCTGCTCTAAAGAGCGAGCTCCAGGCCAGCTGGGACTCAAAATGTTTGAGACCCTGTCTCAAAAATACCAAAAATAAATAAATATATAAAATAAAATAAACATCCTCCCTTGCAGTTAAACACTGTAAAGGGAACTTTTCTGGTTCTGCTTTGAAGCCTTATCTGATCCCCCTTCCAATTTAATTCACAATTATTGAGTGATTGTTTTTGGCCAGGCCCTTTACTACTTGAAGAATTTATATGGGCAATATTTTTTTTTTAAATTATACCTTTACTTATTTTGTGTATGTGTGCAGGCATGCATGCCATACCATGCATGTGGAAGTTAAAGAATAAAGGGGGCTGGAGAGATGGCTTAGCGGTTAAGAGCGCTGACCACTATTGCAGAGGACCCGGGTTTGATCCCCAACACCCACATGGCGGCCGAGAACCGTCTGAAACTCCAATTCCAGGAGAACTCCAGATCCAGGGGAATCCGACACCCTCTTCTGACCTCCGCGGCATTGCAAGACAAGGGTGCACAAACTTGCATGTAGACAGTACATTCATACACATACAGAAATAAATAAGATTAATAAAAAAAATAACAAAAGAATAACTTGAAGCAGGTTTTCTACTTCTACCATGTGAGGCAGGGGAATTGAACTCAGGTTATTAGGTTTGGAGACAAATGCTTTTATCTGCTGAGCTATCCTGCTGGCCCCAAGAACAATGTTTTTAGATAGATCACAAGTTTTAAGGAAGATATAGATACATTTGGGAAGTAATTATAGCATACTATGGGACATTTGTCCACCAGCCAAGGAAGCAAATGGGAGAAAGGAGCTGGGGTTAGAAATGGTTGAGCTGGCTTTTGGAGGATGGGTTAGAAGTAGGTGACTTAGGGAGATAGGGCAAGGACATTCCAGAATTTGTTACAGAAAAATATTAAAAATAATATGCTTGTGCTCTACTAGCCAACTGTTAACAATTTGTTATGTTTATTTATCGTTGTTATTATCATTACTGCTTTTGAGACAGGATCTTACTATGCAGCCCTGACTGTCCTGGTCCTTGCTGTGTAGCTCAGGCCAGACTCAAGCTTGTAGCAGTCCTCCCTCACCTTCCCCAGTGCTGGGATCAGAGGCATGTACTACTGTGCCTTGCCTTGACATCTATTTGAAGTCCTCCTTATTTCCACTCTTTTACTTTCTCCTCCCATTTCCATATTACTACCGTGATCCATCAGTTTACACATACCGTTTTCCATAAACTATAAACTATAAAGTATATAGTTTATTATTATTATTTTTTTTATGTGTATGAGTGTACTGTCTGTATGTAGGTTGGTGCACATGTGTGCAATGCCTCGGAGGTTAGAAGAGGGCATTGGATTCCCCTGGAACTGGAGTTAAAGACGGTTCTTAGCCACCAGCTGGGTGCTGGGAATCGAACTTGGGTCCTCTGCAAGAGCAGTCAGTGCTCTTAACTGCTGAGCCATCTCTCCAGCCCCAGTGTATTTGTAAGTTTGCACAAATCATTTAACAATCTTCATACTTGT
This sequence comes from Rhizomys pruinosus, assembly GCA_009823505.1. Classification (NCBI taxonomy): domain Eukaryota; kingdom Metazoa; phylum Chordata; class Mammalia; order Rodentia; family Spalacidae; genus Rhizomys; species Rhizomys pruinosus. The sequence goes on from VZQC01015143.1 coordinate 164,524, forward strand.
TGGCATGCTACTATTTCAGTAATATTTGCTAGGAGCTATCAAATGTTACATAGGAATCATTCGTGAATATTTTATATTATATATGAGCATTTCATGCTTCATTTATCCTTGAGACATTTCTGTTGTTCCTTTATTTTTTTCCTCAAAGAAGTGGACTTCCTGGAATATATCTTCTTTTTTTTTTTTAATTTGGATTGGTTCATTTTTTTAAATTTTATTTATTTCTGTATGTGTATGAATGTACTGTGTGCATGCAGGTTTGTGCACCCGTGTCGTGCAATGCCGCGGAGGTCAGAAGAGGGTGTCTGATTCCCGTGGAACTGGAGTTCTCCTGGAATTGGAGTTTTGGACAGTTCTCGGCCGCCATGTGGGTGCTGGGGAATCGAACCCGGGTCCTCTGTAAGAGCGGTCGGTGCTCTTAACCGCTAGGCCATCTCTCCAGCCCATATCTTTTTCTTTTTCTTTTTTTTTTTTTTTGGTCTCAAAGATCCGCTTGCCTCTGCCTCCCAAGTGCTAGGATTAAAGGCGTGCGCCCGGCAGAATATATCTTCTTATGCACACCTGTAGAACTTTGTTTCTCTACACAGGAAATAGTGTGTGTATCTTTTTTTTTTAATTTATTTTATTATTATTTATTTATTTTTATGTGTATGAATGTATTGTCTGCATGTAGGTTTGTGCACCCGTGTCGTCCAATGCCGCGGAGGTCAGAAGAGGGTGTCGGATTCCCCTGGAACTGGAGTTCTCCTGGAACTGGAGTTACAGACGGTTCTTAGCCGCCATGTGGGTGCTGGGGATTGAACCCGGGTCCTCTGCAAGAGCAGTCGGTGCTCTTAACCGCTAGGCTATCTCTTTGTATCTTAAATTTCATCACATCAAATCATCCTCAAAAGTGGCCTGTTGTAATTTTCCACTCTTATGTGTCATAGGTGTATTTCAGGATGCTCTCCTTCCACTGAGATGATCAGACATTAACATTTTACCATCTGAAGAGATAGTTTGTAAGTAGTCATGTGAAGACTTAATTTCAATATAATTCTGAATACATGCCAACAAAGCGCCAGGGGAGGCTTGTTGGGGTAGAGCTAACGTAAAAGGGTTTACTGTGGGTGACTGGAACCTCTATGAAAGACATTCTTCGTTTTCCCTCAAAACATGACCAAGTGCAGGGAAGGGACACACTGAAGACTGGGCTGGCTGGCTGACCGCCCCCTCGCAGTTGGTACGTCCCCGCCGCGGAGGTTCCGGGGGCGGGGTGGTTCCACCCGGAGAGTCCTGCGCCTGCGCGTTGGGCCGCACCACCGCCGCACTCGCTCTTCGGCCTGCAGCCTCGGCTTTCTGACTAGTTGCGGCCGCTCGCGACCCCCAGCGTCCGGGAGGTGCTGGGCGGCGCAGGTGAGTACCCTCCTCCGCACTTTCCCGCCGCCCCGGTCGCTGGTGGCCGCCCTCACCTGGGGTGCTCGGCGGCACGGAATAGGCCTCTGGGAACGCGGTCGCCGAGTCGCGCTCTCCCGCCCATGCGTGCTCGCTTCCCCGGGGGGCGGCCTCTGTCCTGCCCGACGCCCGCGGGAGGCCGCGCTGCTCTCAGGAGCCGGCTTCGTCGCGGCGCCGCGGATGGACTCCACGCCGGCCAAGTCCGCTGCTAGCCGCTCCCTCTTTCCACGCGGTACTTTTGCTTGTGGAGTGGAAGTTGGTGGTACCCGGTCTTTCTCCAAAAGCCGTCTTCCTCGCTGCTGTTTCGCTGCGTAGACGAGACTGGCTTTGAACTCACTGTACCCATCCTCTTGCCTCGGCTTCCCGGAAGAGATTCTCCCCGGAATCCTAATGGTTCATCGCTTACCCTCAGAGCGGGTGAACTAGAGCTGGTGCTTCCTTAACGCACTGTGCCAGGCAGGGTTGCAGGACTGTTGGCCCACCCGCATTCATGCACGGAGGTAGCTGGGTGTGAGTCCAGAGGTGGACTCGGTTCTTGAGTCACCGTATCCCACTGAGATACGAGATACAGGCAACACTGCGGAAAAGGGGCTAAACAGGCAGTCCCCTGATTTTTCCTGTCAGGGAAGGTAGTGCTTTGTATTTAATCAAGGAAAATTAGTTTTTAGAATTGAGTTGCATTTCCCAGCATGCCATCTGCCAGCTGTTTGACTCTTTCGTCAGTGATATCTGCCACTTAAGAGTTGGGAAGAACAGCTTCTCTTAAGCAAGTGACATACCCAGAACATTTTACCCATTTACTCAGTAAATGCCAACTTTATTGGTCAAAGTTGTGTTTGAAATCTTTTTTTTTTTTTTGNTCTGTTCAAGCAAGAGTTTTATATATATATATATATATATAAATTTTATGAATTCTGAGTCAAAGGGCCAACGGTATGTATTAAATGTTAAGAGCACATAAAATAATGCTGTGTATTGAATGAATGATTTACGAAAAATGTGAAGATGTGACTGGAGGCTTGCAGACGCCTAATTTTGTATTTCTTATGGGAGCAATAGTCAATATATTGTTTGTAAGCAACTTTACAGAGCTCACCTGAATAATGAGAGTTGACTGGATGTCATGCAAGTAAATCATGTATGTAAATAGAAGTTCTTTCCTGAAATCTGTTTGATATTAATATAGTCTTTATCAAAAATATTTTTTTAGGGCTAGGGATGTAGCTCATTGGAAGAGGGTATGGCTAGCTGTACGTAAGGCTCTGGGTTCAGTCCCCAGCGCTGAAATAACTTTAATTGCATGCTGGGCATGGGGCTCAGTGGTAGAGTGCCTGCTTAATATGTTGGAGTCCCTTGATTTTTATCTCTTTTTTAAAAAATATTTTATTTTATTTATTTTTGTATGTGTCTGAATGTGCTGTCTGCATGTAGGTCTGTGCACCCGTGCAAGGCCGCAGAGGTCAGAAGAGGGTCTCGGATTCCCCTGGAACTGGAGTTCTGGAATTGGAGCTATAGACGGTTCTCAGCCGCCATGTGGGTGCTGGGGATCGAACCCGGGTCCTCTGCAAGAGCAGTTGGCGCTCTCAACCGCTAGGCCATCTCTCCAGCCCCAATTTTTATCTTTTTATCATTGCAAAAAATAGCCCACCCCAAATCTTTAATTGATGTAACATAAAATATGGGTCACACTTTTGAATTAATAAATTTTGTTAGTATTTAGTGTTATGCAACTATGAACACAATTTTAGAACATTTTCATTACTTGCAAAAATAGACTATATCCACTAATGGCTATTACCTATTGATTGCCACACCTCCCAGAAGTATGCAACTACTAACCTACTTTATATCTCTAAACTTTCTTTTTTTTTAATTTTTTAAATTTTATTAATTTTATTTATTTCTGTATGTGTATGAATGTACATGTACTGTCTGCATGCAAGTTTGTGCACCCGTGTCGTGCAATGCCGTGGAGGTCAGAAGAGGGTGTCGGATTCCCCTGGAACTGGAGTTCTCCTGGAATTGGAGTTTCAGACGGCTCTCGGCCGCCATGTGGGTGCCAGCCCCTGGTATGCTGTTTTAAAGAGTGCGACAAATTAGGAAATATTTAATAAGTTGGAAACTAGCCCTCTTAAGATATTTCCCCGGCTGGAGAGATGGCCTAGCGGTTAAGAGCACCCCCAGCACCCACATAGTCGCTGAGAACCATCTTTGACTCCAGTTCCAAGGGAATCTGAACCCTCTTCTGACCTCCGAGGCATTGCACAACACGGGTGCACAAACCTACATGCAGACAGTACATTCATACACATAAGAAATAAAAAAAAAAAAAAAGATATTTTCCTAGGGTATTGATTCCCCCATTCTTCTCCTATGCTAATTCCTACTTCTGTATCTTACTCTCTTCTAGTTTTTAAAGATCACTTCTTATTTTTGTAGTGGGGGTGGTGCTAATGAAACCCAGAGCCTTTATTGCATGCTTCACAAGCTGGCTACCGAGCTACATCTCTAGCCCTTTACCATGTTTCAAGTCTTCTGTATATCTTCAGTTCTTCTGAAGATATCTCCTTCTGTGTCTTTATGTAGCATTTATTTGTTTATTTAGGTGCTGGGGATTGAATCCAGAGTCTTGCACATGCCCATCGCATGATCCACTACTGAGCTATACCCCAACCTTCTTATATAGCATTTAGTAGAGATTTACTTTTCTTTACCGATACATTCAAATATTTATGTATCCATACCATGAGTTAAGAAGTTCTTGTTAGAGAAGATATAAAGATAGAATGTAGGATCCAGTTTTAGAGTTAGGAGATAAGCTTGGAAGTAGCTGACTTGTTTGGGCTATTTACCTTTGAAAATTTGTATTCTCATAATAGTGACAGACTTTTCAGATTTGTTGGGATAAGTTGAAGTATTCACTTACCAAATATGTATTACTACTTAAAAGTATTTTTTAGCCGGGCGTGGTGGCGCATACCTATAATCCTAGCACTTGGGAGGCAGAGGCGTGCGGATCTTTGTGAGTTCAAGGCCAGCCTGGTCTACAGAGTGAGTTCCAGGACAGCTGGGGCTACAGGGAGACCCTGTCTCAAAAAGACAAAAGAAAAAAAAAAGTATTTTTTTTAAATTAATTTTATTTTATGTGTATGAGTGTTATGCCTGCATATGTGTGAGTGCATCTGTGTCATGCAATGCCAACATGGAGGTCAGAAGAGGGTGTTGGATCCCCTGGAACTGGAGTTACAGATGGTTGTTGTTATGTGAGTGCTGGGAATGGAACCCTGGTCCTCTACAAGGACAGTCAGTGCTCTTAACCACTGAGCCATCTCTCTAGCCCCTAAAATTTTTCATTAAGATATCATTTATATGTAGTAAAGTGAACCAGTGTTAACTGTGACTTAATGACTATACACATGTAACCACCAACCAAATCACAATAATAGAACATTTTCACTATCCCAGAAGGCTCCTTTATGCTTTCCCTGGTGAGTACCAGTAGTAATCAGTGTTGATTTAGATCACTAGAATTATTATTGTTTTTTTTTTTTGGAGACATGGTCCTCCTATAGCCCCAGCAGGCCTGGAACTCACTCTGTAGACCAGGCTGGCCTTGAACTCACAGAGATCTGCCCACCTCTGTCTCCCGAGTACTAGGATTAAAGGTGTGAGCTACCATGCCCCTCTTAAACATTTAAAAAAATTTTTATTTTATTTTTTATGTGTATCAATGTACTGTCTGCATGCAGGTTTGTGCACCCGTGTTGTGCAATGCCTCGGAGGTCAGAAGAGGGTCTCAGATTCCCCTGGAACTGGAGTTCTCCTGGAATTGGAGTTACAGATGGTTTCTAAGCCGCCTTGTGGGTGCTAGATATCGAACCTGGGTCCTCTGCAAGAGCAGCCGGCGCTGCTCCTAACCACTAGGCTATCTCTCTAGCCCCCTTTATTTTCTTTTTTTCTTTTCTTTTTTTTTTACATGCCCCTCTTAAACATGGTTCTTAGCTGCCATGTGGGTGCTGGGAATCGAACTAGGGTCCTCTGCAAGAGCAGTTGGTGCTCTAAACCCCTGAGCCATATCTCCAGCCTTGAAATTTATTTCTTTTTAACAGCTTTATTGAGATAACAATTTGTATAAAATGCATCTACTTTTAGTCCATGACTATATGCTATTTAGTGTATTCACAGACTTGTGTTACTGTTACCACAATTTTAGGACATTTTTATCATCTTGAAGAGATACTCCATCCTAGTCATCATTACTATGTAACCCCCTAATGTTCCTGTTCTAGTTCTAAGCAATTTAATTCTTATTGTTGATTTACTAATGTTGATGCTTTAATAGAAATGGGATCCTGTGGGGCTGGAGAGAGGGGCCAGCAATTGAAAAGCCCTGGCTGCTGTTGTAGAGGATCTGGGTTCAGTTCCCAGCACCCACATAACAGCTAACAATTGTCAGCAACTCCAGGGACAGGGGATCACACCCTTTTCTTACCTCTGTGAGTGCTGCACACAGTACACTTATGTACATGCAGGCAAAAGCACTCATACACATAAAGATGGTAAAGTTTAAAAATGGAATCATACACTTATTTTTGGTCCCTTGGATCAAAATAAATGTATTGGGAAGAGCTTCTTTCACTTATTTTGATATTTTGAGCTTCATATTACATCAGTGTTTTGTTGTTTCTTTTTATGGTTGAATGATACATTTTATTTATTAGAGGATTTTCGGATTACTTTTAGAGTTCTGATAAATAATACTTCTATCAACATTTGTGTGAACATATGTTTATTCTAGAAAAGAAATTTATAGGAAACATATTTCTTATTTTTTTTGGTGTTTTTGAGACAGGGTCTCCCTGTAGCCCCAGCTGTCCTGGAACTCACTCTGTAGACCAGGCTGGCCTTGAACTCACAAAGATCCGCCTGCCTCTGCCTCCCAAGAGCTAGGATTAAAGGCGTGTTGCCACCACGCCTGGCTAGGAAACATATTTCTAAACTAAACTAAAATGTATTTGTAAACTAAAACAGAAACTGGCACCAGGGTGTGGGGTTTTGCTGTGATGGACCTGATCATGTGGCTTTTATGCCTTGGAATGTTTTGGGGGAGAAGTGTAGAGTTTTAGGCTGGTAAAACCATTGAGTGCTCAGAGCTTAATGAGCTGTTATGGGAACTTGGAAGGTAATGCTGAGAGCAAAGCAGACAGTGGAAGCTTGGCTTGCAAAGTTTCAGAGGGAAGTTTAAGAGTCCCTCAATGACTTTTGGGGCTGTTTGTGTGATACTTTGAATTAAAAATTTATGGTGTCTTGTCACCTGATGCTGAAGAATCAGCCAGGATTAAGAAAGACCAGCATCATTGAGGTGAAATCTGAGGAGTATTTTCTTAGGTTCAGCATACAACTGTGATCCAGACAGGCCAAGGCTGCATCTCAAGCTGGAAGCAGAACCTGTCACTGTGTCTCCCACATGTACTGTTTTTGAAGGTGTGAAGGTGTCATGGAGAGCAGCTGAGGCTAGGCACTATTGAGAGGCCAACTGTCCTCCCCCTTAAAAATGTAAAATGGCAGAGGCAAGCAGATCTCTGTGAGTTCAAGGCCAGCCAGGTCTACATAGTGAGTTCCAGGACAATTGTGGCTACAGGCAGACTGTCTCAAAAAGATATATATATATATGTTTGTGTGTGTGTGTGTGTGTGTGTGTGTGTGTAACAAATGGCATTTTACTTCTCATTTTTCTTTTGTTTCTTCTTCCCTAATTAACTTGCCTAGAACCTCAAGTATATATACTTTAGTGATGAAAGCAAATGCTTTTTTCTTTTTTCTTTTTTTTTGACACATGATCTTGCTGTGTTGCTCAGTTTGGCCTTCACCTCGCAATTCTACTTAAGTCTCTAAGTAAGCCAGAGACGTTGGGATCCATTGTGCTTGATTTTAAGTACTAGGTTTTTTTTTTTGTAAAAGATCTTTGGGGTTAACTTATGTATGCATAGTTGAGGGAAAAAGTTATATAAATTACTGTTTTTACTGGTATTGAAATTTTAGCACAGAAGTGAGATTTGTATGTATATATGTATGTGTTTATGCACACACATGTCCACCACCCATATACATATTTGTATAGTCATACATCTAAACATATATTTCTTTATAGAAAAAAGTAAAGTAAATTTTTAATGAGAAGTGGTAAAGTTCTAAAATCTAGGCTTATTTCCCTTAGGTGATTTTCATTTTCTTTTGTATGATCAAATTGAATAGTTTGTAGCAAACAGACTTTTAGTAAATTATTTGAACTTATTTTTTCAGGCAAAAGGATGCCTCGAAGAAAGAAAAAAATTAAAGAAGCCTCTGAATGTCACAACTTGGAGAAGGATGCAGAAACTACCAGTTCTGTCAGCATGAAGAGGAAGCGTAGAGTTGAGGATTTATTCATTGTGATATCTGATAGTGATGGAGAGGTCAGTATTCTGAAATAGAGCCATAGATGGTAAATTAGGCTCCTTACCCATGAGTGGTTTGTTTTGATTGTACCTGTCTCCTAGTTTGCCAGGGTCATGCAAATTTTTCTTTTCTTTTTTATTTGTAAGTGGAATTATGGATTACTTCAAAGAAAGTAGTCATGCTGTTTGGCTGATTATAGTTTTTTTGTATCATGTTAACCCAATGTGATATTTTAGAACTTTTAGAATAATCAAAATCAAATATAAGCTATAATTTTTGTGTGCTTGGAAAGTAAAAGAAAATGAATGCAGACTGGTCTGGAGCCCAGGAGTTCCTGCATGCTATAGCCATCACGGAAATTCACATTACTGTAGAAAGCTGTTTGGGATGAGGATTCTTTAGATCTTAGCCCCTCTCCTTTATTTACTATTTCCATATACTTGTTAAAGTTTTTTGTTTGTTTTGAGTTTTCCACTTGTCTATGGTTCATGTACAATAGGTAATGAACCAAGTCATGTATCACATACAAAATTTCTTTCTCTTTCCTGTGTCCTTCATTATACTTAATAGAACCATTTATTTGTCTCAGATTATATTGCTCATAATCCTCTCGGACTCTTTTCTTTTTTGGTCTTTTTGAGACAGGGGCTCCCTGTAGCCCCAGCTGGCCTGGAACTCACTGTGTAGAACAGGCTGTCTTGAATTCACAGAGATCTACCTGTCTTTGCCTCCCAAGTGCTGGGATTAAAAACGTGTGCCACCACCACACCCAGCTGTATTCCTTTTTTCTTTTTTCTTTTTTTTTTTTTTTAATTTGGTCTTTTTGAGGACAGGGTTTCCCTTTGTTCTCTGGACTGGACTACGTGTAGACCCGGCTGGCCTTGAACTCACAGAGATCTGCCTGCCTCTGCCTCCCAAGTGCTGGGATTAAAGGCATGTGCCACCTCACCCAGCTGTATTCATTTTTTATTTTATTTATTTTTGTATGCGTATGAATGTACTGTCTGCATGTAGGTTTGTGCACCTGTGTTGTGCAGTGCGGCAGAGGTCAGAAGAGGGTCTTGGAGTTCTCCTAGAATTGGAGTTAGAGATGGTTCTTAGCCGCCATGTTCATGCTGGGGATCGAACCTGGGTCCTCTGCAAGAGCAGTCGGTGCTCTTAACCGCTAGGCTATCTCTCCAGCCCCTATATTCATTTTTTATACCTAGTCAGTACATGCTTTAGGTTTTACCCCCAAAGTCATACTCAAATTTGTCTGTTTGTTTCCATTTCCATTTCTTTGAGTATCTGTTACTTAGGTTTTTTTTTGTTTTGTTTTTTTTTCAATTGTTTTGTTTTTGAGACGGGATATCCTGTATAGCCCCGGCTCACTCTGTAGACCAGGTTGGCCTTGAACTACAGAAACGCTGCCTCTGCCTCCTGAGTGCTGGATTAAAGGCGTGCGCCACCATTGCCCGCCTTAAAGACGGTCTTTTTTTTTTTTTTTTTTTTAATTCTTGTATGTGTATGAATGTACTGTCTGTATGTAGGTTTGTGCACCCGTGTCGTGCAATGCTGAGGAGGTCAGAAGAGGGCGTCGGATTCCCCTGGAACTGGAGTCAAAGACGGGTCTCAGCCACCATGTGGGTGCGGGGGATCGAACCCGGGTCCTCTGCAAGAGCAGTCGGCGCTCAACCGCTAGGCCATCTCTCCAGCCCTCATTTATAGTCTTATTACCAGTGCTCTAGTTTTTTTGTTCCCTTGCCAAGCAAGACCTTTATCACTTCAAAAAAGGTTTGATAATTTGATAAGAAATGTGATAATTTGGTAATAAGAAATTTGGTTTATTGTATTTTTATTTAGTTTTGGTTGCTCCTTATCTATGTGAAACTAGGGATTATACTCAGAATTCCATATAATATTAGGCAAGTACTGTTTCAGGTGAGACAGGGTCTCATATAAACCCTGGATAGCCTTGAACGCTGAGGTTGACCTTCTAGGTCTACCTCCTGTTGGGATTATAGGCATTCACCACTATATCTGGCTTAGTCAAGTATTTTTATCAAGTATTAGTCAAGTATTTTTTATCAGCGAGCTATAAACACAAATGACATTTTTTTTTAAAGGAGAAAGGGTCATTTTTGGCTCAGAGTTGAAGGGTACAGGCCCTCATAGCAGGGAAGTGAGGCAGCAGGGGCTTCAGAAAGCCGATCGCATAAGATCCACAGTCAGAAAAGAGATGAAGGTATGTTATTGGTCAGTTCCCTTTTTCCATTTATACAGTCGTGGATGCCAGCCAGGGAAAATTGCCATTCACAGTGGATGGGTCTTCTCACCTCAGTTAATATAATCAATATATTTCCCCCACAGGCATGCCCACAGGTAATTCTAGATTGTCAGGTCTCCCAGGTAATGCTAGACTATGTTGACAACACTGATCATTATACTAGAGGACTAGAAGTTAGGAAAGCATGTCAGTGTGTTCTAGGGCTCCCTGGGCGTGACATGGCTAGGTGTCAGGCAGAGTGACACAGAGATAGTGAGGGTCCTTGGGATTACTCTGGGTTGACATTTGGAATGGATGCTTGGTGCTCTTCCATTTCCCTTTAACAGTCTTAAAGACTGGACTTTGTCTTTATTGGTTTTTTTCTTTTCTGCTGCTGAACTTAGAACCTCACATGTGCTAGTCAAGTGCTGTGCCACTGAGCTATATCCTCCAGTGGTTTTATTGATTTTGGAAACAAATTACGGGGCTGGAGAGATGACTCACTAGTTAAGAGCATGGACTGTTCTTATAGACGACTGGGGATTGATTTCCAGCACCCCCACATGGTGGCTAAGAACCGTCTTTAACTCCAGTTCCAGGAGAATCCGACACCCTCTTCTGACCTCCGCGGCATTGCATGACATGGGTGCACCAACCTACATGCAGACAGTACATTCATACACATACAAAAATAAATAAAAATTTAAAAAAGCAATTAAATTAGGGCCATAAAGATGATGCTCACTAAGCATACCTGTAAAGTCTCTTGCCGCCAAGCCCGACAACTTGAATTCGATTCAACTAACTCCTGTTAGTTGTCCTCTGACCTCCACATGTGCACTGTGGCATGTGTGTCTACACACACACACACACACACACACATTAAAATAATGTATATGTATTTGTGTATGGTCTATCTATCATCTATCTATCTTTTTTTTTAATTTTTTAAAATTTTATTTATTTCTGTATGTGTATCAATGTACTGTCTGCATGCAGGTTTGTGCACCCGTGTCGTGCAATGCGGCGGAGGTCAGAAGAGGGTCTCGGATTTCCCTGCAACTGGAGTTCTCCTGGAATTGGAGTTTCAGATGGTTCTCGGCCGCCATGTGGGTGCTGGGGATCGAACCCGGGTCCTCTGTAAGAGCAGTCGGCGCTCTTAACTGCTAGGCCACCTCTCCAGCCCCTCTATCTCTATCTATCTATCTGTCTATCTATCTATCTATCTATCTATCTATCTATCTATCTATCTATCTATCTATGTATCTGAATGTGGGAGGTGCCACTTATGTTGAAAGTGGGCCTTCCCCACTCTTGTTACTCCTTTCTGGAAATGCTCTCACAGATGGATTCAAAGGTGTACTTCATGCCACGCATAGTGACGTATGCCTTTAGTTCCAGCATTCAGGAGGCAGAGGCAGGTGAATCTCTGTGAGTTCAAGGCCAGTCTGCTCTACATAGTGAGTTCCAGGCCACCTGGGCCTCAGGGAAACCCTGTCTCAAAAAGACCACAGGGGGAAGAAAAAACAAACCCAAACAAAACAACTACCACTTTTATTGTTGTGTGTGTGATTGTGTGATGTGGCACATGCATGTGGCATGTGCACTTGGAAGTCAGGTTCTCTCCTCCACCATGGGCTCTGGGGATTGAACTTAGGTTTTTTGTTTTTTTTTTTGTATGTGTATGAATGTACTGTCTGCATGTAGGCCTGCGCACACCCGTGTTGTGCAATGCCGCGGAGGTCAGAAGAGGGTGTCGGATTCCCCTGGAACTGGAACCACAGACAGCTCTCAGCTGCCATGTGAGTGCTGGGGATCAAACCCGGGTCCTCTGCAAGAGCAGTCGGCTCTCTCAACTGCTAGGCCATCTCTCCAGCCCCCGAACTTAGGTTTTCATGTTTGTTCACCAAGTCTTTTACCCACTGAGTCATCTTAGCAGCCCTAGATTGTTTTTCTTTTCATTTAAAGATATATTTTTTTTACATTTATTTACTTACTGTGTATGTATGTGCCACATGTTTTTTGAGGTTAGAGAAGTCAGCTCATTCCTTGTACCATGTAAGTTTCAGGGATCAAGGCCAGGTGATAAGCACTTCTTACCCACTGAGACATCTCTAGATGTCTTTAGAGTTTTTTCTTTCTTTCTTTCTTTTTATTTTTTTGGTCTTTTTGAGACAGGGTCTCCTGGTAGCCCCAGCTGTCCTGGAACTCATTATGTAGATCAGGCTGGCCTTGAACTCACAGAGATCCAGCTGCCTCTGCCTCTAAGTGCTGGGATTAAAGGTGTGCATCACCACACCTGGTTAGTTTTTCTCTTAATCATCGCATGTTTTTTGAATTGTTTGGAATATCATGTCAGTACATTTATTTTATTTTTATTTTGTTATTTTATGTGTTTGAGTGTATTGTCTGCCTGCAACAGTGTCATGCAATGCCTGAGGAGGTCAGAAGAGGGTGTCAGATCCCCTGAAACTGGAGTTATGTCAGCCGCCATGTGGTTGCTAGGAACTGAACCCAGGTCCTCTGCCGCCACATGGGTGCTGGGGATCGAACCCGGGTCCTCTGCAAGAGCAGTCAGCACTCTTAACCACTAGGCCATCTCTCCAGCCCCCATTCAGTTTCTTAGGACACAGGCAGAATGAAGCCAGATTCTTGGCCAAAATGTGATATAAATGACCTCACTATCCTAGTTCCCAATAGTCTTTGTTCTCCTCTGAAGGCTCTTTAAAGACCTCATGAACTGAGTTCCTTCTCATGCTTTTCTCAGCATTTTTGTCTTCCAGGTTCCCCTACAAGAATGGCCCATTAAGTTTTGCTTACAACTTATTTATGGGGTTTTCCAGCCCAAAGTTTAACACTCTTCCACATTCTTCTCCCAAACCAGTTTCAGTTGCCACATGGACAGGTTTAGAAAAGCAACAGCCTCACTCTCAGTTCCAGTTTCTGTCTTAGTTACTTTCATGTTGCTGTGACAGAATGCCTTGACAAAAGCAGTTCAAGGCAGAAAGGGTTTATTTTTGGCTTACAGTGCAGAGGAATATAGTCCATTATAGTGGAGAAGGCATGGCAGCAGGTGGGGAAGGCATGGTGGCAGGAGCAAGAGGCTGGGTGTTCACATGGCATCTGCTCTCAGGAAGCAGACTGTGAACAGGAAGTGGGGGTCAGGCTATAAAGTCTCAAACCTGCCATCAGTGACCCACTTCGTGCAGCGAGGATTCACATCTTAAAGGTTCTACAACTCTCCCAAACAGTGTCAACAGCAGGGACCAAGTATTCAAATATCTGAACCTATGGTGGGATGGGGTGTTCATGTTCAGACCACATCACCACTGCAGTGCTTCTGGTTCCTTTTACTCTCAAGGTCCTTTATTGAGCCTAATTAATTTTCTTCAAGTCTTTTAATCTCTTTGTTTCTTTCCTTCCCCTTCCCCTTCCCCTTCCCCTTCCCCTTTCCGTCTTTTTGGTTTTATTATTATTTTTGACAGTGTTTCCCTAGTTCTAGTCCACCAGGAAGTCACTATGGACCAGATTGGCCTCAATCTCACAGGGATCTGCCTGCCTCTGCCTCCTGAGTGTTGGGATTAAAGGCATTCGTTCACCACCACTCCTGGCTCCAGCCCCCCGGCAATTTTTTAATACTATGTAGAGTATTGGTCACATGTGGCATTATCTGTGGTCCTTAATGATCTTGGGCTTTTCTGGAAGGTGGGCAGAGAGACTCCGATTTAGGCAGTCGCTATTATCTTTCAGACCTTTCCTTATCAATAATTTTAGATCACTGGTGAGTCTGTTATGTATAGTAGCCTTAGGTTACATCTTGTTATCAATTTTTTTTTTTTGTCTTTTTGAGACAGGGTTTCCCTGTAGCCCCACCTGGCCTAGAACTCACTATGTAGACCAGGCTGGCCTTGAACCCACAGAGATCTGCCTGACTCTTTGCCTCCAGAGTGCTGGTATTAAAAGTGTGCCACTGGGACTGGAGAGATGGCCTAGTGGTTAAGAGCGCCAGCCGCTCTTACAGAGGACCCGGGTTCGATCCCCAGCACCCACATGGCGGCCGAGAACCGTCTGAAACTCCAATTCCAGGAGAACTTCAGTTTCAGGGGAATCCGACACCTTCTTCTGACCTCCGCGGCATTGCACGACACGGGTGCACAAACTTGCATGCAGACAGTACATTCATACACATACAGAAATAAATAAAATTAATTAAAAAAAAGTGTGCCACTACGGTGCCCGGCTTTATTGATCTTTTATGTATATGTTATTTCTTTTTTTATTATTGTGTATCTGTTTTCTGTTTATCTTTTGGTAATTAGGAAAGTAAGAGTGTGTGTGTATAAATGTATATATATATATGTATATGCTTTTCATAGTTCCTTTTCTCTTTTCTTATTTAGCCTATTATCTGGGTTTTCAGTTTTTTAAATATTATTTTTAAATTTTATTTGTATGGTTGTTTTGGCTCCATGTATATAAGTGCACCGAAGTTGTGCAGTGCCTACAGAGGCCAGAAGAGGGCATCGGATACTCCTGGAAATGGAGTTAAGGTTAGCCACTATGTGGGTGCTGGGAACCAAACCTGGGTCGTATGGAAGATCGGCCAGTGATCTTTTTTTTTTTTTTTT